>JAYKKI010000015.1:15225000-15840000 GCA_039881145.1 Druceiella hillmani | reverse complement strand
TAATTTTCATTTTATAAGATTTTGTTATTTTAATGCAATTTTCCGTTTTAATAGATCTAAGAAGACCCATAACCTAATTTTGGCTCAATTATTGTGCTATGAATTTGAATTTAAATTTAAATTAAAACTTCTAAATGTTTATTATGCTGATAACGATGATAAAATTTAATTTTACGTTATCTCACGTTACCTCATTAGGTAACAACGTTCCTAACAAAGAGATTTTTAAAATGTGCCTTTTTCACACCAAAAACCCAATAAAATATTTTTTTCTAATATTAAATCCATAATTAAACAATGTCTTCCATACTGATAGAAGTTTTCATGTATTCGCAATTCCATGGTTTTACAAACATTTTGCAAAAAGGCCTTGTTAGGGGATTGTGCCTTATTTCGAAATAATATTCGATATGCAAACAAGACCTCATTACAATTTTCTTATACGTACTGATATACATATATGTTTCTATAGCAACATATTAATTTTCTTACGTTTCTATTGACAACATATTGATGATACAACAAACGCGTTTTATTTATGAATTAAATATGTAAAGAAAAAACTCACTATATAAATACACGTATCTCTTCGCGGATAGTTTTAAAAATAGTTTACACAGTGATAATTTTGTTTGAAAACTCCTTTTCGAAACGTACTTTCATAAACATTGTGCGATACATATTTGGTAATTACGAATTATAGTCCTATATAACTTTTTGAAACAGACTGTACCCAATTGTTTCAAAAAGTTATACGAACGCCGCGCGATCTCCTCCCACTTTGAGGTAGCGACGCCTTCTTTGATATTTCACCTGGCGTATACCTGCCTCTTAAGTCGGTTTCCTGATAAAACGGAAATGCGCACGTATATGAACACAGCAACCCCTCTTCTATTCCGTCTCCGCTCATGTAGACTCGGAGTCGGCGTGGTATGATATGAGCTTTTGTTATTAGTAGGTTTATAATTCAGATTGCATTAATGATACGAAATATGTGAACACATATTTAAGCACGTGGGAGCTATTTCTTCATATTTGTGAAATTATGGTTTACGTCGTGCGGTTTATTAAAGTTATTCCTTGGTGAAAGCAAGTGCAATTTTCCAAGAACGTTTCTTTTTTTATTACGTAAATAAATTACGTATTCAATTTGGAACCGGTGATATGAATGAGAAATTAATTACCTTTCCATTTTTTATGAGAAAACACGATCGTTTTATGTGTACTCGACAACGTAACCTAGCGATTATTTTAAATAAAAAATGTTTTTTATATGTGTAACAATTCAAAAGTTACTAAGTAGAACTAGTTTTTTGGCGCTTTTTGAAATCGATCGAATTTGAATCGAATGTTTGTATTTGAATATTATCTAAGTTTTTGTTATTTCACATTTTGTTGAAAATGTGAGTTCACTTTAACTTAAGTAGATTCATTTATTGTAGTGAGAAATCCTACTTTATATGAAGTAAAATTAATGTACATAATTTTTTTTTATCGACAAAGGTTTTTTGTTAATGTGAAACATCTACAGGCACAGGTATAAACCGGATCGTTGGCTTGGCGACGCTTGCCGTAGCGACGGGTCGCCACGCTATACTAAGGTATATATATAGTCTATATGTAGTAGAGTGTACGGTATGGTGACGTGTCGCCATGCGCAGCCTACTACGCGACCCCCTGCTCACTCAGTTCGACGCTGTTGTTTACTGCGGTACACATAAGCTGTGCTTTATTATTTTTGTATTAATTATAAATAAATGTTTATTAAATAAAGTCACCATTTTCTGTAAGAAATTCGTAATACTTTATTTTTTCATTATGCTATATTTAGTTCCTGTAATAATCTTGTCTTTTATGCATATTACTTGTACGAACACGATGATTCACATCTGCCAGGCGTCCCGTGACGGCTCATTGTTTTTTTTTATATTTTTTTGCCTTCATTATTATATTAATTATACGAATTACTCCGTTAATAACGATGAGAAACACTCGTGCCCTGATGAGAATTATGATTACTATTTGATGTAGAAATTTTAATCGAGTAACACTCCATAACATTTATTTAATGATTATTATTTGTTTTTCCACGTACTGAAGATTATAAAAGTAAATTATAACCCAATTAGTACACGGTAAATTATTTTTATTACATCAACCAGAAACTATTAAAAATGTTATTAGGTACTTGGAATTATAAATACTAATATGATTCATCGTATGTACAATAAAATTAAGAAACATTACAAAACGCTCACGGCCTTTCATCAGACAAAAATTCAAACAGTCCAGCGATATTCACGCCTACAATGTGGTAGGTAGAGGAAGGTCACTATCAAAGATGTAATGCGAGCGCCAGAGAACGGGCCGGCGCTCGCATTGCGGTCACTATTCACTCAACGAGTTCGAAACAGCAGAAGTTGCGTAGCATAGATGTAGGTACCGCCGTTGACGTTACTTTGAGTGATAAATTTGTATTGGCGAATTTTCAAATCTTTTTTTTTTATTTTCTTAAGCTGTTGCAATTTATTATATTCTGTTTTTAAACTAAAATGCTATCTCTCACAAAGATGTGATAAGCAGCTGCGACACGGACCCATCTTACGACGTGGGTATATACATGTTACATGGGGCATGTTAACCGATCTCTTCATCACGGAGCGCGGCGAACTTCGATTCGGCGATAACAATGGAAAGACGAAGGCTCTTTACACATGGAGTTACAAGTGTAGTTTCGAGGGGTTCGCCCTTAACACTATTAAGAGATACAATTTTGAAATTGTCTGTGCTCACTGGAAATACAAAGAATGTGCACCGAATTCTAAGTGCAAAACCATTAGGTTCTCTTCTGCAGTGTTTCTGAGTGGATCAGGGGTTACATGGGGCATGTTAACAATCTACTTTAGTTTTAAAGAACGCGGCTAACATCTCCACTTGACACAATAAACGTAACGTATTATACGGTACGTAAGATGTGTCCAATATCATTATTGAAATAAATGTAGCCGAGTAAAACTATATATTATTTTTGCATGTTCTTTATATTTTAATATTTATAATAGAAAGTTTAGGTTGCTAATCCCAGTAATCAGTCGTTAAGGCACTATGTATATTACCAATTTAAACAAAGTAATGATAAATTAAACTACATTTAGAAATTTATTTGTTAGCAGATTTTTTATACAGTGAGTAATAAATTTAAATAATATTTATTCAATAAGTATATGAATATACAGCCACTAAAATGTTGAGATTCACGTGTCCTAATGGTCAGCTCAACCTCTTGGTATGAATAATCTGAGATGAATGTTGGTCATTCTACTAGAGTTTTGTAGTACTGTGTTATGATATGGTCATTGATTTTGTTATTAATTTTACATATATGTATTTAATAATAAATATAGTTGCAACAAATATTTGCAAAACCAAACTTGTTAATTAACGAATATTTGGTAACTATTTGGTTACGTTTTTTAATATTCAGCCGATATCGAATACCTACCTACAATTTATTTGAAAATTGTTTTTTTTTTATCTGATTTTAACTACATAGCCATCTTAATCATTCATTTAATATGTACATTATTTGTTATTTGTATTACCATTCCCAAAAAGTTATTTAACATTATAAACAAAGTATCTATACTTCGATTACGATAGGTCTTAGTGCAGAATTTTTAATTTTTCGTATCACTTGGAAGAAGTCCATTTCCTCTCTCATTACCAGATGCTAGTTTCTAAAAATTGATATTGTGAAAATTCTCTTCTGTTTATTCACACCAAGCAAGTGACTTCACAATGACGTTAGAATATAACGTCATTGGATTTTCATTTATTTTTATTTGTTAAATATATGTCGCAAGTAATAAGTTCAATCGCAAGTGTTTTTCACGTTAGGAATTTACATAATTTTAGTATACCAAGAATCAATAATTTACAACTATGCCACAAGCAGATCAAGTGATCTGTTTTCTTTATTATTTATATTTATTTCAGCTACTATCCCTTCACAGTAATTTAAGAAAGACCAATGAGTTCTCTTGGCCCGTCATCATCTTCCCTTTGATCCAAACATTGGCGAGCTTGCACGCGCCCGCAGAGCTCGATCCTCGGCCCCATCTTGCGGAATGTTATATTCGATGGCATTCCCGGAACACTCTTCAGGGATGCGGTGCCATCGTCTATTTTGATGATACACTGCTGATGATCGAAGTAGCAAGACGCAGATAAATGGAGTACTGGGTGGTAGAGTTCTTCGCCAAATTGTAAGACTGGGACATTAAGAATAAGCTTTGCTTTTCCCCTCAAAAATCTAGAAATTTCCTCTTTAAGAACAGACTGACGATGAAGTAGGATACAAGATCGACTGTAATGAAGGATGGATACAAGATCGGCTTACGTGTTCAGACAACGTACTTAGGTATGGTCCTCAATTGTAAGCATAGCGTGGATGCATCATGCGGGATGTACAGTACATTGGTGAGAGGACCAGGATGACGTTTCACGCCTTGGCCCGCTTAGGCGGGGCTGACTTGGGGCTGGAAGTCTCAACCTGCATACTATGGTATACGGCAATATACTTCGGTATCTTGGTCTATGCGCCATCGGTGTGAGCTGCATGGCGAATCGGGGTTCAACAAATTAGGAAGTTAGATGAGTCGTAATACGGTGAGAATGTACGCCGCATTGTAGCAATTAAATGGGTTCCGAAATGTAGGGTACTGCCTTCCACAAGAAATAGCCGACAGTACTCTATAGTTAGGAAAATCCGATAATCCTTTACTTTCTTTGTAGCACGTTTTGCCAAATTACTTGTATGGAAGGTTACCATAAAAACTGTCCGAAAACTAGTAGTTTTGAACTAAAAACCTTGGGCATTTTGTTCATAGCCCTGGACACTTAATCCTTAAAATAAAAGCTAATATTATATCAGAAACAGAACTAATCATCTAATACCTACTAACAAGATTATTTTGTCTTACTGACCACAAAGCAAAAATTATACATATTATTACATATAAAACAATTATAATATTTCATCTATTTCATAAAAATAAAAAAAAATCAATTCCAATCTACATCCTTAATTTAGACTAAGAAATTTAAATCAACAGGTAAGACTTATAGCAACGAACTTTGACAATGAAATCAACTGTAAAACAAATTTCAAAACTCCTATGAGTTTAAAAATCCCTGCAGTCATTGTAAATTTATACTTAATCTTAACAATTTAAAATAAAGTCTCTGACTATTGTTTATGTATTTCGTTATGCAGTGGATTAAATGAATTTGGAAATAATATAAAACTGTTTTCTTTAAAACCCCCGGACACTAAGAAATCTACCGGACGGCACTTTTAAAAAGGGGGCAGAGTACAGATCGGAACCCCAACTGAATATATTAATAAACGCACATAGAATACATAGAATTATCAGTTTATTAAATCTAAATTAATTAAAATTTCATCAGTCACTATTTTTTTAAATACCATTCGACTATAGTAATGGCCAGAAAACTGTTCAAAAACCTTATTTTGAGGTTTGTTATTGACCTGGTGCAGTCTGTCGAGTGGAGGTAATGCTCGCTGTAGTAGGAAACAAAAACATTCAATTCTACAAACCTTAAAAATTTGTTATTAAAATTTTAGTTTATGATTTATTTTCTTTAATTCTAAATTAATAACTAGGTTCAAATACATTTCAGCAACTGTGAAAATTTCACAGTCTATCAACCCAAAAAAAACATGAAAATTAAAGTAAGTAAAGAGGATCCCTGAAATTATAATTTGAAAAATTTGTAGTGGTAACTGTGGTAGCCCTCTATCTACCACAGTTTACCACACACAAAAAATGTGTGTGTGGTAAGCCGCGGTAGCCTTCTATCTCCCATTCATGAAGGAGGTTCCCGTTTTTAAGTGAAGGGCGTGCTTAAGGGCTAGAAGTTTCACCCTCTAGAAATTTCTAGTACAGCCCAGAATATTTGAGAATGTGAAGAGCATTCCACAATATTACAGAACATCCCGAAAGTGTTCTGGAATGTTTTCCAGAACACTTTCGAATGTTGTGGAATGTTCTCGAACATTGCGGACTATTCGAAGCCTTTTTTGTGTGAGCGGAGCTACCCATTGGTAGGGGTATATAAAGCAAGATCGATCGTGGATTCGAAAGTCAGTTTCTTATAAGTAAAGTGCAGCGAATGAATAAAAACAAACAGTAAAGTGTGAGTAATCAAAGTGATTCAGTCACTGAATATAAATCGAAAATAAAGTGTGAAAAGTGATTAAGTACACTTTAAACACTTTTTACACTATTTCTCAATAAAAATTGATTTAATTTATATGTTATACAATGCCCAAACGTAAAAGAGAAGGAGATATTTCCAATTCTAAAGCAAAACGGTGAAAATAAAAAGAACGTCGAAAATACAAAACTGTCCAAGAGCACGTAGCACGTTTGCGTTCCCAACGAACGAGAATGAGCACCGTGAGAAGCAGAGAAATCGAAGAACAACGAAATAAACGAATTGAATCTTAAATTAAAGACTGCGAACGCAAGCCACCCATGAAAATATACGGAAAGCGCGGACGAGGACAACTAAACAGTACAACCTAACAAATGAAACATTCCACTACGACCCGACGAAAGAATATAACAAATACACACCCGTCATAATCGTAAAAACGGCTAACATCAGCCAGTTTTGCAACGCGAAAAAAATCAGTAGAGTAATACCCGGAGTCTGTTGGATGAATGGAAAAATTCGATTACCACCACTAGAAGCACCTCCGCAGGAATTTCTACATTACATGACCGGGAAAACTCCAGGATCAAAACAATTTCTTTAAAATATAAAAACGTACAACGCCTGCTTCCAAATGACTTCTTTCGGTGTCACTTCGATCAACACTAACGGAGATAAAATCGATTGTGTTTTTTCCATCCAAGGACAAATCTATCACAAAATAAGAATATTACTATCATTACCTAACGAAGACTATAAATTTCTGCAAGTACATTTCACCAGAAATGAAGAAACAGGAATTGATCAACGATGCACAAACATCAGTGGATTGAGACGAGAAATAATCCAATATGTACAGAGGATCTTACACAAATACAATCAACTTATTCACATATTCAAAACAGCTCTAGACCGAATGATTTCTGATGACTATTCAGTTATAATTCGAGTCGACAAGAGACCACCTGGATAACACGAACGTCGATTTAATGCACCTCAGATAGACGAAATCGCCATCATAATTGTGGACAATGAAAACACAATCGTACAACGAAGAAGAGAAAGACTACAAAGCATCGCAAAGACTCACCTTTCATTTGATACTTCTAAGGAGTTCTGTACTTACCGGTTAATGATCAAAGACAATGAGACATACAATCACAACCTCAACACTCGCCGCTTATTCCAACAATTCCAGGTAGATATGTATGCAAAAGTAGAAGCGGAATGGATGCTTTAGATAAGACTGAATCAGAAGAAACTACGCACTGAAGAATACATCCACCTTCGAGACGCAATCGTAAATGATGAAAACATTGACAACATTGGAACAATGGTAATCTTACCATCATCTTATATAGGAAGTCCACATGCACGAATACACTCAAGATGCCATGACCCAAGTAAGAAAATATGGTCGACCTGACTTCTTCATAGCATTCACATGCAAATCATCGCGGCCAGAAATCAAAGAACAGTTAAGATACGGACAAGCTCAAATGCATCGACATGACATAATAGCCCGAGTTTTCCGACAAAAATAAATGAAAATTATCACAAGATACCAAATGTTTGGAACCGTTAGATGCTGAATGTAGACAATCCAATGACAAAAACGAGGACTGACTCATTCAACAATACCATATGGCTACACGACAGAATTCATCCCACGGATATCGAAAAAAATAATCCGGGCCAAATTTCCCAATCTACAAGAAGATCCGGATGTACGACATAGTTGTTAGGACTATGCGGGACTATTCACCATGCGGGACAATTCACCATGTATGAGTAATGGAAAATGTACAAAAAAATACCCAAAACCATACATGAACGACACACAAATTGGAGAAGATGGATATCCCAAATACAGAAAACGATCAACCAAAAAGGTGGCTTTACAACAAAAATACAAATACGAAGCAGAGACGAACTGGAAATAAATAATCAATTGGTAGTACCATATAACCCGCTACTTTACCTTCAACCTTCAAAATATTTCAACCACATATAAACGTAGAATACTGCAATGCAGTGAAATCCAGTAAGTATGTGAACAAAGGCAGTATATCAAATATGTAGTATATCAAATAGCCAAGATAGACATGGTAGTATATCAAATAGCCAAAGATAGAGAACAACAAAACAGAAAGAACGAAATCCTCATGTACCTAATGTAACGAAGCAGCATGGCGGATTTTCAGCTTTTCCAAACACGAACACGAACCAACTGTGCAATATCTAGCAGTACATTTGGAGAATGGACAGCGAGTTTACTTCACAAAAGATACCGCCAGAAAAATTGCATGCGAACCACCTAAGAACACAACATTAATAACTTTTTCCAACTGTGCCAGACGGATCCATTCGCGAAAACATTGCTATATGTCGACGTCCCTACCTATTATACGTGGAACACAACAAGGAAAATCTTTCAACGACGAAAACAAGGAATTCATCTAACTCATTTAATCTAATATTCTCAAAACAATACATCCGAACAACGCTAAATGTTTCTATCTCCGGATGTTGCTACACGAAATACAGGGAACCAACAAGTTTCACAAATCTCAAGACTGTTGATGGTTACCTACGCCAGACGTACAGAGACGCATGCCAACGCTTAGGAGTACTGGAAAACGACAACCACTAGGAGTTAACACTAAAAGAAGCCTCACTCACAGCCTCAGCTGAATAAATCAGAGACTTATTCGCCATAATACTAACAACATGTAACCCATCCAAAACAGCAATGGAATTCCTTCAAAGACAGTATGAGTGATGACATACTGTACATATCCGACAAGCTCGACCAGAACTGGCCATCGAATTCAGCGACGACATCTTCAATGAAACACTCATTTGCCTAGAAGATAAATGTTTAACAATAAAAACCAATACAATCAAATCTTACCACAAATCAAATCTTACAAAATTCACCACGACAAGATACTTTCAGTGTGCTAAACTTCGAAGTTACAAAGGAAAAAAGCTACAATATCAACGAACTACTTCAATACATTGCTTACAACAAACCACTCCTCAATGACAATCAAAACAAAATTTACAACATTATCATGGACCGGATCAACAACAACACTGGCGGAATTATTTACTTGGACGCACCAGGCGACACCAGGAAAACGTTCCTAATAAATCGATTGCTGGCAAAAATACGTGCTAAATAATACATCGCACTTACACTGGCGTCATCCGGCATTGCCGCCACACTTATGGTTGGAAAACGAACTGCCCATTCCGCCCTACAACTACCTTTGAATATAACCGAAGAACAATTCCCAGTATGTAAAATCTCAAGAGCATTTGGACGGGGTGAACGTCTAAAAAAAGCTCTACTAATACTGTTGGGAGATTTTCGACAAATACTTCCAATTACCCCAAATCAACACCAGCAGACGAAATCAATGCATACTTTAAAAAATTACATCTATGGCCACACATACAAATACTGCGACTAACAAAAAATATGAGAGTTGAACTATGGAAAGACGAAACAACAGCACATTTTGCTCAAAAACTTTTAGAAATAGGCAAAGGTACATAACTCAACAGTGATTTCAGCAACATAGCCACTATTGAGAACGAACGCATCGACCAGATTTATCATTATTCACAATTTATTTATTTTACATTGTTCACAACTATATCAGTCCGGAGTGGCTATTTCAGAGGGAAATGTTGGCAACTAAAAATAATATTGTCGACGATATCAACCTTAATATTCAAAAGAAAGTGAATATTTAGGTTGATATCGTCGACAGTGAAGAGAGAATATGCAAATCGATCGACACGATGGTAAACGTTGAAGAAAGTGTCAACTTCCCTACAGAATTTTTAAACTCTTTCCAAGTACCAGGAATGCCATTACACTGCCTTCAACTGAAAATTGGATCTCCGATCATGCTACTCAAAAATCTCAATTCACCAAAACTATGTGATGGAACAAGGATGATCGTCAAACAGCTATCGAATAGCATCATCGAAGCCGAAGTTATGACTGGAACGGACATAGGACACACAGTATTTATCCCCAGAATACCACTGATCTCTATTGGACTGCCATTCCAATTTAAAAGACTGCAATTTCCAATCAAATTAGTCTATAGTTTTACAATTAACAAAGCGCGAGGACAAACTTTAACACATTGCGACATCAACCTCAAAGAATCCCGCTTTTCTCACGGTCAATTATGTAGCTTGCTCTCGAGTAGGAAATTCGAAAAATTTGTACATATATACCCCAGATAATAAAATGAAAAATGTTGTTTACAAACAAGTATTATAAATAGTTAGGATATGTTTTCATTAAAAATGTATATTTTCATATCAACTCCTTGAACGAAGCCGGGTACCCCAGCTAGAAATATAATTAAAATAATCACGAGTGTGTCCAATTTTTTTAAACACATTATTTTAATGTATAATCTTCAATTTAAAAAAAAACACTCATACCTCACTTTAAGGAAATTCTCGTAATGTGACGCAATAGCTATTGTTTAGTAAATTATAAAAATACTTCAAGAAATAGGAAATTCTAATTTTACAGATTTTATTAAAGAATTATTATAGAAATTACATTAAAAAATAAATAGATAGCTGCGGTAAAATGCATTCCTTCAGACATTGTGGTTAGAAGGTTATAATACAGGTAATATATTGGTTATTGTCATATTGATTATCATTTTATTGTATTGGAAACAAAAGGATATTATATATTCTGAATACGACAAATAAAATCTTGTTATTATTCTTTAATAAAAGCATTTATTTAGCTATTTTTCTCTACTTTGCAATAAATAACAAGACAAATTATATAACTTAACATGAAATTATGGAAAACACGAATAATACTTTTCGACAAAAATAACAAAGGAACAATTGATATGTAGTTTTGAACATAATATAAATAAAAAAGGATGTAATATACAATACAGTTGAAGTCTTTCGTTGTTCTTAGATTACTCACGTAAACATTTAACAAAACCATTAATTTGAAGCGTACAAATAAAATTGACGGCGGGCCCAATGATGTTTCAGATCGTATGTATCCCTACTATCGTACGAAACAAGTTCCCATACGAACATGTGTTTAAAATACCGAATCATGTTTCGTGTTTCGTGGTGTGATCCGCTACACAGGCGCGCGAGCTCTTTGCGTAAAAAGAGAGGTCCTACTTACGAATATATGATACCGAGGATAAAGTGAATGAAAGAGATAGTTGTATCTGCTCAGCTTTGCTATCCTAGCAATAGAAAGAAATTGAGAGAAATAACAAACGATACTAATATCCATACGAAAAAATGAAATAGCTTTATGCCTTAGGAACATTACCGATAAAATTTTGTTTAATATGACTCGATATTAATCAGTGGATTTGCAACATACGAAATGTTAAGACGAATACTAACGAATATTGGTTCGGTGATCAGCATCGACCGATCGAGTACTTCGGGTAGTATCGACTTAGACGCGTGCTTCTACAAAGTATTGTTCATACCATCGACACGGGAATATGTTTTACTTTAATAATATATAAATAATAAGTTTTCATTATATTTTCATTACATCTTTCAATTTATTTTTTAAATATATAATATTTAAATGTAATATTGTCAGTTTATGGAAGATGTAGTAAGTAAGCCGTCAATGGTAAAAAACCACCAACGTCGTATTTCTCCTTTTTTGAACAGACCGATTTCTGTTAATATACAGAAAACAATAAATGAAAAGATTTTCTACGTGATAGTGAAAGACTTGCAACCATTTTCCATTGTAAAAGGTAAGGATTTTATAGATTTATTAAAATACTTGGAACCGACTGTTTAAATTCCAAATCACTCCATGTCAAATAAAACCGTGCTTCAGTAAAAATACGATGATGTTCTAAATGAAATGAAAATAAAATGCGGAAAAACAGAGTACGTCACACACTTATGACCGATTGCTGGACCCAAAGATTTTGGAAGGCGCGCGCGGCCAGCTCTCAGAGAAAGCGGACCGGCGCTCGCTTTACAACATTTTTGGCTGGACCTCTTGTACGGCCGAAAATTATATGGCAATAATAGCTCATTTCATTACAGATGCCTGGAAAATGTTTTCTAGTTTTCTGCAATGTTTTTTTTAATATGATTACCATCATACAGCTGAAAACGGGCGAATTGAAGCGAGTCGCAATTGAGTAGGGCAATGAAAAACAGTTTATGCTAATAACTGATAATGCTGCTAACATGGTTGCAGTAGTTCGCTTAACAGGTTGGGAACATTTACCGTGTTTTGCTCGTACCGTAAATATAATTGTGCAAAACAGCATAAAATGCCTTAAGCCAATACTTATTAGAGTAAAGCGCATTATTGAGTACTTTCATCGGAGTAGTATTGCATCTGAAAAACTGATGTCATGTACAAAACCAGATGTCCCCAGATATTTCATATATCATTGAAACTTATTAATGATGTTGTAACTCGCTAGAATTCTACGTTTCACATGCTTCAAAGGAACTTGAAATTACAGCAACCTTCGAAGCGGCACCAGGGGTACTCCATGTACCAGTGGACACACTAACTGTGACGGAACGGAAACCTTACCCGATATATCCTTGCTGCTTAAACTGTTCGACCAAATTACGATAGAAATGAGTTCTGAAAAGCAAGTGGCTGTATCAAAAAATATCATATCAAAAGGTTTAATAACGATATTAAATAAACTTGCTGTAAAAGTAAAGACGCAGGTGTCCCATGAATTAAATCATAACTAAATTACCTGTTTTACATTCTAAATTTCACCTAATCCTAGATTTAAAAATATTGTTTTCACAGAATAGTAAGCATTGAACAAAGTGAACGAACGCATAGGGGATGACGTTACAAATTTGGGCGTAGATAATTAGACTGTTGAGACTTCAACTTTCCATGAACCCACTGTATTAACAGACTCCACAGGTGATACGGTGGCAAGAATTTGATAGTAGGGTGGATGTGGTAATAACAAAACCTACTTCAAATGCCATAGTTAGTTTTAGACAATTTGGGAAGGAGTTCACACTTAAAAGGACAGAAAATCTTTAAATTAGTGGAAAACCAAAAAACAAGTATATCCAACACTTGCAAAAATAAGTACAACATAATTGGGAACAGTTGCTACGTCTGTTCCGCGTGAAAGAATTTTTTTCAAAAACAGGAAAAATGCTAAATGAAAGACGAAATAGATTAAAATCTTGAAAAACTATTTTTTTAAATGCAAACCAAACATTTTAATAAATTTAAGTAACATAATATAACGTAAACAAAAAATCTACATAGGCTAAACAAAAAAAATTTTGTGTGCAAGTGTAACATGAATCGTAAGTGTATTACAACGACGAAGGGTAAGTTTGTCTTTATCTATAAACTGTAGTTTTTTTACCTCAGAACACCACAAGTGCGTTAGCCGTCACAAGTTCGTTGGCCGCCGCAAGTGTTTTGGCTAGTGCGGCCGACCCTTATTTTAAACAATCAATAGCATATACATACACCATATGACAGTAACTATCGATGTATATACGATACAAACGAAAGATACGAAAATAACGAATACGGAACTGAAACCTACGAATACTATACTGGTACTCGGTAAATGCACGAAATCTCATCGATAAAATTGATGCGCCTTTAAACTTGCGAACGCTAGGTGACGTTAATGCACTTACGCACCGAGATATTCCCAATCATTTAAGGCGCCATCTGTGTTTCTTCCCAAAAAGTAATTGACCTCGTTTTACTACATGGCTCTTTGGGCACGACTTTGTAATAAGTATTTCATTAGTATTTACTTTTTATTTTTACTTTTAAACAAATTTGATAACAAGAAAATATTTTCTTCTTATAATTAAATAATAACAATAATTCCAATACAACATAAGTATACAATAATAACAATACAACATAAGTTATAGTAAGTATACTGGAACATATGTTATAGCTCAAAGTATATAACATAATACATCTTACTATATGTTCGTATACTTTCTGTAAATTATATCATGCCATCTATCGTATTGTTTCCAAATTTAAATCGCGATTGTTCAATGTTTATATTCATTCAGAGATGGCGAACACAGTACTTTAATATTTTCTAAGACATTTAAATCTTATTAGTATTATTTTGGAGTTCGTTGCTATTTTTTTCATAAATTTTCCATTTAATGTAATAGTTCAGCGCAAACACATTAGTTTATTATACAAGATTTATACCTTGAAATAATGACCATTACCTTCATAAGTGTGTTAACAGAAATGAAGGTCGCTGAATGCCGTTAACTGATGCAGCGCCTGGTGCCTTACTTCTTTACTCTTATGAGTGCATGTGATTTTACGCCACGCTATAAAACTTGGCGACTAAAGGACTAATCACATTACTCAGTATCAATTCGCAACTTACTCACATAAATGGATATATTATATGGGAATGTGTATACAGTCTATTTGTATTTTTGCATCGATTCACTTTTTGTATAAATGTAGTGTAAAATGCGTATAAGTGTAAACACACGATTATGTATTAAAACAGCTGATGAGCTACGTTCGCACCCCTATATCGGTCACGCGTAGAACATATGAAAGGGGAAGTCCTGCTTTATTTTCATACCTTCTAACGGGTTACACTAGTGATGTGTCAACTCGATGTACTAACTCGAGTTAACTCGAGTTGAATTCTCTTTAACTCGAGTTTGAATAATGTGGGTATTAAATGAGATATCAAACATGAGCAGCAATCAAGATCTACCTTCTAGTACAAGTAATCCCAGTCCTACCGTCACTTTTGCTGCAATTGCTAATACATCAGATTCGGATATAGACGACATTTGGGAAGTTGTAGATAAAAAAATCATGGAGAGCCGTGCTAAGCCAACTCCATACACTTCAGCAGCTTTAATGGTAAAACAATAAATTGAATTACCATACATGGATAGAAAGTGCGATCCACTTGAGTTTTGGAACGAGAAGAAATGTTTGTTTCCGGTGTTATATAAGATTGCCCACAAATATCTTTGTATACCGGCAACATCAGTCCCTTCAGAGCGCTTACTTTCGAAAGCCGTGATTTTGTGCAATGATAGAAGAAACCGTCTAGCACCAAAAAAAGTTGACCAAATTCTATTTCTTAATAGCATGCAATAATTTTTTTTTATTCCTATGAAACAGACAGCTATAATTTTCGAAATTTTTTAGTTTTATATAAACAAGAAGTACTTAAATATTTCGTAAATTTTTTTATGTAAATTATAAGAAGAAAAGAATATTATTATTTTTTGTTGAAATTACTTATGTACTTATTTGTATGTAAACTTAAAAGAAGTTTATTTAAGTTTTTTTTATAAGATTTTTCTTTTTCGTTATGAATAGGTACTGGGAAGTAGTGAGTATAGTACTTTAACTAACAAGAAATTCTTTTTCGTTTTTTGAACAATATATTTTCTTTTATTATTAAGTAAAAATAAATACATTATAAGTAAATGGTCTGTCTTGTAACTTGTTGATTTACCTAATAAATTAATTTATAAATTGAGTACAAAGGAAAAAAGTCAACGTAGAGTATGAATAACCTACTGCCAAAATAATATTCGTGATAAAATAGTTAAACAGCTAAATTCTATTTTAAGCTTTAAACTTTGATTGTAACAATTGAACAATCATTAGCATAAGTAAATATCTATGTACCTACGATATAAAGTTAGACTGATATTATTTGGTGACGACTGCTACAATTAAACATAACTAGTTTTGTTGTTAATTAATATAAATACTTACTTTATTTATGTCACGAATATTTAATCCAAAATACATAAATACATGATAAATAAATTCCTTTTTTATTTAAATTCTACCTACTTTAATTAATTATAATGGTCCCCATACAAATGTATGCTGAATCTGTTCTAATTTTTTAAATATTGTTACGAAGCTAAGTTAATAAATTGGTAAAAACAAAACAAATCATTTACTCAGTTTCATCGAGTTAACTCGAGTTACGTGAATTTCAACTCGTCGAGTTAACTCGAGTTGTGTTATTTCCGAGTTGGCACATCATTAGGTTACACTGGCCAGTCAACAGATCATTACTAATCGAGTTCGGACGTTAATTTTGTTAAAAATAAACCAAGAAAAAGTAATTTTACTTGTACAAAAATATCCATGTCTATATGACTTTCGATACAGCGATCAACACATAAAGAAAAATGCATGACAAGAAATAGCAGAAATCATGAATTGCGATAAGTGTTCATTTATTTGTTTTTACAACAATTATAGTTATTGTGCATTTATATTTTATATACGTATTTTATTATTATTTATTTGCATGTTGGTAAAGAAATGGTTTATAACATTGGCTACAATATATAATTTGTACGATTCATATTATTACTTTTATTTATATTTATTTCATATATTAAATTAAGTTTGCTATGTTTTATGTTACGTGCACTATTTTAATTTGCCAACTTGCTTCCACCACGTGATTTTTTTAAAATTCTCTCGACCATTTAATAGAGCATTGCATGAATCGGTTGCTACCTCAGAAGTGAGAAAGAATATTTCTATAAGTGTTCGTATAAATGTGAAGACATCTCGTTGCCGTAATTATTTTATTCAATTGTTTTGGTTTCAAGCGAATTTTCCGTTGGTATATTTCCAATTTTGCGTCAATATTCCGAATATACTTTCGACAATCTTATGGTGCGACTATGCCTTTAATTGCAACTTGACCACGTTTTTTTAATTTTTGAAATAGCTATAAATTTTTAACATCTTATGATTTGTTTGTCTATAACAAATTTACCATTAACCTTCACTATTAATTTCTTTAAAATACGTTCAACCTGACATTCCATAGAAATAAACGTAACAGAGATCGAAAGGACACCATTGTGATATCTTGACCTGCTTACCAGTTTCCTTATACACGTGCATACCATTTCCTAAGTTAGGTCTAGTTGCCAAACTTTTTACGTGTTGGTATTTTAAACATGTTAATCCAATTTAGATTTATAACAATAACTGGCAATACTGGATACTAGGCCAAGTTTCCACAGGATGTATGCTTTTCATACAAAACTTATGTATTGAATAGGGTTGTAAAAAAACTACGACACTAGGTAGTTATAATAAACTATTTATTTATTTATAAACTGAATCCGAAAATGAATATTTTACTTAGATCTAATAGGTATGAAATACATGAAGGAAACATAACAATCCTTCATTTAAAATAAACTATGTCGTCATCATCGTAGGGAGTATACTCAACTGGATTTTCTGATATTTGTAGCAAATTTATATATTTTACAATGCAGTTTTCAGGCAGTGAGGTACCTTTATCTGCACGTTTTGGTTTTACGAATTGAATATGATTACTGAGGTGTATTGCCTTATAATAGGTAACTGAATAAACTTTTTTAGACTTGTTGAAGTTCTCAATAATGCCTATGTAATATTTCCATTTATGGGAGGAGTATTAACGCGTCAATGTAGTTCCTCCTATATCCTACATATGTTTATTTAAACTATAGTTCTTTTCCTGTGAATGTCTATATATGTCTTGTTCAAGCTCTGAATTCTGATCTTTATTCATGTGCTCTTTATCAGCAATAGGATTTTTATTTAATATTTCAGAGTCATTCATGTCGCAGTTTTTCGATTCTATGTCTCCTCGATCAATCTTTTCAAATATTTCTTTTTCAATCATATCAACATTTCTTGCTACATCTATATTATCGAAGTCAACAATATCTGTTGATTTAATATCACAGTCATCTATCTTCCTTGTCTGAATGAATATCTGTAATATAGCTGTCAGTGTGTATACTTATTTCTTTCTATATCTTTTGATATTGTCGATCCGTTTTCTACGTTTTTGACATCTTAATATGTTTCTTGTTTCCTTTCTTGTAAAGTGCCTTTTTAGTACGCTTTTGTTTCTTATTATGTCGGCTACAAGCAGGTTCGATATTTTCTTTATTTTTGGTATTTGGAATATCGCTGTCACTTAAAGTTCCACATACTTTGACGGTGATGTGACTTTGCAGCCCAGTACAATTATTAATTTTTACGCTAGTCTCTAATTTTCTCTGTTCAGTGGTAATCTGATCTACTTTTTTCTTAGTTCCAGAAAGTTTATCTCTTTTCCTGGCCTGGTTTTCAGCGACGACTCTTATGATGAGATCAGCTTTTATTACAAACATTCCTGACTCAACCTTTAATTTCTTGTTTCTTCCTCTTTTCATTTCATTAGGTTTTCTACTGTCTTTCAAATAGTCGAGTAACATTTTGTCTACTAAGTATTTTAGTTCATTGGAAATATATTCCAGAAGTTTTTAAAATTTTTTGTGGGTTAAATGGATAAATATCTATGGCTTTAAACCCGCTAACATTTTGTTTTTTACTCATGTTGACATCATTCATAACCTTTTTCAAAACAGGCGGAAAGTAACAGTTATTTAAGGATGCTTGACGTTTTTTTTTATTTTTGTACTATGTCAGAACTTTACGCAACGGTTTTTGAAAGGCCCAAAGAAAGCAGTATCCAATGATTGGGTTAGCTGCGTAAAATTTGGCGGCAATAGTACAAATTTAATATTATACTTCTCGCAATATTTTATTACTCCATATTGATGCCGCTACATAAGTTGTCGCCAATGATAACCTCCGTTCCTTCCAGTTTACGCGCTCATGGTACAAATATATTATTTAACCAGGCAAGAAATATATTAGAATCAATACACCCACTTTTTGTTCTATTAAAACGAACATCATCGGGAACTCCTTCGACCTATTGACTCCATATGGCTTCGGATTTGTCTACAAAATAGGGCGGCAATACCTTGTCATTCGCGCTTGCGGCAAACATAACATGAAATACAACCTTTTGTACTATTCATTATTCGGTCTGGATACTTTATTCTGCGGCCAAATATACACTTTACGGAGTTGGATTGTCGCTAAAAATGGTCTCATTGTAATTTTGACTAATAGGTTGGAAGAACGTTCTTGACCACATTTTCATGGTTTTTAAAGCAATTTTGAAATTCTGTTGAAGTCTTTTCTATTCTTGCTCCCTTAATATTTTGCACTGATCTCATAGTTAATTTGTTATGATGCCCTTTTATAAAAATCGGATCCACCATTCTCCTGGTAGTTTTCCGCCAAAAATGGTCCATTAAGGTCAGAGGAGCACCGTAGTCTGACGCTAGAATTAGAAATTTTACAAAGATCAATTCTTCTTCTTCAGTTAATATTTGCGAACTTCCTGTTTCCACATATGTAGTTTCTTTAACCTTCCTTTATATTATTCTACGAGGAATTCTGAATTGTTTTTCGATGTTTGTTGTAGGATGACATATTTTTATTCTGGATCATATCAACTCCTAATGACATCATTTCATCGCTGTAGTTTTTGTATATCTTTTTTTGGTAGCATTTTATCCTAAAACAAATATAGGTAGGTACATATGTATGCGTGCTATAGATAGGTATTATAGATATATAAATTTTGTTTCGAAAACGAAGAGTAATGATTCTATTCATCAGTTTGAAAAACTTTGGAACTCTGATATTTGGCAATGAGCAAATATATAGAAAAGCCAATTTTTCCCATCTAATAATAATAATGACTAGATCGACCAAATGGGTTCAGTTTTCCAATGAACATATCACGTTATATATTTTATTGAATACATGTGGTGATTCTAATTTATAAGAAGATCTCCCTTTTATCTTAATTTAATGACACTGTATAGGTACCACATAGGCAGGGATTCCTTACGTGAGTTCGAAACTTCATTCTCCGAAAATTATTACATCGATGATGATATATTTACTTTAATAGTGCTTTCATGTTACTTCAAAGCTTCCTTAGATCGATGTTTATTAGTATGATGTACGACGTATTTTCGCAAAACCGAAGATGTGTGTTTTACTTACTTACCATTAATGATTGCATTTAATTTTATGTCAACCCTAGGTGTAAGTCAAATTGCCACGCTGTAGTAAATGGCAACTTAATCTAACCTTGACCAACAATACCAAAGTCAATATTTCGGTAAACTAAACTAAGAACGGATAGGTAACAATATAAAATTAATCTCTGGGGCTTATTACACAACTTATCAAAAGTGTAGTCATCTGAAATAAAAAGTTAAAGCTCTATAAACATTATTATGTCTACATCGGCAAAAAACGTCTTCCGTTTAATCACACTTCGAAACGCCATATTGCAAGAACCAACAGTGTTACCACTTTCTTCACTTAAAACAATTTTAAAAAATCATAACAATCTTAAAAACCTGCTACCGATAATACAATATACCCTCTTGTATTAAATCTTACGAAACTTCCTAGTTTGTTTATTACCAGAAGCTAAGGTCAAGTTGACTGGTAAATGTCAAGTTGCCACATTTTACGGTATCTCATATATTTGAAAGAGTTACTACTGGTTAGGTACCTGCAAATAAAAATAACATCAGACGATTTTGAAAACTTTTATATATTTTCAGTTGGTGAATGTAAAAGTATATGGACAAGATTCAGAGAAAATTATCGAAAAGCATTAAAACAAAGAAATAAACCTAATGAATCTGGAGCTGAACACTGCGGGTAGTATAAAATATGAAAAATAATTTTATTTTATACTATAACTAATTTGTCAGAAATACCGAAGGAACTAGTGACGTCACGTTAAATATAGAAAATATATCAAAAATCAGTACAGCAGAAATTATAGCGTACATAGAAAAATTTACCAAAAATACGGAGCCAAATAATCTAATATCTACTATGGCGAGTGTTTTGGAAAAATATTTGAAGAAGAAACTAACCAAGTAGTCATATTTTTCACTAGTTGTAGAGCTAGTCAAAATGTACCTGATAAAGTTACAAATGCAGATTAAACGGCAAATATTTGTAACTGTTAGTAATGCTGAGGGATTTTATGTTCGGTCATATTCAACATCGATATGTTCAAATAATTCTCAATCACACACAGCATATTTCATATCGACACTTAACAAAGAATTCTTAATTCTCGCTACAATTCAATTACTCTGTGTGATTATTGATATCGTAATGTGCAAAATGATACTTAAAACTTTAACGAAACTGATGGTGCTTATGATTGAAGGCTTATATACGACTATAGGTTAAATAAGAAAAAATATGACAAAATTTTTCTATCTTTAGTTAATTATTTGATCTTTTTTTAAAGCTGTAAAGAAATTTAAAAAAAATGATAAATCATTTACATTTAAAAATGAGTAAGTATTTTATTTTATTACCTTACTTTAAACAGTGTTTTTCCCAGTGAATTGCACTTCCAAAATTTCGTATTCTTTTTCTGTAATAGTGGCCGCAATAAATACAATAATTTGTTGAACTGATCAATTGTTACTCGGAAATGTCGGACTCTTCATCAAATCTGACACTAATGTCACATATCCACTGATTTCCATCTATTTCTTCAAGAAGGCACGCTACTACAACGGCAATTGCAATCGACCTGTACATTTCGTGTACGAATGCCAACTATTTTATGGCTTAATAAGAACATGCTCTTTAACATCTATGAGTAGCTTAAAGTATACGATCGCATTATTCCACAGCTTATATCACGCGAAAGTATTATGTATGCTATCAAACATTGTCACGGGTGAACGCATCTGATATACATACGAATGATTAAAAACATTCGAAAAATTGCAAATTATTGCTGACAAATTATGATTTGTCCTCTATCTTGTATTTTAAATACAACTGCTTCGTAACCTAGTTTACATAATCAAAAATTGCATTGTGGTCTTATGTTTTGAAGTTCGTGAAAATAACTCAAAATAGAGTGTATTGTATATGGCGTGGCGGGCATGTGGCATGTTCCATTAATGGAATACACCAGAAAATACACAATGACGTCGATGTATATCTTGTCTGCAGAGCTGTAGGGAAAGGTGGGGGAAGAGCATTGTGGGGCAATGCCCTACCTTAGTAAAATACCATCTGCTAATAATAGCACTATGAACTAAGATATGACGGAAAATAATTACTAGCGTATAGTGTAATCTAAACAATTCCGAATTAACCTCGGTATGATAACAATTATAATATACTAATTCTTTATTCTGCCCATAGATGACATTTAAAGTATGTGTGGGAGATTTGTTCGTACTACAGTCTATGACACGGGGAATCCCCTAGCTCCTAAGGTCCTGAGGGGTTCCCCTTTTAAACTAAAATAAGCAAATTAGAGGTATTTGTATGTAGAGGGTGTTGGTTAGTACAATACAGTGTCTCAATCAGTTAGTGACAATTGTTTGTTTATTGCTATGAACTGAAGATCAATTAATTTTGCGATGGCCTTCTTTAGCAAAAAACGAAAAATTGAAGAGGAAATTGACCACAAAGAACCTCATTCCTCACAATAAATGGAAGCAAAGATTCAATTGCTATTTCTATCCCTATGGAAACAGGTTCGGAAAAACATGTTGGTAATGTTAACTATCATATTCCTACTGATATTGCACAAATCGGAGAACCTATAAAGCAAGTTATTTTAGATATATATCCAAAAGAAAATAACAGGGCCTTTGTAGTGGACTGGTTCAAGCGATATAAATGGTTGCAATATTCTGGCGAGAAATATGCTGCTTTTTGCTATCTTTGTCAACAATTTTTACCACATGGGAGCAAACAAACTTCACTTTTATAGGATTCAAAAACTGGAAAAATGCTGCTGATTCGAAAACTGTTTTCCAAAACATGAAAAATCGCGATATGGCAGGAAAAATTACATAGAATATCAACAACTTGCAGTGTTTCAACGTCGATACATCAAAATGCATTAGAACTTTGCGTGGAAATTATATTTTGGAGGAAGAAAAAGAACAAGGATTATTTCAGAATTCATTTGAATTTAATGAAAGATCCGAATATGAAGGAGGCTCTCATTCATATACCACAAAATGCAACATATTGTTCACCTGAAATTCAAGCAATAGCTCAAGCAGTACGAAGTTCCATCGTCGTTGCTAACAGTTATAACTATTGGAAACCTTAATGCAGCCACTTTTAGGAAATTAACGTTCAATATCCTTAGTGAAAATAACGTTGACATCTCTCGTATGCTAAGCCAGTGCTATGAGGGTGCAAGCGTAATGAGTGGGACAGTTTCAGGAGTTGCCACCAGAATAGAAAATAAATTGGGCCGAAATATTCCTTACGTCCACTACTAAAACCATCGCTTGCATTTAATATTCAACAGGACTATCACAGAAATAACTTTCATTTTGATCAATGCTTCATGTTGTATGAATTCTTTCACCATGGCAAAATAGCCGCCTTGTATGGTGGAAAAAGGATTGGTGGCTTCTCGAACAGCGTTGGTAAGGATATTTGGCGATTACAAGTTATAAATTATAATTTTTCATAGATTTTGAAGACTTTAGATGAAATTAAAAATGGCAGGTTTAACGGTGAAGATGTGAAACGATGAAGTGTCGGCATCAAAAAGGTCATGCTCATCTTAGAATTTCAAACGGCCATCTTATCTTATCCATACTTCAGCCTGCAGACGCAGCTTTACAAGCACGAAGTGTAGTGTTGAGATGCCAAACAAACTGAGAAAATTTTGGAAGAAGCTAAGCCTATGCCAAGGGCCCAGACCCAGAAGAGACAAATCAAAAAATCAAATCGAATGGATGATTACTTCATGCCCTTCCTGTTCCTATGCGAGATAAAATATAGAAGACCAGAATGCTCAGCCATTTAAATCAGAATATTTCGAAACATCAGACATACTAATTGCTGAATTATAAAGAAGATTTTCGTACAATGATGACCTACTAAATTCATTAGCTAATCTCGATGAGTTGGATGTAGACAAAATGGTAACTCTGATAAATTTAGGTAAGTGTGAGAAAATTAAACTATATTTCTGCTTGTATTAGTATCATTTTATGTCACATTGACAAAATCAACTGATTTTCAGGTCTAACAATTCCATCAACTGATAAAATGAATAAATGATAAAATGAAAAACACGTCGTGAGTTTTATACAATCAGCGAGAGGCTTTCAAAGATACTTATGAACTTTTTGCATCTGTGGCGACCATAGGATGTAGCACTGCTGTGTGTGAATCTATGTTTTCAACTTTGTCTGCAATCAATAGACCTCAGAGGCTATCAATGAGTCACAAAATAAAGGCAGGTATAGTGTTTCTGGCGTTTGAAATGAAAAGAATCAAGTCAGTTGCTCTGAATGAAGTCTTTCATATTTTTAATAATTGGTAAATCGAAGAATTCAGCTGTTTTAAAGAAGGACTTTTTATTATTATATTAAATAAGTTTGAATATTCTAATTGGAGAAATAATAATATAGATCAGAGTAAATTACTTTTTATTTTTATCTATATACCATCCCCGACAATTAAGTATTAACTGATTCGCACAATTTCACAAATCAAGAAAGACAAAAATCGATTGACCTGATCAGATCAAGTAACATTTTTACTTCCGCCCTACTGTAAGCGATAATAATTCAAGGCTAGCTACATAGCCTCTGATTGTCTCTCTTTGTGCATTTTTTATTTCCAGCTGTACATGTCATACATAAACCAATCATAACCTAAGCTTTAAGCTTCTAGATAATAATCTATCAGAACAGTGTTGAAGTCTTAAAGCCGCTTGAGAAACCAGATATACTTTCGAAATTGTGAAATTTGATAGTATTGTAATTGTAAAATCTCTGATTACATAAGTATTTGTTTTGCAAAATGTTATAATTATCTAATAGTTTTAATAAGAACTTAAGAAAACATTTTTTTAAGTAATGTATCGTTAACAGTTTTTTTTTTAAATTAATTAATACATACATTTTCAATATTCTGTTATAACACCTCCATGGATAACATTCTACCAAAACAGCGCCATCTACAGGCGGTCTAACTAGGCGCAAGTAATGCTAGGTGCACACCTGTTACTTCAATCGCATAGGCTCCATACAAAATTTCAACCAGCCACTGTTTTGTATGAGATGTTTGAATGGTGTTCAGTCTATTCTTTACTTATCTATGCTTTACTTCACTGCCAAGCCAAGAACTAATATTTTCCCAATAAGATCTTATTTTGTATTACAAGGTAATACAAAATCATTAGTAAGTGTAAGCTCAAAACGTGTTATGTTAGGAAATGTGATTACGTTAAAAACATGTTTCCAAAAAATTAAGTATTTGAGCATATGTAAGTGTATTTAGTTTACTTCATAGCTCAGGGTAAGATCATTATAAGTGACGTCAAAAAAAAATTATTTAAACAAATTAAATATGGCCAATTATGTATCATGTCACTTGAAAAATCAAAGGGTAATTAAAATACATATGCTGGGAAATTAGTCATCATACTGCAACTGGATTGTAAAACATGTAAAAGTCAAACAAATAAATTTCTTGTTATGCAAGCAAGAACATAAAGGTATAGATAAATGAAAAAACTATAGCAGCACTTTGAAAAGGAATACCGTAAATTAAAAAATAATGACTAGTATCAACCATGTTATCGACTGAATTTGGTTTCAGAGAGATTGCAATACTCTGACACAAAGAGCAATATTTACTGTAAGCGATAATAAAATCGCTGGCTTGACAGAATGTATTTCAGGTTCAATGTCTATCAGTGATGTTATCCTGTGTGCATTACCAATATATTATTAAAAAAAATAAAAACAATGAAATAAGCTAATAAAGCACTTCTTTATTATTTTAAACTTTCACTTTTAATTATATTTATATCTAAATTTATACAAAGACTCAATAATATCACATTTCTGATGTGGATATTATTAATCCACATTTACTAAAACTAACACTATATATAATATGAAATAATTTAATGATATGAAAAAATAAGTACAGGTGGCAAAGCAAACTTAAGTGTCATTTAAAGGAGAACGGAATATTATAATGTAATAATTATAGCACCGAAAAATCGTTAAAAGAAATTCATCTAAATAAATCTAAAGGAACATTGTTAAAAAATAATAAAAATTCTCTACTTATAATATTTACAGTTTTAAAGTCGCTTCATTAAAACTTTTAGTGAATTAAGATACATATATTCATGTTAAGTACTTCCGAATACTCTGCAGGAAGATGAGAACAATAAAAATTCCGGACCCAGGAAATTTTTATGCATGTACAGAAATATGTAGAATGTTTTTTTATAAAGCGTATATATCATGCCAGAACAAAACGAAGGGACCACAGACCTGTTTAGTAAAAGAAATTCAATCATTACAATTTTAATCTTGCTAAACAGTGGTTACAAAGGAAAATGTAATAATTAAAAACTGGCTCTGACGATAATACCAGGTATTTCATAAATCCAACCAGTTTATTTTTATATTTTTACTGACTTGGTTAAAAAAATACCATTTTGGAAAAGGCAATATAAGATGAAATTATTGTGTTACGACAATAACAAAGATTGCGTAAAATACCAGTCTTTTTAGAACATATTTTCCTAGCTTCCTGCGAGGACACTGTTGGTATAATTTTTTTATATAAAAGTAGAACGTTATTAAAAAGATGAATATAAACCCTAGATCCTGAAGCTATATACCGAGTTATTGTCCAAACTTGCAGATATGTTCATTGTATAATATAAACAAATAGACAATGATTACAAAAATATCTTTTTCATATTTGAAACAATTAATTGAAAAATAAACATGAATTTAATTGGTACATTTGAACACATCATGTAATTATAAAGAACATATAAGTACAAATCTAAGCTGTTAAACAATCTTACTGTTATTTTAAAATTAGGATGATTTTATAAATACATAATAAGTATTATGTATTATTTCCTCATATGGAATAGCACCGAGATTCATATTCCTCAAGGATGTGGTTAAATGTTTTAGATGTAGCATGACTGGAATTAAGTAATGACATTTATCATAAATTGTACTATTTTGAAGAGCAATTGTTTAGACAAGAAGTAACAACAAATCAATTTATAAATAATAATGTAAAACAAGTCGAGCATGATATACCACACTTTTAGAAATTAACAGCATAAATTATAAATTACAATCACAATAACAAATTCATTCCATCCCATCGTACAATGGTCCCAAGGTCATACAAAATTAAATCAAATGTCTTTTCCAATCTTAAAATGAACCATACAATAAAATACAATAAAACACTTTGGCAGTTCTGTGGCATATTTAAAAATAAATATTGAATCATTAAAATAACAACAAAATAAGTTCCGAGGTTAAAATGGTTCGGACCTTATCGAGTGAGCTGCTCCTAAAGACTTTAAATAACTTTATTTATTTAATACAAATCATCAGGATGTTCCATGTTCATTATTAAGTTTCTCTTTTCTTCCTTTACAGCTTTAGATGTATCCTGTTGACTTGGTTTAAGACCCTGGGTTTCATAACAAGGCTGTAACAAATAAACTGGAATTAATAATAATTTCTGACAAACAATGTATTAAATATTTAATGAAAGATTACCGTGAATAAAATATATTTATTTTTCAACAGAAATTATAAAAAACCAAACCGCCCACTCAAAACATGCAATAAATTCATTTATAACAATAAAATGCAACCAAATAAGCAAGCTTCTTTGCAAGTGATATATGTGAAAAGCGTCAAAGTATTAATCCATAATGTTTCCTCAAATATCACCTTTTTCAGATGTGTTTCGTGCAGTTCAGAGAAGAAAATTGCGTTCAAGCCTTCACCTGGTAAAACAATTGAAATTCTTATCTACAACAAATTCACACAAACAACGGTGACAAAAAATGACAATAAATGAAAAAACACAACATTTACATAAACAAAGTGAACAAAAATGTCCGTGAGCCCTTTATTTAACTAGGGCGTTATATAGACAAGAGTGAATATTTTGCCAAGCACATGCCAAATACTCTCGAGGATGACATACATAATCGCATGAAATGTGTAATGAAGTACCCATAAATTATTTAATATTTACAGCTGAAACTAACAATTTTACCTGTGGAACTTTGACATAACAATTTCAAACTACATGCCAATGAAAAGTGATTTAGCAACATTATTAATTTAGAAATGGAGATGTAGACAATCCCAATTGGACAATGATCTAAAACAAAATCTTTTCATCGAGGAAAAAATGTCCACATGCTACAAATAATTATTAAACATTAAAATAACCTTATAATTACAAAAATACAGATGGCATGTATAAATAAGCTCAGCAAATAAGCATCATGCCTAAGAGTGAATCCTGCATAACAATATTAAAATAAATGTGTACACAATCATTCTAAATAGTCGTAATACTTACAGTTTCACAAATATTCATGTTACAACAGTTCTCCAAAGTGATTTCACATTGTGGCTCAGGTCGACATGTTAAAGGTGTAATATTCTTGTTAACTATAATCCTTTTCTTTATACTGAAAAAAATACATTCGATTGTGAAATTTCTTTTGTTACTTGTGATAAAATATGTTTTAGTTCTAGTTTATATGTTAACCCATCAACAGCCCACTCAATTTAATCTGTGTGACAATACATCAACACACTCCATGGTATATATATATATATATATATATATATATATATATATATATATACATATATATTATATACATATATATATATATAATATACATATATATACATATATATATATATATATATATATATATATATATATATATATTTATATATATATAAACACTACAGTGGTCCCATAGAATGGCACATATACTTATGCACATGCAATTATATTACTTATATTATGATATGGTATGATCAGTATCCATTAATAAGTATATAGCATACAAGCTAACCTTTTAAAAAATGATACTGTATGTAGTATTTAAGATGATTTTAATTTAATAGGCACAAAAAATAATAATATAAAATAAATTAAAGCTAACTTACCGTGGACGTTTCTTCAGGTTTAAAATTCGGGAAATAAGTACAGCACACAATAAACATAATAACCCACACAATGTGCCCAGGCATAATATAATAGGATCCCTCATTTCAAAATCGTAACAGGAGTTGGGGCCTACGTAGTCAGGAGGGCTTAATTCAGAATTTGTTAAAAAGTCATTGTTACTTGTTAAATTTTTCTTGGCTATAATGTCAACACCGGAACTGCAACTGAAAGAAACATAAAATATTAGCATAAAGTTGTTTTTATAAAGTTATCATTCTCCCACCACCAATTATGTTATATTTTCCAGAAGTCTCTATTGTACCTCTCATACCACACAAGTATATAGAAGCATATGGAGGTTCATAGAAAATTCCTTTATTATGAGCGCTTATTATTTTTTTCTTTATTATGTGTAAACGTATTAGAATGAGTGAGATTGTACTATGTGTAAATGTATTAAAATGAGTGAGATTGTGTTATGTGTAAATGTATTAGAACGAGTGAGATATGTAAATATATTAGAACGAGTGAGACAAGTAAATATATTAGAATGAGTGAGATTGTACTATGTGTAAATGTATTAGAATGAGTGAGATTGTGCTGCTTCAAAATTTTTAATTTTTAGTGGATGTTCGATGAATTTATAATTTCTGCCAATAAACGGTAATTGAAGGAATAGTACAATTATCGTCGTCGATACTGCAATACAGCGTAACTAACAATTGCTTTAAGGTCTAAATTTCAATATTAGTCAAGTTGAAGTCGCATCTTACTCGTTAGTTACGCGGTATTACAGTATCACCGATAATATAATCAAAATTCCTCCAGCTTAGACTGTTTATCTTTGACTTGTTTAGCTTGAAGTGTATTTACAGAATGCTCATTTTTGGTTGAATTAAAAAAAATTCATCATATTTATAATAAATCATTTCACAATTAAATGCAACTACGTGATGTAGTATTATTTCTACTTTCTTTAAGTTCTTTATCACAACATAGGTTTCGTTGTATCACAACATCTTCAGGTGGGATATTAGCAAAGATTCTCAAAGATCTTTGCTAATATCCCATAATAATACAACTAATAATACAACGAAACCTAGATCGTGGTAAAGAACTTAAAGAAAGTAGAAATAATATTACATCACGTAGTTTCATTTAATTGTGAATAATGAATTTCTACAAAATTAACGCCAGATATATTCAATAATAAATCAGTTACTTTCAAAAGATTCAGTTTGAGATAGAAAGAGAAACTAACTTGCAATTTGCTCTCTCCTCCCTAACGGTCGCAATCTCGCATCTGGCACCACTATATCCGTTTGGACATACACATTTCAATATATTCAATGAAACTGAACATGTACCTCCATTGATACAATAATTTTGACAATCATTGTTTTCACATTTATCTCCGCTGTAACCAGGTTTACATCTGAAATACAAAAAAAATCATGTGTTTTTAATATTTGACTGAAAATTTATTTCTATTTCGACAACAGGAAAGCTTAGAAACTTGAATAATTTGTGCAGATAGGTAAATGCACGACATGGCTATTAGGACATGGCGGGCTGTTGAATTTTTCATAAGGTTACTCAATAAGTAGTAAAAGATTTGGCGAATATTAACATTATATTCATACTAACTGAGAATGTTCTCGAACCTTCTAGAATATTCTCGATCTTTCCGAACCAGTTCATTTTAGTACATAAGAGGACATTCTAGTACAATCTCATTCATTTTAATACATTTACACATAATACTTCTCGAACATTCCAGAACATTTTCAACCCTTCCGTTTAGTTCATTCTAGTACATTCGAGGATGTTCTAGTACATTTCCATTCACTCTAATACATTCAATAGCGAGAGTTTAGTGGTTGGTGGTCAATAGTGGAAAATACCCCAGTTCGAACCCTTTAAACCAACATATCTCCCACACCTCCACTGCCCCCCCCACACATCCACCATATTGCTCAATGGGAGACTCGAAGCTACTACCGTACACAAATACCAATTGTCTACGGTGGGTAGTTTTAGTTGCAAGCTGAAATGTACGGACCACACATATGTTTTTTATATTTGGAAATATATACATACAGCGCTTGTTTTAATGGCTGTAATCATGTTTATCTACTTTAAAAAATTAAATAAATACGACAGGACCGGAAACTTACATGCATCGAGGATTTCCTTGATTATTGATGATACATGTACCTTCCAAACAGTAATTGTAACACAGTGGTGTTTCACATCTTTCACCCGTGAACCCCTTTTCACATTGGCAAATCATACTGTTTATATTCAAACGTCCTTTATTTAGACAATATTTATTAGCATATTCAATTGAATGATTATATAGACCTTTCTTATCGTTTTCGCGGTCTATACTTGCATTTCTGTCCAGGAAAGCTTTGATCAAAGACTTACATTCTGGTACATCCAGAGTCTGTTGCTGCAGATCAATATTTGTCACAATGCCAAACGGTTCTTCCTCTTTAAATGACGTAACCTTAATCGGTTCAGTTTGAGTTGTACCATTGGGTTCGTTTGTTATTGGGTAAGACCAAACAAACATATGCCTGTCGGTCCAATAAAGAGTGTTATTTCTCACAGCCAAAGAATTAACTTGATGGTTTATCCCACTATATATTACTTTGCGATTCTTTCCATCGAGGTCTGCGCTTCCGATGCTGAAATGGAGACCTTCTTCTACATCGGCCCAGTATATTCGTTGCGACTCTTGGTCTACGACAACACTTACTGGCATTGTGAGATGCTCATGTACAATTACTTGCCTTTGTGACCCATCAAAACGTGATCTTTCTATCGTTGGTTTTGTTATATTGGCATTTGTCCAATAGATGTATCTGAAAAAAGTTATATTCAGCTGTTAATACACAAACACATGTACGTTTCTACATATATGAGATATATGTATATATATAAAACGGTGACTTAACAACATATTTCAAGTATCTTTATCTAAACGTAAATAAAGTTCTTAAAATAAAATGCATTATTTTCACCTTCTACAACTGTCAACGGCAATCGCATGTGGTAACTCATTCTTCATCTGAAGCAATACTTGACCGTTGCCATCGTTATTTGCTCCAGGAGAAAGAGAAGCTATCAAAATACTCTTATTTGTCGGGTTAACCCAAAATAACATTTCAGTCAAGGGATCAAAAGCAATCCCTAATATACTCTCTCCTGGTCTTCGTTTAACGATTTGTTTATACTCTCTTTTAGACAAGTTAAGACTAGAAATGGAAGTGTTCTCGTGCTCATTATCCACGAAGTATAAGACGTTATTGAGGGCATCATAAGATATGGCATTTAAGTCAGTAAACTGCCAATCTTCAATACCTTGCTGTGTTCCATCATTGTCGAAGAATTTTACTCTTGTTTTTGTGGTGACGGCAAAATCTGAAAGGAGATAAAACAATTTCAATGATTAAATTCGTGACAAATATAGTAATTTTCTCTTATTTCACATAATTATCGAGTTAGCCAATGCTGCATTTGTGAATTTGTTTTTTATAAAAGCCAGCCAATCAATGACGTTATTCTCAATAGACTCGTTATATCCACATAAAAAAAAAACAAAAAATATGGACCCGACCACGCACGAACTGTAACGAAAGAGATAAGATCCACAACATCACATTTATAAAAGAGATAGTCGTATTGAAATTTCCTCAATTTTTAAGAACCAATTTTAAAATGCTGATAATATATGTATAGATATAGCTTAATTGCAGCCAGAAAAAACAATCGACATTTATTGACATCTCGTTCCAACATGTTTTCGTTTTATTAAGACTCGTACACATTTTAATTTATTGCCAAACATGGTATCCCACAAAACGTTAAGTAAATTTGAAAACCGCAAAGGTACTCAGTTTTACCAAACACCTAATTAAATTTCGTTGACTCGGACACTTTTTTAGACTGCGTATGTCGTTACGTCGCAACTTGGCCACAAGTAGCTTTTACTTATTACTACACAAACACAGATGGACTGTGATGAAACACGCAAGGTCAAAATTTGTCGTCGACGCACTTATGCTACGTTTACAGGTAACTGTAAACTTATTAATATTCGACCATAACATACCGGTCACTAATATGACAAATCTGTGTAAATACGATAATTTTTGAAGCTAACAACGCAAAGTTGAACAATTCAATAACAATGCCTTCGTTCTCAATAATTCCAGAAAAATTCTATTAAATATTTGATTCATTGTTAATTAAAATAGAGACGATGTAAGTAAATTGTGTGAATTTATTAAAATCGTTCCTGCCACACAATTTATTAAAACCATTGTAAGATTACTTCATTCACAAAATAACTCATCAATCAATAAATGGATATTAATTTAAATTTAACTGATCGCTTACACAAAAGTTAAGTTTAAGGAAATTAATGAATATAAGAAAATGTTTTATAAAACAAAACAAAATCTAAAGACTCTTGCGATCAGTGTTGCCAGATATACCAATGTTAGCGGGACTTCTCGAATTTTAGGGTGTCACGGTTCGCACGAAAAGCATTACATGATACGTCAAACATCTCGATTATTTGGGTCTACAAATAACTGAAATATTTGGCGCATATTGCTTGCGCCAAAAAATAAATTAAATGTAGCTATTGAAACTGTTATTTTGACGTCCGAATTTTCAGTCATTTTTAACAATTATTTTAGCGGCCAATTCCAATTTGCTGGGAATTAGGCCCGGCAAAACTATTTGAAATTCAACTTCTATGATAACAAAATCGTGCGTCATCGGAGACGGGTGTCTGATAAGCGATATCGATTATTGCAAATTTATACACCTGTGTTTGCTATGCAAATAGATGTATTTACATATTCATTATGCGTGGCGTATTTGAAGAGGATCTCAATGTAAAAATGTGTGATCAAGTTATTTCGACAACAGAAGAAGGCAGTTTTTACGTAGGCAAGAATATTTTTCATAAAGTGCTCGCAAAATTTACCTACACATTTTTATAACGGGAGGCGAAAATGATCTGACAACTGCCCGTATGCACCACACATAGTCAGGACTCTCACTCGGATTTACTGACAATTTGAAAACCTATTTTGTATGGATACTTCAGGAATTGGACCATGCAATAGGTCGGTAAAGTAGACTCTTGTTCCGACTCGACTGATATTTAATGTGAAACAGAAATACATTTTTAACAGTCAGTAAGTCCGACTGACAGTCTTGACCGTGTGTGGTGTATAGGGGTGAACGACAGACGAAGAACCGATCGGTCAACGCACACAATGAACTTAATTACACACAATATTATTGATTGCAAACCTAATAATAAAACGTTGTAAGCTTGTACAAAATTTAATAAGAAAATATTTCAAATAATCTATGTATACATAAACGCTATTTATCACGCGGTTCGGAACTATATATAAAATTAGTTTCGCGTACGACGCCCTCTCAGAGATCGTTCGTAGACTCAGCCATGACAACATTTGCTTACATAGACGGGTCTCCCTAAATAGGTATTAGTTTTTTGTAAATAACTAACGATAGATGCTCAACGTTGTCGGAACGTTTTCTGACAAATTTTGTTCCAAAGTTAAAAAATAATTTTGTGAGGATGCGTTCCTCAAAAGAAAAGAAAATTGAATAAGATCACTCACGCGTCCTTATATCAATCTGTCGCAGACGTTTTTTTTTCAGAGACAATATTTATTTATTTATTTTATTTATCTACTTTAATGTATCTAATTGATACATATGGCGGACTTATTGCTACAAGAGCAATCTCTTACAGCCAACCACAACACCAGTCCAGCCCCGTTCGACGAACGGCCGGGAATCGAACCCGGGTCGCCGCGGTGCGTCGCATCGTCAAAGGCCGTATGCTTTGCGATCAACCCAACACACCACGGCGACGACGTAGAAGCTGGAGTTGGCATGTAATGGCCCATATATTTCGAAACAGTAAGGGTAAGAGTATAGGAAATATACATAAGAAATTTAGCATATATATTTTTTACTTACGGTCGCGTTTCACTTCAAATATCGAATTATAAAGATTCCAAAAAAAGCCACACAAAAGTTTCATGTATGTAATCTAATGACTCATTTTTGTATCAAACCATAAAAAAACGAAGACGCAAACGTTTCCTGTTTATAAAGTTTGTATGAAATATAATTATAGACCAACCGGTATTTACCCCCGTCACCAGTCGACCGTCACGTGGCAGATCCCTTAATTACCTAACTTCCGGAATCTTGAACTTAGGTTCACTTGCGCTTCTGTCGGCAATACAAGATGAAGCCAAATGAATACCTATTAATTACTCTTTGAGGACTATAAGTAGAATTAAATTAAAATACACAATACTTAAAAAATATAAAACTAAATAATTCCAAATAAAAAAAAAAAATCTCCATATCGTATGAGATTTAATTCTGCATAAAGCAAACCCTTACTTTAAGCGACATTCACGGTAGGCAGCAAGTGATACTTTTATCACTTCTCTATACGAAATACAAATAATTCGAAATTCAAATAATTCGAAATTCAAATAATTTTTTTGTCATTTTCCTCTTATTAATTCCACGCTGGAATGTACAAGTAGAACGACCGAGAGCGAAACAGCCAAATATATTTTTTGCTCCCTCTACCTTAACCTCCCTTCTCTACGCCATTCTCATGACAATTAATTTCGATGGCGCCTTCACCCTCCAGTAAGCCCGCCGTGCGCTGGCGAGACTTTCGTATCATCTAAGAGTGCGAGAGACAGCCAAAGAGTTTCCATACTTTCATTTATGCTGTTTAGTTTTTATACAATAAGAAAAATATATTTTAAAAAGAGTACTAATTTAACACGCTTTCGTAATAGTTACTGGAAAATAGAAAGAAGGTTTATTCCTTACGTGTAACTAAAAAACTTAATCTGAACTTAAATACAAAATAGCACATGTATGGCTAACGTATTCACGTGTATATTTATAAGTGAACTATTTGAATTAAATTGGATTATTCTTGACAAGTTCAATGCATGCGTAACTCCCATGTAGTAACTCGACACGTAGTTGCATTTTCGTGAAAAAAAAAGGAACAAAAAGTCAACATATTTCTTCATCAAAAAGCCTGTATTAAATTAGTTTGATGTTTTAAAGACGACAACGAAGTATATTTTAATGTTTAAATACGGTTTTATTATTCGAAAGTTCGGAAAATTCAATTCAATTGCCGACACACGTCGCATCCTAAATCATAAATTATATTTAATTTTTTATCTAAAATATTTTATAACTTAAGTACTCGAAGAAACTGTATAGAAATAACTGTATGGCATTGAACAGTCTGTTAGAATGAGAGCAAAGATCAATAAAAAGAGACAAGCGATTACATCTTTAAGCAAGTTCTAATAAATAAGACTTCGCCCGCACTATTAGGTTGTTTGTGTTCTATATATTAGCCCTCAAGTTTATCTTGTTCATTGGACCATTATATGAGTGACAACTTCGCTTTCTGATTTTATGAAGAAAATCTGCGGCATTACATTTATACACGTCGACTTTCAAATCAGATGTTACGACATGTAATAGCATAGGTTGGTGTTTAATGGTGTGGGAAAAACAAAAATTATAAGATATAAAATGACACTAGCAAATTAGCGGCCTATTATCAAACGTTTATTTTTTATTGTAACCGCGACAATTTTCCCTATGGAATAGGCACGCGACATTATCGACATGTTTCTACGCTATCGACTTTCAGAATTAATATGAACACACTACAATATTTCCTATTATGAAACTCGTTGGAATGTAATTTTATAACTGATCGGTTATTTTTTCAATATTGAGACAATTTAAAAGTTTTTAAATATGAGTACGTAGAATATAATTCTATAAACCTTAAATTCCTTACCAAGTTTTACAAAACGAGGACAGTAGGACATTCGTGCCCCTTGTATAATAATTAAAACGTCATTCTGATGTGTTAAAACTTAGTCATGATGATCAAGCTTTTATTTACATACGCGCCTGATGCAACCGTGTCAATGTATTTTTCGTTCAAGGATTTCTTGAGTCTATCCAAGACGTACTTTTGCAAGGCTATGAATTATAACTTCATAGAAATGTATATAACGTTGCCACTCGTTTTATTTTTAAAGTAATTATCTCCATGAGGCTATTTCCATAAGATAGCGAAGGAGAATGCCAGAAGACCAACAACCTTGTCTTCTCAATTTAGGTATAAACTTTCTAATGTCAATACAATTTTACACACAAATATATATATATATATATATATATATATATATAGGGTTTTATTATTATTTATATATATTAGGTTTTTTACTGTTTATGTAATGTTTCAACCTATCAAATATGTAAACTTGTCAAGTTTAATATCTAATTTAAATTACGAAGTGACACTACCCATTATTCGGTTTCGGTCAAATAGATACATCGACAATCGATTCGAAGACGACCGTAGCAACAGACTCGAATGAAATTGAAATTCGATTGTCATCCATTATGGAAGCCCGACTAACAATTATAAATCGTTCGGCAACGCCATAGATGAGCGTGCCGCCGGTCACGTAGGCCGTTTCGTTTTCGGCTCCGATTACAGACCTCCATTACTTTACCACTCGACGACGTAGGCACTAAGACGGCAATATAAGACGCGAGCAAATATCGAAGATCTCTCTGACATTATCACTTAATCCGATTCATTTGATTCTTATCGGTATAATATCAATGATATTACCGATGTCACAATCGAATGCAAATTGAACGATAAAAATTATGTCGCGGTAATCCGAAAGCGCCGCAGTCGGTAAAATTTGAAACATTCTCATAATTTATCGACAAAAACTACACGAAGTTCTACATCCTTTTTAATTCTTTCCAAAATTATTGACACTTTTCTTAAGTACTTCAGTTGTAATTCAATAGTTTAAAGGGAAAACGCGTCAAACCTGCATATGGCCTCGAGCTGCTGGCACTGCATATTACTGGTGCGCTAACATGTAACCAAAAGTAATCGATTCGCTGTTTCCAATCACAACTTGAGAGTTTTCTAATTCTTATGCATAATATTAAGAAACAAGAAAACGGAACAATGTGGAAAATATTCTCCTTCCGTTATACCGACTGTATCGAGTGTGTTAAAGATTCTTTTTTTTCTGTTAACATTTAAGATATATAGAAAAGTCATATTTGAAGTTTCTATTAACACATTAAGGAGCTAATACAATGTTAGTTTAAAAAGATCTCATAAACCAAATCAATTGGATAAATGTGTTTAATTTCATTTACTACATTATACATGATTACAAACATATTTTATTTTTTTTTGTTTACTAAATTCATTGGTGTCAAGTGAACGAATGATATTTGAATTCCGTTTATTAAATGTGCCCAGTTTTGACAGCATTTCCGGTTTTAAATCGGGTATATAATTTTAAATTATCAGAGTAGAATTAGCTCATGATGCATATGATCATATAATAATAGAATTAACTCCTGATCATTGAAAAGTCATTTCACGTTAATATTAACTGTTATTGACAAAAGGAATATTACAGCGTTTTATTTCAAAACATTTCAGTTGTATTTTCAGAGTGACGGAATATTTATTATATCGATTTATTATCACCTTATTTAGTCATCACTAAACGAAGTTATATAATGTAATGGCCAGTATCCGCAATAATATATGAGTATTTATATGATTAAGACCGCTCGGACACGGCTCGATTGATTAATAACTGAAGTTAGTAACAGGTTGTATGCAGTCATTCTGTGGAGATTTCCATAAACCACGCAGTCCCGTTTAGCTATTTTTGTTTCTAGAAGAATTTTCACTGTGTTGATATGCTCAGTACTCAGTAAGAGTACTGAGCGTGTCATCATCTTTACAAAATCAATTCAGATTGTAATACATCAGGATATATCAAAATGAAATAATTTTGTTATTTTTTTAAAACAATTCTTAAATAAATTGTAAAATTACTTAGCAAAGAAACGGAGTTCCTCTCCGCAAACACAACCTTTACATAAGCCTAAGAAAGCCTAAGTATGCCTTAACACCATCTCCCACGAAAGGGGGTGGACAGCGACGGCTGTGTGCTACATATGGCACATTAAAAGTGAAACACAATTACCTTCATTGACATAAACCGTTACTGCTATGATATGATCATTGCACATATTAAAACGAAAGGTTATATTAATCTTCAATGATTTATAATCTTCGGTAAAATTTCTTGCGATAAAATAAAGATTAAGCATGTAATTTACGACTAACAAGGTGACCTTGCAAGGAAAGTTTGTTAGTCTTTTTTTTAATTTGAAGATTGTATTACGAATATTTTTTGGGAATTATTCCAAAGGATGAATTTTTATTTATCTGCCTGCATAATGATGTTTTTGCATAAGAAATTCATTTCATTTCCATTTCCATCCATTTATTGCGCCATCTATTAACATCTTGTAGTACTAGGTTTTGAGCTCTCGAGACAGGTTTACCAATTGTACACGTCGTGCCATCTATTAACGTGTTGTGGTACTTAATGATTTAGTATTGATAAAAATAAAGTTTTTTTAAATTTTGGTGTTAAAAAGTGATCCCTATGTTTACTTCAACTACGTCTATGTTAATGTTTTTGCAAATCTGTCCACCTGTTTAGGCGTTTTGCCTAAGAAAGAAACACACATTTCTCGATATTAGCAAACCACGTCGGCGAAGCTGACATAGCCTGGGTATGTGTTACTCTATCATACCAAATACAATACATACATCACACATGCACACCTAGGTAGTATTCGTTGCTAGGTTGCAGAGTTATTAAGTAACAAACAAAAACACTTTCACATTCGTGATATTACTAAACATCTTGTGGAATATTACCAAACTCTTATTATATTGAAATAGGGCAAGAAGAACCTCGCTATTGTTAAAAGGGGACAAGCTTATCTACTCAGCCGATGAGTAGATTCAACAATGAGCAATTCACAAAGTACGAATACATGAATTTTTCCGTAACTCGCAAATTATTGGCCACACTTGTTAAATATAATAATACCAATACCTTTATGAAAGTGTACGTTGATAAAACAATATTTTATTATATAAGAGGTAATATAAATGAGTTATGTAACTTACTTCATGACACACTCATTCACATAAAGAAGCCGAAGTATATAATCAAAGTTACATGCTATCTAGACCGATATTACGTGACTCCGCCTTGCACATTGTGTACACAATGTACATATCCTAACGTCATGACTAAAAAATTAATTTGGTGATAAGCAAAATATTATAGGAGTGACATATATATAAGCTCGATTCAAGTACCGATTCTATCTTGCACGATCACTGTATATAATAGATTAATAATATATTTTGCCAGTTCTGACCATCGGCCGCAACAGTCCTCAAGGTGGGTGAGATCACTAGTGTATTTCCGACAATTTTTTGTGTCTCATGACAAAAAGTACTAAAAAACATCTAGAATGCCCCCAACTGCAGCAGCTATGAATGCTAATATAATGCTTTTAACGAACTTCCAACTACATGGGAAATTTTCGCGCTTAGATTGGAAACAGGAAAAAAAGATTTACTACCATTTTAACGGCCGGAAGCTGAGACCCCCTCTCTACTCACGCCGGGCCCCTATCCACTAAAATATTTTATTTTTGTTTCGTTTCTCTAATGAAAATAATAAAAAATCATCTTCTGATGTTATGAATAAAACAATGTATTAGAAATGTATAAATAAATTAATTAAATCTTTATCTCAATTTGAAATTCGTGCTTTTTATAATAAATTATCAAATACAAAAACGAAGTTAAAAAATACGACTTTCATTCTTGATATTCATTATGAAACAAAATTACTATACAGCAAAAATATAAAATAGCCGCCACTTAAAGAGATAAAACTTTTTTTCTATATCTAGATAAGTAAATGTAAAATCATTGCGTGATAATAAACGTAACCGTAACGATGAACATGTATTTTTAGAGCTAAAATATAAAAATTTATTTCCTATCTTACTAAATACATATAACCTTCAAAAGGAAGAAATTTCATCTACAATAAATAAAAGAAACTTCGACTAAATTTATATCAAAATGTTATATGTATTATATTGAAACATCGCTACGTTTTACGGACACCATGCAAAAGGAAAACAAGAAATATACGTAGATAGAATGGTCTTATATTATACAGATATACCGTACAACATCTTAAAAAGGAAGATATTTCATCAACAATAAATAAAAAAACTACCAACTCAATTTATATTAAAATGTTTATATTATATATATATATATATTATATTGAAACATAGCGACGATTTACGGACACCATGCAAAAGGAAAACAAGAAATATACGTAGATAGAATGGTCTTATATTATACAGATATACCGTACAACATCTTAAAAAGGAAGAAATTTCATCAATAATAAATAAAAAAAACTACCGATTAAATTTATATTAAAATATTTATATTGTATATTAGTATTATATCGAAACATCGTTACGTTTTACGGACACCATGCAAAAGGAAAACAAGAAATATACGTACATAGAATGGCCTTATATTAACACAGATATACCGTACAAAAAAAATAGAGGTCGCTCGAAAATGAAAAAACAAGAATTTAATTACGCGTTTGTCAATACCAGTACAGTATTTTATTGACAGAAAATAGCAAACGTCATTGAATATATTACGAGTGAATATGAGACTCGGTATTTGAAAAAAAAGAAAAACGATATACTCTATTGTTCTGCAACACACTACACAGTATTTAGGTATCTTAAATTATTTTGATTATATACAATATGTATATAATCAAAATAATTAGGCTATGTGCACATGACTCCAAGCACTTGCACGGTTCCTATTATACATATATACAAACACTCTAAATGTGGTCCTCAAAATTCTTGCGATCTCAATACTTACTATCTCTTTTATATACATGCTTTCTTTAATTCTATCTCTTGAATTATAGTTCGTACGTTAGTGACACGTGGGTCTTTATTTTTTATTCATTTTATACGGATTACCCTTACATTGAATAAAACGTCCTTGTTTACTCAGGAAATGTTCTCTTAAGTCATGAACCGCGAAGTAAACTTAGAAATATATTCATATTTTACGGGTGAAAAATATATCGAAGAAACTTATCTAATACGTCGCTATTTGTTCAAGTTGTATTCATATTTTTAAGGATGAAAAATGTACCGAATTCACTTAACTAATACGACGTTATTTGTTCAACTCGCCACCATATATTCAAAATAAATAAGGGTGATAAAACTTCTGTCATAGGTGAAATTTGGTTAGATTAGTTGAGAACGCTGAAAAGTTTCCGTAATGAAACAATATAATTTTGTCATATCCGTCCGTCGTTTTGTCACAGCTTTATAATGTTTACACTTTAAGACCTATGTGGGTGTAATTTTACGAGTAAATGTTACAGATGAGGATGTAAAATAGTATATAACAAAATTGTGACAGAAAAATGTTGTTTTTCCAGTATGTCTCCAAAAATTCTGTACACCAGCGTTTGATTACAACGTTTTGATCAATTTCAAAACATATAGACTACTACAAAACCCTGCTTTATGTATGTTCAGACGCATTTAACTGGTTTTTTAATATTTTTATAGATTAGAAGGAAAACGTCAATTGCATTATTGACAGTTAGTGGCGTGCAGTGCTTTTTGAGTAGGGTAAGCTATTAAAAGAGGCATATATAAATAAAATGTATGCATGTAGGTATATATTACGGGAAGTATATTTTTATTTTATTATTGACAAGTCTTCTTACCAAAATCTAACTCGTTAAAAGGACAAAAGCTGTACCGCATAAGCATATATATTAATTAAAATGGTGTTAAATTGTGAACCATATAAACATATTGAGGATAAATACATTCACACTTCGCATTAATATGTTATCAATTATTTCTCTAATGGCTATAAAGTTTTTTATTAGAATTTATCATATATATTTTATCATATATATTACTTAGATCGAAACAAATACAGTTTAACACCAATGAAAATTTCACTGTTTATTGGTTATTAAATGAAAAAAATATACATTAACAACGATATATTTAAAAAAATAATTTTCGCTTACGATTACTTTAATACTAAAAATTGATTTGAGAAATATTTCTCATACAACCCACATTTTTGCAAACTGCTTGTCCAAAATTGTTTGACATAATTGCCATTCTTGCGATAATTGCCATTCTTGGTAAACTAAACACCGAGTATGAAAATACAAAAACGAATTTATATGAGAAAAAAACTAATTAAAAAAAAATTATTGCCTAAAGTGAGGTTATAAAATTTATGTTTGACGACCCTTTCATAATAGTAAAAGCACTTTTCAAATCGATTTTTTTATTAAAATCATCATGAGCGCTATTGTTTTTATCAAAAACATTGTTATTTATGAATATTCCTTTGTTTACATAAAGAAAAAAGTGAAATTATCGTCAAGAACAACACAACATTTTATTCAAAATTCTATTCCCGGTTAACCGCAAATATTGATCGCATATAACAATTGCACACAATACATTTATTAAAAACATGTAATTTTAAAATTGGCTTCGGTCTACCGTTCGAAATTATATAAACTCAAGATTATATTATTCTGAATGACACAATCTATGGAGCAATGTACGTTATGCAGTTTTAAACTGTCATGACGAAAATGCACATTCACAATATGAAACTAATAAAATAAATCAAACAGGGAGCGAGTGTCACAATATCTAATTCAGTGAATTAAATTCCCAGACAAAATGTAATAGATGAATTTATGAAATGGAAAACTAGGTATTTTTACGAAAGTTATTTCATTAAAGTTTGTTTAGTTCGGCTGACACTTGACAGATGTTTAAAATAACACACACACAGTGATTCTGAGTGTGTATATGTGATACGCTATACTATCACTGAAATCTGTCGGAAGACCTACCGGTGCTAGGACTTGTCATACGATATTCCCACAATTTCCATGATTGTGCGTGTATTGTGACCTTGTTTAATTCTTTAGGCCGAAGTATCCTTGAAACTAATACCGTCATCTGGTCTCTACATGAAGCAAATTTTATACTCATACTGGAAAAAGTATAGAGAAGTTCAATAGTTTTTTTATATTAAAAAATGTACGGGTTCCATACTTAATTTTACCTGATTATTACGAGAAAAGACGGAGTCATAGTTTATTTCAACTGCCTAGAGCGCGCACGAATATCCTCCAGTGTACACCAGTTTTTAACGCATTTATGTTGGTCAAAGAGGTATTGAAAGCTATATATATATATTTTCTGCTCCATTTACTGTTTTAGGAGTGCAATTAAGGGAGTTGCTTGATAGTTCACGGTTGCTAATTAATTAATTTTATGTTTAATTTGAATAAATTTGTTCATTTTGTTTTTATGTGTAATGTAAATAGTTGTACTTTCAGTATTTACACACGTCCAGCGCTTTGAAGTAACCTGTAAGTTGGTCATGGGGTTTTTATGATAAATAAATAAATAAAGCAAAACGCGGGAATACTTCATTCTGAATATAGCCATACTAAGCTACGCAAAGATTCTTTCTCCCTACAAATCGGCGCTTGAAATGACGTAATCAATTTTGGCTTACAGAAAACCTTTACGACCGCGAACTACTTGGTAATTTCATAGTTCTCGAAATAGGTAATTTCATAGTTCTCGAAATAGGTAATTTCATAGTTCTTGAAATAGGTAATTTCATAGTTCTCGAATGAAGTTTGCACGTTTCATATAAAATTACGCACTTCACTTTCGAGTTCGATTTGTACGTTCGGACTGTTTTGCGGAATTCGCTTGAGTTCAATAAATTAAGTATGTTTAAATGTTCATAAATATCTGATGAACCTATATGTGTCAGGTATTGAGAGCAAGCTAGTGTAATTGCTTATAAGGTTGCTTAGAAGATGAATCTATTTGAATATGTGGGTACAAATAATACTACGATTGCTTACAATCACATAAATATAAGACCAAAACTTATTTCCTAGTTGAGAAAAAATATATAGATTTTTCTTCTTTTCAGACAATAATAACCTATTTGTCTTATAAGTCAAATAGTACTTGTAAGTCAAAGAGTAATAATAATCGACTAATATTTTTTTAATATACTGATTTTTTTAAATAAATTGCTATTAAAATATATCGGTTTACAAACGCGGAGACATGGCAGCCTCAAATCGTAAGCGTGTATTAGATATGCACCCTTACGATTACATGTTACGTCACAAAGTGACGTTACTAAAGAAATATTCAAAACTCTCATCTAAACGTACTGCACAGATACAAGCGAGCGTTTCCCCTGCGGATGTGGCGAAGGCGTGCGCCCAGCGGCGGCACGGCCCGTCAACATCACGCGGCGGCCGAGTCCTCCAACGCCCCACTGAACAAGTGGGTGAATGCATTATAAATTGCAACATTGCCAAATTCAATGCTCTGGCTGCGTCAATTACTTGACGTACTTATTTATTAAACGGAGCATCGAACAAAAAAGTATAAAAAGTTCGCGTAACAAAAACAAATGCTCGTGTACCGATTTCGCAAGACAAATACCGGCAAGGGGCATGAGGCTGTCGCGCCGCGCCGACCCGGTGTAAAACCCGCTTTGTCTGTACACGTTTCTCGGACACGAGAGAAAAAATTAATTTTCGCAAAAAATACTAAAATAGAACTAAATTTTTTACGTCTTTTTTAACAATGAATGCATCGTAACAGAATTTAAAAATAGTATTTAAAAATTAGCATCTCGGATTTATTCATAATGACCCGTTCTCATCGTACAGCACTACAAAAATAATTCGCATTGATATATGAACACGTATACATTGAAATTTCGTTATATTCTGTTTATCTGTAAAAGTTAAGTGAAAGCAGAACTTGTTGTCGTTTCGTATAATAAACATTTACGGTTCTTGCGGATGCTGTATGTGTGTAGTAATTACATACTTCTTGAACATATTCAAAAATATCTCTTAAATTAAGTTGCAAAAGTTCCCAAAAAATAGTTTTAAAATCCTTGTAACTTGCTCTTTCAATTGATATCTAATACGACATACGAAATAAAAGGAGTCTATTATTTTGTTTAATTGTCTCTAAAATTCTAAATCGACATTTGAAACGTTAACTATTAAAATATCCTAAAAGGGTTTGTTTTTTTTCTTTAAGGTACGGAACCTTAAAAATGAAAAAAAATATTTGATAGCCACAAAATGTTACATAACATTTGTTGTTCGCAGAAAAAAGGACATCAGTTGTAGCTCATAGCATGTCTCGACAACAGTTGGTGGGGAGGCTGAATTTCCGAGATCGCACCTACGTGCGCGAATGTCAATGTTTACTCCACAGGTCTACTCTATGGCGCGGTCCCACATACAATGGTGCGCTTCTTGCGCTTTTTGAAAATAGTCAAAAATAGAAAAAGTCAGCCCAATCTTCCTTGGGCGTCTATTCTCCACGGCCTTTTTGATCGCTTCATCAGCGTCCGAGAACCGTTTTCCACGCAATTTGCTTTTTATTCTTACTAATAAATAGATATTGTATAGTGCGAAGTCGGGCCTGTATGGCGGATGACCTACAATTTCTGCACCCGACATGTCAATTATTTGGTTGTTCTCTAGTTGAATGTGCAGAGATGTTATCGTGATAAAGGAGGATTCTATTGAAAGGACATTGCTCCCCAACTTTTTCCAAAACAACAGGTGTACAATAGCTGGTACATCAGTATGCGGCAACTGTTACTTTCTTTTCCTGAACACTCGTTGCGTAATACACCGTCCGTGCGAAGAACGAGGCGACCATCTTTTTTCTATCACTGCGTCCTTTCTTCACCTTTGTAGGCAGTTCTTCAGAAGGAAAAACCACCTGCGCAGACTTCCGCCTCTTAGTTTCGGCTTCGTAACAGCATATCCTATTTTCGTCACACGAGGCAATGTCGAATACAACATTTTAGTAATCTCCGTTAAATTTTTCTAACATTTCAACGCGATGGTGTTTTATAAAGCTTCGGTAAAATCATAGGGTATATACCTAGTACAAAGCTTCTTGACTCCGTTCATGTAGAATTTTCTTTGTTTGTCTCATACCAACGCCTAAACTTGCCCGAATCTCCGGATAGTTTAGCCTTATATTAGTCTCTATCATCAGCCGTAAAGCATTGATGATATTTTCAGCTGTCTTTTTAAGGGACGTCGAGATACGAGACAGTAGTACGAGATACGAGAGACGGCTTCGTTATAAAATACTTATCGATATTGATCGTAACTTTGTTTTTAATTGAATCGACAACGAAAGTCATCAAGAAGAACATTTTTTCTAATTAAATTCATCTTGACGTTATAGGCACAATTGTCAAATTTCCGCCAATTTGCATTTTTTTTATTAGCACTATTACGAAAGACCAGTTAAAAACGTTCAGTGCTATCCTCATATACTGAACTTGAATTTCGGTGACCATCGAATATTTATGAGGATACACTTAACGTTTCACTTAACGACATATTTCAATGTCAAAGATAACATGTCAACCATAACAGTGGCCAAAATTAAATACTAATTTTTGTTTATTAGAACTGTGAACAGACAACCGCTTACTATTTATTACCGTCTTATTACCATCGATATTTTAATAAATGCTATGGACATTCCACCTTGTACAAGCTGACCGTGATCTACGTGACAAATTATTCAAACTATTTGTGCGTCGTAGACTGGTTATATTTATAGCAGGTTCCAGTTTACTGTGCAACGAAATAATGTAGTCCAATATCTAAAACACAATCAAACAACTGCAAACTTATGATTCATAAATACAATAAATACATGTGCAAATATCCGTAACTTCATCTGAAGATGCTATGTTTCTTACCTAGGTATATACGCGTGCTGGTTTATTATATGTGTGCTGGTTTATTGAACACTATCGAAAGTTGTTCACAGGTTTTATCAAGAATGTGTACGTATCGCTAACAAAAGCAAGCGCATTACAAAAACACGTGCACTATCGCTACCGGCATAGCAAGTATCTTAAGGTAATGTGAACGGGATAATGAGGTGGTAACATCGATGTTTCTTCGTCGCAGTTGACAGATTTGAGGTATTGCTCCAACCGGAATTTCGATACTCGATTTCAACTTCGCCATTTAATTTGCTACAAAACATTTTTTATATATTAGTTTTAATTAACAAATTTATATTTAGAAATGACTGACTTTTTTGAATTATACCTAAATAAACTAAATAATTCATATTAGTTAATAATATTAAGTGTACGATATCAGATATGGATATCAAACAATTGCAATATACGGTACATACAGCAAAAAAGGTCCGGGAGAAATAAGGTCCAGGTTATATAATACACATTTAAAACAGTTGATTCTGAACGAACATATCACACACCATATGCAAATGTAATAATATACATATAATGCTATCAGAGCTGCCGCATACCGTTCATGCTACCGTCTTGTCAATGACGCGGCCCGTTCATTTTGGAATCTGCTGCGGTCACTATATTTTAAGTTGCGGTCACTATATTGTGGTTATCTTAATTGAGATACACACAACCGTACATTTTACTTATTATATCGCTTTTTTATTTTATTTTCTTGAGCCTTTTATCTTTAATAACCAAAATATATTTAACCGTAATGTAAAGATATATTCTGTAAAAAACATTATGACTAATAAAGCCTAGTGAACTTGAGGTTGGACCTTATTTTATTTTTAGTAGTTCTTGTTGTTACCGTATTCCAGTTTGATAAATAAACAAAAAGAAAAGGAAGGAAATACATTTTTGCACATACTACTATTTTGTTTCGTTTTAAAGTAGTTTTATTTATAATATCCATTTAAATTTACTTCCACGTAAAATATAAGCGCAAACAATGCGTTTATTTACTCATCTAAAAATGTTTGATTCAATTGTCGGATCTTATTAGACTACCGCCCACGAAAAGGTTTTTTGAACACAGGTTTTTTTTGTTGGAATTTGTTTTTCTTTAACTCTTAATAGAGAAAAACGTATGTTCAAGATAGTTTTCTAATTTCGAAACAATAATTAGGTATTTAAAATATTTGAATTTAAATTAGGTGAACCTTAATTGCCGCGTATTTAAATAAATAATTAATATAAATAGTTATCTACAGTGCGAACGTTAAAGGTTAGAAGTTAGACTGAATTATTAATGAATATAACCTGGAACTATTACTAGAGGAATAGTGCTACATTAATATTTAGGTAGACCTGCATTTCTCGTATGCAAGAAAACACATCAATTGATACGGTGTCCATAAATTAGTAGAAACGATATTTGTTCTATAATTCGCATTTAAATGAATTATCATTTTTCCAATTTTCACCAGCAATTGGAAAAATGATAATTCATTTACATGTGAATTATATATTTCATAATTTTATTATAGGTAGAATGTTTATTCCCAATACGAATTGAATCAGAAATGCCTCATATTTATGATTTATATACCTACCTACACAATATCAAAGTTCCCAAATGACTCACAGAGAAGTTTTGATTTCCCTTGGGTTACCTCATTTTTGTGTTATATCCTGTCTAGATACTAACCCACGCGCTTCTATCTTATTTGCTTGACAATAATATTTAGGCAATATTAGAATGTACCCGAAGTAATAGCATACGTCACTTACATACATTATCTGGCATTCGCATGTCTACAACGTACAGAGTAATTACGAAGTAGCATACTCGTTAACTCGTTTAGTTGATGAGTCCGCAGTAATGACATTTAGTTACAAACTTCTTACACGCAAAAACTTGTAAGGCGAGTTACAACTAAAACAAAATCTGTAAATTTAAACTACCTCTGACAGAAACTAAAGGGTGTATTTCTATCATCCTTACTTGAAACTGTTCTGTATTTATACTTACTTGCATTTGAAAACAGATTTTCAGCATTTTGTGTTCATGAAAAAGTGGTAACGTAATCAATTAACATAAATTTTTTGATGTAAAAACCAAATAATTTCTGAAACCGTGTGGTGATTTTGGAGAAATTCAAAGACGTGTACTCTATAGACACAATATAATTATACATATAAAACGAACAAAAAATATGGTCTCAATTAAAGCCACGCGTGAACTATAATGAAATAAACAGTTAAAGGGAGCACGTATATAAAAAAAAACATTGAATTTGAGACAATTATAATCAATTTTTGAGGGTCAACATTAATTAATGTTTTGATTAAGGACATGTATGTATAATATAATGTCATTGAAAGAATTAACTATGTAATCCAGTGAGTGAGTATCGTAGTCGCCCCAGTATTTCGAAGTATCTGTTACGCCCCGGCGTAAACAGATACTTTTAAATAAGTAAAACGTCAAACAGTTACAGCCAATTTAAGAACAAATGATTTACTTATATAAAACAAATATGTTAGCTTCCAACTATATTTAGAGAAATATGCTTTCTGCAACCATTGAAAATCCATAAGTAACAGAAATTGCGAGAAAAACGCGAGGAAAAATTTGGTAAACCAAAGGAAAGTTCCAGGGCGTTGTAAATTATACGTCACTTCTGTAGAGAGAAAAGGAGTAGACACCCTAATTTTGACTGCGATAGTTTGTAAAGTAGGACATGTAAATAAAAAACCACATAGTGATTTCATAAGAGTTTTTTTAATAAACGAGACATTTACGGTTACTTATAATAATTAATTACTTAAAAAATCATTTTTTAAACTATCTTTTTAATTTTTTGAATCACTTCGTTATTCATAACTAAGAAGTAGGGGTAATTAAAATCCCAGAAATTTCACTGGTAAATAAGTTTTTGATTCGTGTCATACTCCATTAATGCAAAACTAATTAGCATTAAAAATACGAATACGTGACAATAAATTTTCCTCATTAAAAAGAAATAAACATATTCAATTTTTTAAATTTATGAATCCATATAGCGGACAATTCAGCAGGTAGGGGAGCGAACAATTCTAGCCGCGTAGTTGAGGAACACTCATATAATAAAATTTGGCAACCGCAAACCGCGATTTGTCAAAATGTTTTATAAATGTTACTTCCTGTTTTGTTCCGTACAAAAAAAGAAAAAAACAATTTTCCTCGAATACCAAAAAAGTTTAGCGAAATATGTCATTTAACAATTTTTACTCAGACAACTATAATCTATGGATTCACTTATTTCGAAATACAATTCTATGGAAAAATATCTGTCTTATAAAGCATTGTACTTATAGCATTGACGGTGCCACACGCGGCCCGGTGTATGTAACGCTTGTGTTAATTTTGAAATATTATATCTCGAGAAGGCGATGAGATACAAAAAAAATTTCCTTATGAGCTTTAAACATTCTCAAATGTCTTAAACTGCACTTATATCCCAAAATTAGCTTTAAGGGTAATAAGCTATTTTAAAGAAAATATATACAACATTTCTATTTATGTATATATATATATATATATATATATATATATATATGTATATATTTGTGGTAGAAATATATCATCCTTATAATAATAATAAAAGTAAACATAACATAATAACATTCTTCAAGAAGACATTCTATTTTTTATGTAAAATCATAAAATATGAAAATAAGCTTGGGGCCCTTCTAATAAAATCTATTAGCGATAAACACTGTGCACACAACACGTAATTCCAGAAAATAATAAACACCTGTGCAAAGTATTTTCATTGTAGTTTTAATTGAATGGTAATGTCCCAATATTCGGTACGCTTACTGCGCATTTTTTAATACAGTGCGTACACATGTCACAACTGCGTATCAATTTTAAGGCGAAACAAGAATTATTAAAACTCTAATAATCGAATTACGTAATATGGTTAACTAAGCGATAAAAAGGTCAATAATTGTGCTCGCAAACACCATAATTGATGTTTAACATCAGTTTAATGACAAAATACATGTGAGGTTAATTAAAAACGAAATAGTATATAAGCAGCATCTTTCATAATGACCATAACAGTTAGTTAGACCGTAATAAATATGCAATTAATTTATTTACAAGCACAATAATGTGCATCACAAACAATTTAATAGAGACTTGTTTTCGTATAACATCACTTAATTATTAATTAACTCAATAATATGGAGAAATGTTAAACAATTCTTATGACGATCGAACCATTGACGGTAGAACGGTTGAAACATCTACCCCGCCTCTCTCAATGTCAAGTATTTCTGAAGTTGAATTGGTTCACAGAATTTGTTCGGTATTATTTAAGTAGCCACGATGATGTGAGTTGCGAGCTTTATATTATATTTTTATTAATAATCTGCTTGCAATGTTTTTAATGACCATAAAAATAAAAATGTTAATAAAGTAATATTCTTGTCATTGTTTTTGCAAGCATTACCATTTTTTTAAATTTTAGTATTTTTTTTAATATTTGTCAACCAAATAATTTTTAATACTAAATAAACAATCTGATCAAAATTTCAATAAAATAATTCGAATTTCAAATAATTCATATTCTTATACTTATATAAATACTTATTTAAAAATTCAGCCTGCCTATGTTTGTGTTCGCAAAACTCGAAAAGCAGTCTGTCTATAGACTTGAAATTTTGACACAACGTTGTATTCGAATACGCGCGTGTTTTTGCATCAAACAATTTGATTATTATTTTTATTTTATTTTTTTAAATGGCCTCATGTAATTCTACAACATTGTAAGTTCAAAAGAAGAATTTGTAGACAAGGTTCAACAAGCCATTTTAGCGGCTAAAAATGTCGACACGATATGAACAACATCATTCTAAACAGAACCCATTGACTCCGCGATAAACCAAAGTGAAGTAGTGAATTTTCCAATAGAATTTCGTAATTCTCTCGACATTCCGAATTTGAAAACAGAACTGCCAATTATATTACTCCTAAACATAAATTAACCTAAGTTATGTAATGGCACACGATTAGCAGTTAAAACAATTATGAACAAGTTAAATGAAGCATTAGTTCTGATTGGACCTCATAAAGATGATATGTCTTCATCTTTATGAGGTCCACACTACATCCTACATCTACGAATACCACTCATTCCGACAGACATGGCGTTCGAGTTCAAACGACTTCAATTTCCAATATCCCCATGCGTTCGCTATCACTATCAACAAAACGCAAGGGCAATCTTTGCAAGTATGAATTTAGAAAACGATTGCTTCTCTCGTGGGCAATTACACATCGCACGCTCCAGGATATCGGTAAACTATCTGATATTTACGTTTATGCAGAAAATGGACACATAAAAATGTAGTCAACCCACTAGCTTTACAATAAAAAATTATTTTCTGTGAAAAACATCTTTTTTCTTCATTTCCTTTCATACCACACAGCCACCGAAACGGAAGGCTATTGAACTAAATGATGTGTTTTCTCGGTGAATCTGCGTTCACTAGAATACTTTTATTTACTTTCCCATTCATTTCACATCAGACTGAGCCACAGCGAAGCGTGGACGTGGTTTAGCTAGTCATGTATATCAGGGATGACAAATAGAAAAAATTCGGACTATATAGGTAGGTAGTTAACAGAATAAAATAAAATTTGGAAATTAAACTTTCACCAGCTAAATAATATTCTCTGTTCGTATCTTTAGCTTAATATTATATCTCGGTTTTGTGCACACGGCCTCCATCACAATGTCTAGGTAAGTGTCGCTACCGAGACGAGAAAAAATACGATTTAGTTTTTGCTAAGTTTCTACTTTTTTTTGCTAAGTTTCAAAGCTGTAATCGAAAAGATCGAAAGCTCGAAAGATGCACATCTTTCGATACATTCCGTACAGACGCAACGAAAATTATCCACAAATACAGGAAGAAAAAAAAATGGTAAAAAAATGACTCCTTTGAATTATGAAAAACCAAAACCGTAGTTTTTATCCCGAATAAATGGTAATAAATTTATTTTCATGATTATCACGGTAAGCTTGACAAACAAGGTCTATGACCCCTCTCGCTTATATCATACAATTTAAATAGCTCTTTACGTAATTACAGAATTGAAAAAAATAAACAAACTCCAAATCGAACTCGTTGGAGAGCCCTCAGTTTATAATTAGTAATTACCTTCATTATTTATAAGATAAATATTAATAATTACTAACTATAAAAAGATAACCAGAATAAATGGGACAGAACCAACATTGAACCCGTACATTGACATCGAAAACTAAAATTGATAAGTTGTTGCAAGAAATAATGGTACATTGGATAGGAATTCTGATCCACACTAAATTACTGTACGTTCCTTAAAGGCGAACTAATGACCACGTAACTATATTTTAAGGCAGATTTATTATCATACATAATTATCAAAATATCACGTAACCATATTTTAAGGCTGACTTATTTTCAAAGACTCGCTTATTTCTATTTTAAGGCAGGCATTTATTTTTTGGAAAAAAAATAATGCATCAGTGCAAAAAATATATCAAGCAGTGTTCAAAAATAATTTTTTAAATTGTAATTTGAGCTCCGTAGCATTCGATAATTAGAGCAAATTGAGCGCTCTTCTCCTTGCTCATCTACCTTCTAAAGCATATGGAGCAAAATCAGGAGAAAATCGACATTAGTAGCCCATTTTGAGCTTAATGATGACAAATAAATTTCATTTTGATATTTCATATCGTTTTAAGTATATTAAGTACACATATACATTTAATTATTTAAGGGATGTACCCTTACTTCTACCCCTCTATTTCTATTAATCTGTTCAAAAATCTTAATCTTATTCTTCATGTTATTCATGATATATGTTTGTATTGCCCATTATACCTTATACAGGTTTAAGAATATAGTGAATTTCTCAAAAATTATAAGATTTAAAACTAATGTTACCATTTTTGGAAAAAATAAGTTTAGAATCCTTGGACTTCTCTTTATAAAACATCAAATTGACTTTTAAATATTTTTAAAGTTGAGTTATTTTTTAATAATGAAATATATGCGGATCGATATACTTTACACTATGCCAAATTTCAAGTTTCTGTAACAGAAAGGAAATGGCAAATTATAATTGCAAATGTTACTTTATTCTAGCAGAGAATATGAAGATTCAGATTAGTATTTCAAAAATGGTTTTGAGAAAAGCGATCGTGACACATGGACGAAAATCTAAGCGATATAAATATTTTTTTTCCTTTTGAAGTGCAAAACCCTAAAAATCATGTCTTTTCATGTTTTTACGTATTATCTTCATAAATTTTTTTTTACGTTTAAGTGTTAAAATAGACAAAATGAATTAAGTCAAACAACTGTTACAAATGGTTCGTTGTAAAGTTATAATTCACTGAAGCAATATTTTGTCGAATTTATATGTATATAATAAAATAAAGAATGATGAAAACGGTGAAAAATGCTTGACAAAATGAAGAAAAACGGTGAAAAATACACTTGTTCCAACATTTATTTTATTTAATAAATTATATTACATTTTAATGAAGAACTAAATATAAACACACCTGATGAATTTAGTGACGACATTGATATATTCTTTCGCAATCGATGCATTTTAGTTCTACTTTGCTAAGTAATCATTTTACATAGATATAATTAGCGGTCAATAAAAATACTATACTCGAATAAAAGAAAAATCTATTACAAATAACTGTTAAAAAAGAGTCATCTATAAAGTGATAATGATTTTAACGTAATAAAACAAAACACTCTAAAATATGTAGATATTATCTACCAAATTATAAGATTTTATTTTTTAAAATAACATTCACCAATTTCTTTTGGATAAATTAAGTTAGTTAAATGATAAAAAATTTATGAAGATAATTGAAGGAACACCTGTTATTTTTTTAATTACCTTTAATTAAATCGAATTGTGAGCGACTTTATGACATACAGGCCTCATTTCATTATTAGATTACTCGATTAAAAAAGTGTCACCTATTTACATTAACATTTTTCCATTTTATGAAGTAATATTATTTCATTATTGGCTATTTAAAGTTTACGGTTAGAATTTATATAAAAAAAATCTAAAAGTTCAAATAAGTAAAAAGAATTGCAAATACGAATATATATTAAAAAAAAACTTAATAAAAGCTAAAACTTGAAATAATTAAAAAGAAGTGTAAATACGGGCATGAATTTATATTCCTTATTCCAAATTTTAGGTTATTTGGATTTATTTTCTTTAATTTAATAAAATTATTTTAAATTATTTCAACTTTAAGGTTATTCCCAATTATGAATCTTATTTAAAAATATATAAATACCACAAACAAAAGAATTAGTAATCAGTTTTTAAGGTTAGTAGAATTTAATGTTTTTGTTGGTATTAAGTAATTACTTAATCATTATTATTTTAATTTTTAACACCTGTAAATTTCTATTTTTCTCTTAACTTTTATTATCAATATTTCTGTTAATTATAAATTAAAGTGAAAATAGTGAAAAATACTTTAGCAATAAAATAAATAAAGGTATTTATTGTGACTAAATTTTGTTTAATAATTTCTTTATAATAAAACAATTGCAACCGAGCACTATTTGTTTAATAAGTCGTATTTATGTATATTGTTTCATTTAAAAAAGCAGTTAAATTCGCATTTTTGCTAAATTGAACTCATATCGACTATTCTATAGCCGTTACACGTAGCTCATTTCTTATCGTAATTGCAACCACTTACTACTTGCTTTAAGGAAAGCAATGCACATATCGCATACGTCCCAGCGCCTGCACTCCACTCGCTCGACAAATACAGTTGTAGCAACAGAAAACTTGAGCTTGTTTGTTATCCATACCAATTAATGTAAATAAAGCAAAAATTTGTAAATGCAAACAATTCGCAGTGGCCTACGTGACCGGCTGGAAACCGTCAATGGAGCCGTAAGCAGCCAGGTCGTGACGTTTAAGCGCATGTAATGAAATCGTTGCCTTTTTCTTTACGAATGACTTATAACTGACGTTCTATTAATGTTACAGAACATTGAAAGCTAGCCAATTGCCAGTTAATTCAGGAAGTATCTATATTACATAATATGCGAAAAATCACGTGTTTAACATTTAAAAAAGTTCGAGAATTGAACTTTACTCACCCCAACTACTTGCGATGGCTATATTAGCGGCGACACATATGAAATAAATAATTTTACACATCTTTTTATTTATTGTGTTATATTAAATTGTTTGCCAACACATTTAACTGATATTTATGTAACTGAAGAAACACCAATGTCAAAAGCGGCACATGAGCGAGTAGCGACACCGGCACGTGTGCGGCGACCGCGTGAGTTTATAACTGACTGAGCGGCACTGGTCGGGCACTAGCAAAATAGTGAGTACGCGCGGGGAGCATGCGCGCCGTTCGCTCGCTGAAATACGCGGCGTAGCGACGAAGTACTTTTCGACTTCGACACGTCGTCGTGTCGGCATTTATGGATATAATGTATATTAAAAATTGTAGCACACCACAAAACATCCACCTCGTTTCATTCCAAAAAAAAAAATAACCAATTGGCGGTAGACATACTCACAATGTGATTGTTGTCAAGAGGGAAGTCAAAATTTATTAATTTAATAAGTTCGTAACAGCAGTAAGTTTATTTACATATAGATATCGACGATGACTTTGATTGATATGTTTGTTTTTCCGTTTTTTTCTCAAATCTTTTCTAAATTTTATTTCTTTTTTGGTTCTCTTAACTTTACAATTATTTTCTCTTTTTAATCCACGATACTATCTATCACAAAGATGTAGTAAACACCCGTGACACGAATCCACCTCACGACGCGACGGCCCCGTTATTCGTGGGTTTTATAGGTGGCTAATCTCTCCGCCCGCTTGGATGTACAATTTGCAATAAATGTATCCGGCATTTCGTTACAGCAATATATGTGGCCAAGTAAACAATATATTATTTTTACCTGTGCTTTTATTCTTTAATCTTTAAAATACTTACAATAGAAAATTTGGGCTGATAGTCCCAGTAACCGGCCTTTTAGAGACAAGGTATATTTAAACCACTCAAAATACATTTTGTTTTTCTGTTGTAAGTGAAAAGCAACCGGGGTCGTACTCAATATAAAAGAAAGGCATTTAAAGTGGTAATCGATGTAACCCATTTTCGCTATTCAAACTAAACAAAAAAAATAATATTAAGGTTACGAGAAGAAATTAATATCATTTTCATTAAGATTCTCCCTTGTAATATATTTTAAATGGATAAAGTTAATGTTTCAAGAAGCTTTCGTGATCCACGTTCGTAAGATTTTCTTTCTATTTCGTCTAGACACATCAAGTCAAGTTGGAAAGGAATGATAATCAGCTAAAATACGTATTAGCCTTCTTTATAATATATCTCTATAATGTGAGCACAATTATCAGTGTTTTAATTTTGATATTTTAAAGTTGCAATTTTGTAAATTTGTATTTAAAGATCCACTAAGAAATAAACGGATTTTAAGAATAGAATCACATAACTTACTATTATGAGGGGACTTGTATTTGTATTTGGCAATATCCGTCAAAAATTGACACCAATCTCACCAAAATTGACACCAAGTTTCAATCTTGTTTTTTCTGTGAAATTTTTCTGATCTGGTTACATTATTCGTTTAAACATGTCAAATTGTATTTTTCTATTATTTTTTTTTAAATTACACACAAAGTGTTTGTAGGATAATCAACACAAAAAACGATAATTTAACTTTGATCATTACATACATAAAATAGTGTTGAGAGATGTTGTTTAGTTGAGAGTTACATCTCCTTTACTACGTACGCGCTCTTAGTCTCTGTTGACCTTTAACACTACTATAGTGTTCCTTTACACTTCTTTTCAACTTATCCCATTAATGTTCAATAGGAAACTGGGATAGGTACTGACGTCAGAGAGTGCTCTTTGAGTGGTATCATTGCCCACTAGCTATGAAAATGAGACAACATAAAGTCGGATTACTTGTTCGAAATAACTATCAGCGGTTATGGTAACCTCATTCAGAATTTTCAGTTTCGGTTGCCCGTTAAACTTATTTTATTTTACCCCACACCATCACACTAAGCCCAAAGAAACGGTCTGTTCCGCGAATGCATGGTTCTGTAAAACGTTCGCCTTCTCTGCAAGTGTAATAGTCTATCGTCACTATAAAACTTCACTTTATACTCGTCAGTAAAGGGTATGGTACCCCAGTTTTCCAGTAAAGGTCACATAAATATAAACATATTTACAGACTTATTCCAAGTGAGCCGAGTCCTATTTTGTTGTGACTAGTTTATGTTTCAAATGCTAAATTCATAAAATTTATCTGTTAGGATATTATTTTTTCAGTAGGTTTTAAAATATATTAATAATTCAATAGGCACCACAATAGTTCTGAAATTTGTTTAACGGTGAGCGCGACTTCTCATTGTGAAAAATCTAAAAGAATGAATATCGGGCACGTATGTACTAGAGTTCTGTAGTTAGTTATGTTGACATTCGTTTTGTATTTAATTTTATACACATATGTTTAATAATGATTAGATTTACAACGCAACGTTTGCAACTAAACGGTATTCGATGACGCTTTTAGTCTTCGGCCGCGTATCGAATTCTAAGACACTATCCGGCCGAATACCGAATACCTAGAATTTATTTAGTAATTGGGTTATTTGGTCTGAAATTAACTACATAGCCCTCTTAACCATTTATTCAGTACTATAACTAAATTATAGAAGCGATAGGTTGTAATACAGAAGTATAAATTTTTAAGCATCATTCGAAAGAAGCCTATTTTGTGTCTCCTTGCCAGACGCCAGTTTTATTTAAAATAGTTGCCAGTGTGTTTTTTTTAACAAACACTGATTCTAGTTGGGGATAAATGTTAATGCTGAAAGTTTTACTAAGCATTACGAAAACGATTTTTCTCACAAAGCATATCGATTTTCACAATAGGATAAGAATATAATGACATTGGATTTTCATTTATTTTTATGTGTTGTTATGTGTGTATGAAGTAAGTATCAAATTCGATCGCAACTGTGTTCTTGGCAATAATATTATTCATGTCAAGAACATGAAGCATTTTGGTATACCACTAGAATCAATAATTAACAACTATGCCATATTTATTTCAACTTTTATCCCTTCACAGCAATTTCAGACAGACGTACAGTTTTCTAGACCTGTCATCTTCTCTTTGTTTCAAACAAGGGACGAGCTTACACGTCCGTTTCGTAGAATGATAGGCTTTCGAGTAAGATGTTATGGACTTTTTTGCTTTAAATAAGCGTTTATCTCATTAAGTTTTAAAAACGTTGCGTTAACACTTGCTTCACTGTTCGTACAACAGGCTTAATTTGCATGTAAGATATGATGTTATAAGCTTTATCACAGTGTCACTTTATAGTTACTTCCTTAATACTTTTGGATATATGTATATAAGTACCAAACCCGATCAAATATGTTTGCTGATTAGTCGGTTATTCGGCCAGGATTCTGGACAAATATTCGGTATTGGAATGAAGACCGTAACTATTCGTTACAACTCAAGTAATTATATGTAGTGGAGTGTTAGTACATTCCATAACATGCGTATATATTTATTTTTTAATCTTATTTCTCTTGGAAGAAAATATAATATTATTGTTTTTTCTTTTATGTTTCCAAACACACATAATTGTCACATACATTTAAAAAAAGGCAATTGAGAAATACTTATATATTGTAGCACATTATTTTGTTAATGCAAATAAAGTATCTACTCGCAGTTTCAGCTGGATAGGTGCTGAAATATAAAAGCTTGGTATCTGTTTGCTGTTTTGAGCGACGAGGGGATGACACTCAGGGCAGTGGTCTTGAATCTAACGGTTTTTTGGTATTTCTCGATCGATATAGGGACTGTTCTACCGAAATAGTGGAATCTATTGATTTTTCCACGACTTCTGAGAATAGAAGGAAATTCTATCCATTTTTTATTCCCAAGTATTAACAACCTTTTACGTTTGTTTATATTTTATGGAGAATATTTAAATCGTATGATACTGCAAATTCAATATTTCCAATTTAATATTTTGCAACATTTTTAAGATATTTCCGAATCAATTCGCTTCGTATTTTATATTGTCATTCATTGTCATCACATATAGTAGAAGAGAATCTCTTTATGAGTTGACAATTAAATGAAACTACGTGATGTAGTATTATTTCTACTTTCTTTAAATTTTTTACCACGACCTAGCTTTCGTTGTATTACAACATCTTAAGGTGGACTATTATTAGTCTTAATAATTTTAATTTTTTTATGTTGTTATATAACGTAATAAATACAAACAGCCGCATTATTATATAACTGCTGATAATGGTTTTCAGCTTAGCTTTGCTCTGAATATCTGATCTGTGACTCTCTAAGAAATATGAATATCGTTGATACCCAGTGGTGGTGTTCCATATCAAATAAAGTCCTTTACGATTACCATTGGAGTTACGTAATAAAGGGGCTATTCATTTATTTTTTTATCAACTAAAAACCGAATTAGGTTTCAAGTATTCTTTACTAAGATTCATTAGTTTTTATTTACTCACAAAGTTTTATGTCAATAAAATATTCTAGAAAACAGTACAGTTGACAGTGCAATTCCTCTATCTGTACGTATAACTTAATATAAAAACATGTTTAATTTTTTTAATTATACATACAATACTACAGAATTATAACTAATAATACATATAAATTACCTAAGTTCCTATTATTTTAAATATTTGTAAAATAACTAAGTTTTTAAATAAAGAATTTTGATTAAATATTGCATTTTTTCAACATATACCGATTTTGCGTACACATCTACCGATCTTAGAGGGCAACCCTACCGATTTCTTTTTTTGACATTAAGACCCGTATAAACTACAACACTAATTAGGAGACAAATGTCTGACACTAATGTCTGTACCGTTCACACATAAGGCGGTTTCGGTGTCACAGAAAGTGTCAGGACACTGATGTGGCTCACTAGTGTCTCGGCTATTTACACACAACTCTCACGTCGCTCGGACACCACGAGAAACGACTTACGGCGGCAGTCGTAATTTTGCGTGCTTCAATTAAGAAGCAACGTAAGCGAAATAGAAAAATATGGGTCCAATAATGGATGCGATAAAGAATAAAATTGGAAGCTTATCGTAGATTATTAAACGAGTGAATACTATATGAGTCTTAAATCATATTTTTAATAATTATTTACTAATAAAGTAATTAGTAAAAACGTAAAGGAAATGAAGAATATGTATTAAAAATATCATACTGATCGTTACGACATGTTTATTTCGCAAGAAAAAAAACGGTATCCTTATAAGTGAGCCCCACAAGTCTGACAGAACCGTCTTTCTCAAAAAAAACAGGTTAAAAAATTAATTGATATGGAAATTTTAGAGGGGAAAAGGTACAATATTATACAGTTGCTAACCAATCTAGAACAATATTACTATTATTTTAATTAAATTAGGACGTCAAAATCAACAATTCAAATAAACTACCACTGAACACTTCAGTACTAATCAAAAGTACCTATTAAGTTATATAATATAATTATAGGTTATATATCTGTATTTGAGTAATCTAGACTGATATAATTTATATTAAGCAGTTACATAAAATTTACGATATACATCTTCAATTTCAACTTTAATTAAATATATTTAATTAATATATTTATTAAGATGTCAAAACCAACAATTCAAATAAACTACCACTAAACGCTTCAGTACTAATCAGAAGTACCTACCAAGTTATATAATATAAATATAGTTATGCATCTGTATTTGAGTAAACTAGATATAATTTATATTAAGCAGTTATATAAATTTACAATATAAATCTTCAATTTCGACTTTAATTAAGTAGTTAAAATACAGGCATTTTTAACCTAAGGGTTTATTAGCTGGTAAATACGTATTGACGAATTCAAAAGCGAAAATATTATATCAATTTAAAAACCTTATAGTACACTCTACTTTTTTCTCATCTTCCTTATTTCATTATTAAGCTAAGCTATACACACAACACTGTCCTAAAATTTGTAAATTCCATTTTGACTCAACGCAGGTCGTGAGTGTCTGAATAATTTAACACCTGTTTAAAAACTTGGACACTGCGATAAACATTTCCGACACTACCGTTGACACGACACCTGTTCCGTGGGTACGACACTAAACCACGTATCGCAAACGTAGTAGTGTTCATATACAGACACTCTGTGTATACATTGAGTGTATACACTAAAGTATCGTAGTCTAAACGTAGCTTTAGAAACCACTGGCATAGTACTTGCTGCTAATCGCGATAAACACGCTAATCGTTTCGCGCGTTGTTATTGACGAGGCTTATTGCTTTCTCGAACGCTCCCTGCATGTCAAGTTTTTTTATAAACCATTTTTATTCCTGTTATCATAAAAAATGTCAAAGAAAAAGGGCCATTTTAAAGATAACTACTCCAAAGAATGGTTTTTATAAAAAAAAAGGTCGAACGGAATTAGAGCAATGTGCTCTAATATATTTGTATGTAATACCCATTTTTCCGTAGACCATGGTGGTAAATCCGACATCTAACAGGACGTTCTTTATAGGTCATATATCAGTACCGTCTCAAGTTCTGGGGATATTTCTAGTTTTATGATAAAAAAATTATTTAGAAGAAGAAATATTAATAGCGCCTGCTAAATGTCAGCGGCGTATCATCATCACCAATCCTTTGCTTCATTGGATTGTACTATTAAATTGAATACACTAATGTATCCAGACTCAAAAACCATTCTATCAGCAGCTATCAAAAACTATTAAAGCAAAATATAGGCATCATCCCTTTTTCACCCAAACAAACCCGGCGCGGGCAGCTACTATTGAATAGTATAAACAAGAGATAGTAACGAACGGCAAATAATAATGTAAAATTCCCGTCACAAATATTGATTGTAACTCCATTGTGTAGATTAAACTCGTAATTTAATTCATATAACCTATATTTTTTCACGTTTGGATCGTGTATTTATATACAATAATTATTATTTACCTGTTACTTGGCGAAGTGGGAATGTCCGCGTCCGTCTTTATCATGAAAATGGCTTATTGGCTGATAATTACGTATAAAATAAGAAGTCAAGGAGCAAGTGTCATACATGGAGGGACTTTTTTCCCCTGATTAATAAAAAAATGTTTTATTAATTACATTCGAACGAATGACTGCGTGTCAACAATGTCATGCGTAATAAAACATATCGACATTGTGTTTTGTCCATTTACGTACCAGCTCAGTAAAAGGACAATTTTTAAATAATTTCATGATATGTAAATTTTTTGTATTTTAGTATTTTATCGATTATAAATTCTAAATGGAAAAAAAAGTTGCATTTCGTTCGTGTACAATTTATCATCTATCGAAGTTAAATTTTATAGACACATAAGTAAAAATGACAATGGTATGTGAAAAATAATTGCAAATTTTAATAAAAAAAAACCTTTTAAGTATAGTAGAACTCGTACCACGAGGATCCCACACACATTTAGGCACGTGTAAATATTTAAGGCGAAAACCAAAGTGAATATTTTAATTTTTTTAATTTCTGAAAAAAATACCTTTACCTTAGAAAAATATTAATCATATAAAATTATGACGCCATATGTCCTAAACTAATTCCGAAGGGGGAAATAAAACAGCGGACTTTTTCCGAACATTTACCATTTCGGGAAGTTATTTTTCGAAATTACATAAAATAACAGTTAACTAACATAGCACGATGTTTTTTTAAACGTCGTAGACACAAAATTCTTAATAAAATAACAATTAGATCAAAACATGTTTTTTTTTAATTCTTCGTCGCGATATCAAGTTTAGTATCAATTAACAAGGCATTTTAATTTATTTATAGTGTCATAAACCTATAGATTCAATTCTTATTATTATCTAATAAGTTATTTATTTATTTTATGCCATCAATTTAAGATAAATAAAGTAATATTATTTATTTGCTTTTTTTTCTATTGAAAGGACACAGACGTTAGTTGAGTTAGAGTAGCATTCTCTGGATGACGATCGGGATCATGAACGAAGATGGGACTATTAAATACTTTACAAATGGGATACACAAAACATTTACAGCATTATTAAATCTTTATTGTACTTCTGGCTTTAGGAATTTTCATTCCATTGCACCATATCTACACAATGTCTACTATTGATAAACCCATTTCCGTGTCCTGGTTCACTAAAAATCCATGTTGCAATAGTTGTCTGCGGTAGGTAAATGATACAGCATCGGCCTCGTAGTCTAAATTATTATACATAGTGGTAAAAATAAAGGTCTGTAATATGTTAATATTTGGTGTAAAATATGCCTGTGTAAATCGACAGGTAATTTTCAAATTCAAAATAAATGGATTGTATTTTTCCACATTTAGTCCTAAAATTTTCAACAAAATCAGTTTAAACCCTAATTTCCTTGTATAAATTATCCTTAAGTTCTTGTTTTGCCTTTAAGTTTCTTCTTCATTCGTTAAAGATATTTTCTTATATCAGAAGTTTTCTAAGTAATGTTTTATAAACAATTTCACTGAGCCCTTTTATGTGATCAAGATAACTTTCCTTCTATTTCCTTCCTTTCCTTCTGTGTCGATTTCGCCGCAAATTGCATATGAAATAATCACATGATAAAAACTGAAATAGCATTCTAATTCAGATTCCTAGATTAGTTTCGTTAGTTATGCTTAAATTCTTAACTTTCATGTCTCACACATAAATATACCTCCTGATATTTTGATTTGGGGATTTCCATAATCCAAAATGGCTTTTCTGTAAGAGGAAAAGAATAAAATAGTTAAATTCTCGTTTCCGCGAAAAATTTAGGGTGATCTTTTTCCATAGTATTTGAAAGTAAGCGCTACCATTTTTCACCTGAAAACGATATTTTTATATTTTTACATATTCGGCTGACGTCATTTTTCTCAATAATTTTTTTAATGAAAAAGGACTTCAAAAATATTTTATTTCAATCAGTGAATAGAAACGAAGTCTTTTCTTTGGAATTCTTTGATAAATTTCAGAATGTTTTTAGCCGGGATGCTAAGACCTCTGCGAACAACGTTTGTTTCGTAATTCAGGAGTAACTCAACACTCTTTTACCAACTCTTAGGCGAATCAATATTTTTGTTTGCTTTTCTCTCCGCCTACTTCTTATTTCTCTGATTTTTTTCTCGAACCATAAATATTTTGTTTCTGTCCGCCTATTTCACAATTCTGCTTTCTTATAGTTCGATAGATATTAATCTATCTTTTTCACAGATTTTCTCTATAATTTTGATCGGTATGCACCGGAAAAACAATAATTTTTGCTTTCGCTTTCTGAATAGTATTCTTGCCAGCTGTGAAAAGTAATACATTTCCCTTTTACGCCTTTACCTCCCGTTTTTTGGAAATTCAGTTTCCATGAATTTGTCTACTGTCTTTACTAGCATTCAGTCATATCGCATAGTGGCTTCATTTTTAAGTCTTCTTTTTTGATAGTATTATCTGTACTCTACTCTTTTCGTTTTTCTGTTCTGGAGTTATTTTATGTAAAAACTTGCCTTTCTTTACATCTCCACCCTGTCTTACATACACTGTACCATTTCGATTTATCTTCTTTTGCTTCGATTATTTTTTCTTTTTATTTCTGTCCAATTCCATGATTCTACTATCAATGAGCGAAATCACAAAGAAAAGACAAAGTATCTAAATTTGCATAAAACATTTAGGCTTATCGTTCTTTACTCCTTAATGAACGCAGGGATTATTTCAAGAACGCCATTATAATCGGAGAATGTTCTCTAAATGACCGTTTTCGGTTGACTTTTCGATATTTGGTATTGTTTGTAAAGTGACGGTGCCATCTTAAATGCTAACCTTCAAGCCATTAGTGTTATTTTGTGTTATTTTATTATTTATTAAATTATTGCCATTAGTGTTATTTTACTCACTTTTTCGACGAACTTAATATAAAATGGTGTGCCCGTAATGACGAGTGATCAAAGTATCATTCAGAGTCATCAGATTGACAGCTACTTGCCCGCAAAATTAATTTTTAAAGGCAAATAACGCATAAACACCATCCATGTTTTAGATGGAAATATCACCTTACTGCTCATTAGCACTATCTAGCGAATTCAGTTTATAGGGTTTCGTCAATTCAAAATGACACGTTAACTGTTAGAAAACGTTTGTAAAGTTAATAAATGTAAATATTAAATGATAAAATATTATTATCCGTAATTTGTGTAAATAAATTATATGAACAGCTCTGTACCAAGACAATTTCATATATTTAGTTTTACATTATCTTTCACTGGCTTAATAAAGAGAAATTTTTGATGGACGCTTTGTCGCAATGACCTTTGAAGCGTATTTTAAAAAAAATGTGCACATAATTACGGATACGACCTATGTATAAATAAAAATGTAATATTAGAACGCCATTTTAATGTGAGCATATTTTTCAGAAACAAATTTTTCACTTCTCAGGCTCTGACCCAGGTTCACCATGTAAATATATTGTCTAGTATACCTTTCACAGCCGTGAAAATATCGTGAATATCTACAATAACCAATAACTAATAAAATATCATCGTTATAATTCCAGTAAACTTTAAATTTCTAATAATACTGTTTTTTTTTCATAATTTCGACTTCAGCAGTTTCGGAAAAGTAAGGGGAACATATTTTTGTTAATATTTTCACAATTAAATGAAACTACGTGATGTAGTATTATTTCTACTTTCTTTAAGTTCTTTACCATAATCTAATAATAATAATATTACATCACGTAGTTTCATTTAATTGTGAATAATGAATTTCTATAAAATTAACGCCAAATTTATTCAATAGTTAATATTTTCAGTAATATCCCTTGAAGTATTACATAAAGTGCTTAAAAATTTTGTAATTCTATCTACAAATGTTCTTCAATCCTAATTAATTAATAATCCAAACTAAGAAATATCGTCGGTTACAGATAGGGTCAAATAGGTTAAAAAACAGTGACTTCATCTCGGTTTTAATACCCTTTCAGTAGCATGTCGCATCTCATGATTTTATGACGAGATACCGTATTAAATTATTTGATGTTCGCTTCAAAATTTACTAAGATCCATAGCAAAATAACTTTCATGTGTATTAAATTTATTTAATATTTGAAAATATTATATTTTCCCTTTTTGATCAAATAATAATTTCTATATTCTCAGTTCTTTTCCCAGCAAATATTGTTGAAGAACAGAAAGTCCTTTATTAAAGGTTTCTTGTTTACAAATACTTACCCTTATATGTATTAATACTATATGTAAAATGGAAACTCTACATGTAAAATGAAAACAATTTGAAGAACTTTTATACCGCTCTATTTCTAGATTATTATTTTCAAATTATATTTTCCTTTATCATTATAAATAGTTTTGATAGTAACCAGTAATTTGCTCATTTTCAAAAGAAACCAACTTTTTATTAATTTTCGCACCATTGAATTACAATTCTCTCCCCACTATTTATACTTACTCTGGATCTGTTTTAGTCGTCGCTTCTGGTGCTCTTGCACTCTTCTCTCTCGACTATTCTTAATACAAACCTCCTATGTTATCGATGGAGCCCTAATTTCAACTTCACCTTCAATCGTATCCTTTTAAACATTCCACTGGGATTAGCGTATTGATGTTTTATATATTACATCTTTCAAATATTTTGTTTCCTAAAAAATAGACTAGCAAGACTGAACTTGTGAAACAAGGTGATACTTTCCCTTTATAAAAAAACCAACACGAAATTGAAAAATAAATAATGTCGGGTGTGATCGCATTAATCGTAATTTTTTTAGTACAATCGCACATGCGATTAATGTCTGGAATATGATCGACTATTTCTCGAATAGAAAGTCATTAGCGTTTATTTCAAACTTTATTATTAAAGGTTTTACGCCTCGTAATCAAATTATTGAAACTTAACCAGTACTCGGTCAAGTTTTTTCTTCGCCACTGTTTACGACTCTATTTACGATTACATACATAAAGTAATTTAGAGAAAAATAGAGAATATTTTTCTTGAAATTACTTTTTCCGAATTGGTTCTATCGATTACATAGCCACTAATAGTCCCATTTCATTTTATTTTTTAAACTTTCCTAATCCCAATTTTCCGTTATCGCAATATATAAGGTGTAGCAGCAATTCTTTTTTATTTTAAAATTTATTATTCTTTCAAACATATCGAGTGATGGAATTATTATAAATAAATAATTTTTTTACCAAAATGATAGAGCCATTTTGTAAAAAAATAACGCATAAAACACTATATTAGGAATTTTTCTGTTTTATTTCTGATCGGTCATGCGGCAGATATTAAAGGAACAGACTAGGAACATTTTTATGAACCAATACTTATTTGTGTATAACATTACTTTTTTTATTTAGAAAAAAAATGTTATACCATTGCGTATCTTTAACAACGTATTATTCTCCCAATCCCTAAAAAGCCTTAAACTAACATCAAAGAAAGGGTTTAGTAAACCATAGACGGAGTGGAAATGTAATTCTGAAAAATTGGACAATTGTAAAGAGATAGTAAATTAACTGGTAACTAACAGTATTCTGTTATATTTACTTATTATATTTTGGAGAATTGGAAAACTTACATATATTGTCTATTTAGAATAATGTATACATAGATCATATACCTATAAAATATTCACAATCCCAATAAACAATAAACGATTGGAAAAATTCGAATTGCAATCAAATATGTTTAATTGGACCATCATGTAATGGCCCAATTATGAATAAAATTGATTCATTAATTACTAACAAAAATGACTGATTAATTTATTGTCATCGGAAATAGATTGCTTCGACAAATTCTAAAACTCAATGGTAAGGAGAAATTAAGAATATATTAGAGTTTGATCTTTAGAAGATGTAGAATTAGGTAAAAGCGCATAATTATGATATTCCGCGAAGTAAAATTTCTATCCATTACGTTATGCTAAGTGTTATATCACTATGGTACAATATTTTAAAAATTAGTATTTCCGAAAATAATGATTACAATGGTCGTAACGGATAATTACGATTCATTAATATTAATAAACTAATTATTATATCGATCCATTAAACGAAATATTGTGTATTCATCCGAATGTTCTCTATTTTAGAAATATTTACTGATTTCTAACTTTAATGAGTTATTATCAGCAATTAGCTTTTCCTGAAAATATTTCTTTATATTTAAAAATAGTAAAAAGTTCAATACGAAATAAATAATAATTACCATGTATCAATACCAAATAAATAATCAACTGTACAACAAGTCACTGTACAACAAATCAATACTAATTGGAACTAGTACTAATTTGGAAAATAAAACAGCGCGTTGTGTTGAGTGAAACGGCGCGTTTTTGTGGTAAGGGCGAGAGCTTTTGTCAATTTTCCTCGTCGCTTTTCTTAAATTATTTTTATCATCCAGTAAACAATAAAATCATAATACCCTGCAGTAGTATTAACTAATTTTTCTTTATGTTCAATGGCTACTATGGAATCCCCGTCCCAAGAAACTGTGAACATAACCATTATGGCAGGCGGAATCAGTGGAATCGTTTTTATCGTTTATCACCTAAACGTGCCATTGCATCGAGTTCTGCTTACTTAATAAGTCATAGCGGTGAACAGAAGTTTCATCTCAGATAACGATTTTCTTTATAATGACTTTAGAGTTTTCATCAGAGAATTCCAAAAACTATTTACAGCAGTCAACAGACGTTAGTGGTTGACTACAGTAAAGCGACTATATGAGTTTGTATACATGGAAAATCTTGTATGTTAACGTGCCTAAATGGTTATAAATTATATTGTCATATGTCAATTAAAAGTTGATTAATTTTCTATTCCAGCACTTTTCACTTGAGCCTCTTCAATTTCGATACTTCCTTTGGCACTACTTCCTTCACAGTAGTGGCTACGAACAATGTGTTCGAACGAGAGTTATCTCCGACATTTTCCCCGTCCCTTTAAAATCTTTTAATAACTTCGAGACAGTAATAATGAACAGGCAGAAATGCTTTCAATTCTACCTGTTCATTATTACTGTCTCGAAGTGATTAAAAGATTTTAAAGGGACGGGGAAAATGTCGGAGATAACCCTCGTCCCAACACATTGTTCGTAGCCACTACTTCAAAAAACAACATTTATTTCGATATTAATTATATTTTGGTTTTTCTTTTTCAATTTTGATCCGCCTAATTCGCTTGCTTTGACCACACTTGAAACTCTATAGTAAATGTCACAAAGAAAAATATTTGTATCATTAATACACTTGAAACTGCTATTTTTAAACAAATAACGAAGAAAATTTAAAAGGTTATGTTAATGAATAGTCAATAAATTGATGACAATAGCGCCATTATTGTCGACTTACAAGCAGCTCGATATTTATAAAGAAGTACAGTTGTTATGAAAAACAAAGTAATAAAGTTTTTTTAATATACCTAAAGAACGTCGCCATAGAGATACGACTATGCCCTACCTCAAAAGGTTGCAGTTCAGTATTTATTATATCCTAGTGTTCCAAATGATTATCTTTTCTCTAGGTAGGTTTACCAAGTTTACCAAGCTATTTACCAAGCCGATAAAAATAATATCTATTCAGAAGGGATTCATTAATTATAAGCGTCGCACTTTACAAACTCAAAGCACTTTCAAAACATCATTATTTATTAAAAAAAAACATCAATTGCAAAAAAAGACAAGCATATTTGATTGCAGATAAAAATTATTCGGTAAAAATTAAGCGACTTCTAACCAAACTTTATGTTACCTTATTTCGTTTTTATAAAAAAAATATAAATAGGAATTATTACGAATGAAACGAACATTTATCTCGTTCGTAATTTCGAAAGTCAATCAAGTCTTCTATTATTTATTATAAAATAAAATTGCTTAAATATCCGAAAAAAAAATAAAAGCACGTACTGACTACGTGTGAGTTCTATTATTTTTTAGGGTTCTTCAAAAGGAAAATAAAACTGAAACCCTTATCAGATCACTCACTTGTGGATCAATCTGTCACAGTCGTTTTGTCTCAAATACTTGAAATTTATAGAGTGATTGAAATTTATATAGTGATAAATTAAGCTGACCTGCAAATATCTCAATAATTAACGCTCAAAAATTTTATAGGGGACAATTTTCTTTATCGTGTTTGAAAGGGAAATTTGTAAAGATTCCAAAACTATCTTAGAATTCCATGTTAGATATGTCTGGGGATGTCGATTGTCCACAAATTATTTCCATTACTACATAGAAACTTAGCATAATTGTAAACAAGTTAACCCCGCAAACCTCAATAGTTAAGAGAGTGTTACTGATATGAGAATTTTTGAGTGGAGTCATGTGTTGTGTGAGATCTAAATTGAAAGAGCCAGTTATAGGAATTCAAAAACTATTTGTTTTCAACATTTTATGGAAGCTAATAAATGTCCACAAAAAATAGGTGGACTACATAAATTTTATTGTTTAAAAAAACTTTACAGCCGTATCCGTATAAATGTTGCATGGGATTTGGCACATACTAGTGTCTCGTAGACAAGTCGTCTACGACTGCAAAGAGTATACATTATGAACAGTACAGAGCACTAACGTTCAGCGTCCCACAAGCGCGACTCGAGTGTGCCGATATCAGTTAACATTTTAACATTCGCACTTTGAACAGCGAACGCATCGTTACATAAAAATAATAAACTTTCCTGTGTTTATAAAAACAGGAAAAGCTATAAAATGATTGATTAATCGATTTTAATGTTAGCATCGAGTATGTCGTCGTATACTAGAGAAATGTACAGAGTGAGAACATTATGTACACTTAATAGAAAAAAATGATTTTGCCTTGCGATCCCTAACGACAAGAAAGTTCAATCATTTAAATTTACTTTCATAACCTTTTTGAAGCTACAATCAATGGCTAATTTTAAATTTGTGCATTAAAAGGCTAATTTTAAATTCTGGCATAATTCACCATATCATTCAGAGTCCCAATGGTAAGGATTTTAACGTATGGAAGCACGCGCACATGCACTCGTGTGTATGTGCGCTGAGTGTTACGTGCTCTGGCATGTAGAAAGAGATTGCGATAAATAGAATATTCTTCCATAAGCAAATAGTGGATCTATTTGATTATGGCAGAATATTCTATTTACCGCAATCGATTGCGTATTTTATTGAATATTATATTTACGATTAAAATATGAAAAAAATAAAATGACCGAAGTACGATGGATCATATTGTTATGATTTCACTCTGAGATGGTGAAAACACTTTTGTAGAGCAGATTTGGATACTGACAACTGTTTGTTTTCAATAAAATACTTTGTAACGTGGTAAAAATGTCTAGTTAGGTCAGTGACCTTGGTGAAGTAAGATTAAAATGATGTATATGTAAGTATATGTCAAGTATGTGTATATGTAAGAAAACAACAAAGACATTAACGAAATATGATCAATATCAATGAAAGGGTGGAAGTCACATGGGATGGGATAAAGAAGTGTAGTATTTCTATACGATCAGTGACTGTTAAAGAATTGACTAGAAAAGAAGCAGGGCCAAGGCAAAATAGTATATAATGGAAATAAACTTCTTTGTAATATTTGTACAGTGTTTTTGCTTGTGTAATATATATTACACAGATGTAATCTGAGATCCAAGCCAGAATGCTAAGGAAAGTGTCAAGGGCATCAGTGTAATAACTCCTTCAGCACTAAAGGCAGACAGCAGGGGATACGCAAAGGTTACAAAATCATGAGACGTAAAAGTGGAATTCATGAAGTTATAATTCATCAACAATCAATAAAGGGAAAAAAGGTATCATACAGTACTTTTGTTAATTTGCAGAAAGTCTAATATATGACGGTGACTGAAGAGTTATGGAAGACATCGTGACGATGGAACAAATGTACAACTGATGAAAATAATGCAGTTTTAATATAATTACAATATCATTTACACCAGATTGAACGTGATACTAAGTGACTATGTAATTATGAGTCACACAAGGTGTTGAACAATATATATATGTATATATATATATATATATATATATATATATATATACATATATATATATATATATATATATATATATATATATATATACATATACATATATATATATACATATATATATATATATATATATATATACATATATATATATATATATATATACATATATATATATATATATATATATATATATATATATTACCGTTAAATATCTTGTCGTATGTGACAAAAAAATGTGATACCTGTAGAAGAGACAAGCAAGTTTTTGCCTTCGGGAACTTTATTTGCAAGGGATGAATACGACCTCAAGAAGTCCTTCGGAATGAATTAGACAATGAAAAGAAATGTGTAATGAACAATTTACGAATAAAATATATATATGCAGAGGTAGAAAGTATTATTTGAAAGAGTGCATCAAAGTATGGCTGGTACGAATGAAGAAATTGTTAAGAAGGTAACATTAGATGAGTACATTATAATGATATACCAGTAGATGAGTATATTAATAATGATATACCAGTGAAGAAGGGAGGGAAACTCGATTCAGAGGCATTTTATATCGAAACTTTGAACGAAAAATAGGGAATGCTTTGAAACAAAAAAAAATCTTTTTTCTTCCCATATGTTCTTATTTTTTGTATTTTTGTACTAGGTATTGACAATAAAAAAGAAACTACGTAATGTAAATGGAATGAAAATTTTTAAACGTATTTATAAGTAAATGAAACCAGGGGTGAAAATCAAATTAATATAAAATTCAATGGTGTTTCATTACACATCAGTGAGGAAACGCAAGTTCGTCTAAGTCACTAACAATTTTATTGCATCACAAATGGTATAGCCTGTTGTGTGAGTTTTCTCAACGACAGCTACCCTCTACACTCTTTAATATTTTCTATTACACGCACCCCACGTTTTTCATTTTACATTTTACAAGTAGTAAAAATAGCTATTAATAATTCACAATCACAAATTTCTGGGACAGTATATGGCTATAAATGTGTATCGGGTAATAAATCTTTATGGGCAATGAGAAATTATTTTAAATTTTTTTGTCGTTTTAATTAACTAAAATTTAATTAAATTAACGAAATTTTTTTATGTAAATAATTATTTTAAGTAATGCAATTTCAGACGAGAATTGCACACAGGCACCGAAGGCGAATTTTGTGTAATATACTTAGTTTATTCTATGGTTTTGTGGGAAGTGATTCCCCTAAGGGGTTACGGATGTCTTATCTTTAGCACGTATTTACGACTAGTTGGTCGTTGTAAATAATCATCAATCACAGGCCATCCACATTGAAAGTGCTTGCATCTAAGGCATAACAAATATTTTAATTATCTACGTAACCACCCTATTTAATTCCAATGCTAATTGAATAGTTTGTTATTAATTGTTAATTATACCGTGAATAATTAAGAATATTTAACTGTAATTATATAACCATTTAACAGTTAATCCGTTGTAATCGCAAGTATTTATAATTACGATTAATCTATTGCAACTCGCAGTACGCAAGTATTTGCAATTACGATTAATCTATTGTAATTCGCTATTATAAAACAACTCGCAATCATGATTTACTTTTTGAACTGTTAATTACGATTAAAGAGGAGAATCTAATTGTTAATAGTTAATTGTATAAACTTTAAATTTTGCCCTTTACTGTTTTTTTAAATAAATATATAAATGTTCGTTCCTTGAGTCAATTTTGGAAGTTTATATTATTTAAAAAAAAAACCGTTGCCACGCCGTGTGTAACTGGTGTGAAATTTAGATTTTACTAACACGTGTGAAACGCTATTTAAATATTTCCAAAAATAACTAAAGTCACAAGAAACATTAGGCCATTAACTATTTCATAGAAACAGAAATTGAAATGGACGCAGGCTTTATTAAAGCGGTCTCGACAAAACCTGCATAATGTTAATACAGAACTTGTTTTTTTTTCGCGGAAAATCTGGATTTTGAAATATGAAGATGAAGAAACTTATTTTAGTTATAAATCTTTACTAATACTACAATGGTACTGTTTTACCTCTGAAAGTAACCAATAATCGTAAAAAATACTGGGAAGGTTTGAAATCTTTGGGTAATTTTACGAATATTGCTTCAAGTTTGATGAAAATTAATGTGAATGTTATAAATAACACAATTAAGTGCTGTACTGATGACAGAGAAATTACAATTATTATTTTCAATTTCTTTCAATTAAATGTATAATAATTTTTTTTTAGTTCATCTGTTATTTACGGAGTCACTAAGTACTGCGCTCGCTTTGCCTCGCTCAGCTAATGCCCGGGACAAGTCTCATATTTGACCATTTTTAAATTATTTTTTGAGGATTTACTTTCACGTAGTAAATAAAATCACATCATGATATTATTAAAGCTAGGGTTGAGTATATAATTTGTGGCTTTGCTAGCGTGAAAATGAAAAAAATGGTGGTGTAATATGTTATGTTCATCTAATGACACAGACTACAAGTAAGAGACTACAAGTACAAGGCAAATATATTTTAATTTAGGGCGACTTGTTACTTTCCAGGCGTGAAAGTGAAAACGAAAAAAAAACACTTTGTAATATATATACATATATAAATATATATATATATATATATATATATATATATATATATATATATATATACATATACATATACATATACATATACATATACATATACATATATATATATATATATATATATATATATATATAAAGATAAATTTGTCCAGAGTGCTGTTCCAATATTTTCAAGTTAAAAAATAAGAAAAGCACGTACCACGTATTCATGCTTTCTTAATTAAGAAATATAAATTGTTACAATCGAAAATTTAGAAAATTTAAGAATCCAAGCAAATAATTTACAGTTGAAAATATGAAACATGAAAATTATATATACTTTTACATTTGTATATTCCAAGATTTGATATGCTGTTTAGTTAATATCGAGACGTAAATAAAGTGGCTATCATGAATGGGTCATAGGCTAATTTGCAGTAAAGCAATTATCCATCAAGCGTCGGATGCCTAGGTGGGGGGGTCAAAGCAATGACGTGTCTAGATTTCGTATTTACAGCCGGTCGATCAACCAAAGACGTATTGGGGACTACGACATCCCCACGAACGGGTCGGCTCGCTTATTTTTCCGGATATATTAGCATATTTATAAACCGACGAGGAAAAAACACGCTAGTACTTTTTATAAACGAGTTGTGCTTTAACAGGTAATTTCGTTGATAATTCCAGTAATTGTCTGTCAAATTCTGTTGTAAAATACCGATAGTGAGGATACGGAATGTTGGGGATTTTTATTAAGTATGTATTTTATAGCTAATATAGCATTGTCTCCTACCACTCCTCATCACCTCACAGACCTGAAACGATTGTTACATTTTCTCGTATTTAACGAGAAATGGCGTAGTGATATCGTGACCTTTTGTTATGTTAGACGTGTAATTGATACCTCCTGTTACATTAGAACTAAATTTTTGTATTTTCGTGAATTAAAAGAAGAAGAATTTTTATTTATTCATATCTTCATTTTCCAGTTAAAAGCTAAACTATTCGGATGGGTTGATTATAATTAATCGGATGGGTTGATTGCAACCCATCCGATTAATCTTAGTGGAAACTACCCTATCGACGCTATAGGCGTCTCTTTGGAAATTCATCTATATCAGTGAATATCAAGTAAATTTCACTTTTTTAGTGAAAATGAGAATAAAGTCCACGAATAGTTTAGCTTTTAACTGGAAAATGAAGAGATGTATAAATAAAAAATGTTCTTCTTTTAATTTGCAATATATGGGAGATACCAAAAAACAAAAGTATTTGCTACTAAAAGTAAAGATTATTTTTATAAAATAAATTCGGTATAATTACGAATTCAGTGACGCGACAGTGAACACCAATCAGAAAGCATTACATCACATCTCACAAAACACCATTGTTGTTGACATTTTCGTATACAGAACAAGTTATTGCTATTAATTTTTTGTTTTAAACAATTTTTGTTAAGTTGATACAGTCGTCCTCAATTACATTTTAAAAGACAAGTACAATTCGCAATGGAATCAGGTCTTAGCAAAGCAAATGGTAGTAATTTACTCAAAATTGACGGTTGGTAGATTTTTCGCGTCAAACAGTGATTTCTGTTCATCAGAATTTCGTAATATTAAAACTTCAATGTAAGTATACACAGTGATCAAATATGTATCATAAGCTGAAACAATATGATTTCTGTTCCGTAATCAGAAAACCGTTGTTCTTGTTACATGTATTGTAAGGTAATTTATAGTGGTTTTGACGTTAGATTTGCGAAATATAAACAACTTAACCTCAATTCATACATTACTGTTTTATCAATAAAACTTGTAAAAGTAGTGACTGCAAAATGCATCATCATTGCTTTAGATTAAAAATAGATTGTGTGCGAGTCATATTAATTTCTTCGTTCGTAATCATCTGTATAAAATAAATACTTTACATTCCATTTTTATTATTTATTGTTTATGACTGCATAAAGATCCGTAATTACATCCGTAATTTTTCATGAATTTTGTGGCGTGCATGAATGCGCTTAGACCAATTCAGACGCATTTTATCAAAGTCAACATTAAGAAAAAAGTTTCGTTTCCTTTTAAGGGGCATAACGATGTAAGCACTGCGAAAACTTTTTTGCTGTGTTCGGCATCGCCATAAATTTAGGTCCGGCGAAAAATCCCCAACATTCCGTATCCTCACTATCGGTATTTTACAACAGAATTCGACAGACAATTACTGGAATTATCAACGATATTACCTGTTAAAGCACAACTCGTTTATAAAAAGGTACTTGCGTGTTTTTCCTCATCGGCTCAAAGCTAAAAAAACACAATCGCAAGTTATTGTTTAAGACATGACTACTATCATAATGATTTTGTAGTGAAATCATAGTTTATCGAATAGATACTTAAACTGCAAATAAATCTGTAAATAAACTACGAGCTCGTTGCAAGTTTTAGTCATCTTTTCTCTTTTTGTTTATTATTTGGAACAAACGTAACTAATTTATTTGGCACTCCAGATACTTGCAAGAAGACGAATTCACTTTTAATTAAACAAACGAAGCAATTGTTATACACAGATACGATCGTTTTAATTTGTTCATGAGTAGTGATGTCATTAAAGACGCTATGACAGTCTTAAACGTTTTCGAGGTCAATTTAAATTGGTTTTTTAAAACGCAAAATACGTAATGTAAATGTTTAATTTTTCAAAAAATATATTTTTTGGGTTAAATATATATTAAGGTAAAGTATTAACCAGTTTTCCCAAATTTAGTCAACTAGCCTATTGAAACGTCCATCCATTCCATTACTTGTGTAAGCATCATCGCACAAAAGTAATAAGAACTCTTATTATTAAGAGTCGTTATAAAATAGCGAGGAAGTTAACATAATAAAAAATATATAACAAATTGTACTGCAAATGACTTCTACGCAAAAGGTAACCTTCAAATGTATAGGATAAATTATCGTTTAAATGATTCAGTTATTCATTAATTATTATGCCATTCTTATGTTCTTTGCGGCTATTCAAAACCGCGTTCTTGTTACTCTATACATCGCATTCAATTATCGCCAAAGTATTGCTTCACTTCCGTTTATAAACTAGATTGCGATTTACCGATCGCCAGAAGCCTCTAAGGTTATTGCCGATTGGAACCGCTGTCTCCGAAAAATGACAGTCCACCAAACTTGAACTTGCCTTTAACACTAACTAACCGTGGCCCGTTTGATTGGAAGAAGTTGTTCTTGTATGATTAAGGTATTTTGAGGAAATAGAAAGTGTGGTAATTGTTATAAATTACCGGCTTAAAAAATACAGTAATCACTATTTAATTTTTATATTGATAACTACTTCCAAATTATTGTTCAGACTATATTGTGAGTTTTTAACCGTAACTCTAATATTCTTTGTTAAATGTGTTTTTAACACATTATTACAAATATTTAATTTTATTTAATATAATAAGTAAGAGAGAAGTTTAGATCAGTTTCCAAAACCTGTTTTCCACTTCATTTCTTTCTTTTGTAAGTTTGATTTCTTTTTCGTTTAACGATAACTTTTTTCGTTTAACGATAACAGTTGATCTTTCCGCCCCATTATTATTGACGATGTTCATGTTACTTATAAATAATATGACCGTGCTGCCATTTTTATAAAACTAATATTACATTCCCTAGTACACTTTTGTTTTTCTCTGCCGTGATAATAGGTTACTTCCCAATCCTAAAAACACAATGTAACGTACATCCTTACTTAGGAGTAGCGAGTTAATTTTTGTTATACCAGTCAAAAGGACCTGCAAGGACGCAGGGTGGTAAAACGCTGTTCACACACACGGTATCCTACTAACTTCAGGAACAAGTCGCATATTGGTTGATTAATGTCTTGACATTATCGCGGGTGAAACAAGGTTTCCCATTCGTACAGATGCAGAAGGTCAGTCATAATTTTCTCAGTTATCAACTTCTGTAAAAAAACATTATAATAGGATATTTTCAAACTCGTTCATGTGATACCAGCCTATGGTAGGTTTATATCAAAATGTTTTCATTATCTCTTATTTAAATCTTGTTCTGTTATGTGTGTGTACCATTTATCAGAAAATCCTTTCATACAAATAGATCTATAGGTAATCCAAAATTTTCGAATCCAGGAGATCCGTTTATTTTTATGAAACTTTTTAGATGCTTCAAAACTTTTTTCTTTTCCTTTTTTTTCTTTAAAATATTGTTTAACGTTTGAAATACTAATAGTGACACGCATAACAACTGTTTAATTGTTTTTTTTTCACTAATTAGATTCTTAAACGCCTCTTCGCACTTATCTTTTACTATTTATTCCGCACGTTTCTTTCACACTTTTTCCTTATAATTCTGAGTATCCTTCCATATATTCTCAATACCTTTCAATTTATTCTCCCTAATATTGTATATTTTTTTACCTGCGCTAAATTTCGTATTTATCACAATTACTTTCATCCTGCTGACAAAGTGTTTGTCTCAAAGAGATCTCTTCTCTCAACATTTTTTTTTCTTTTCGCCCTAGCCATTAAAATGTGGATCAATCTAAAATCAAGTTTTACGCTATCACATCCACTATCTGCGTTAATTATTTCTTATAAGAATAATATTTTAAATTTCGACTTAGCACTTATTAACAAAGTCAAACTTAAATTTTCCAGAGATATATTTGTCTGTTTAGATTTCTACTAAAATACAAAATATTTGTTAAAAGACAATTTTATTGTTAATTTAGAATTTAGAAAACAAAATTCGGCCAGAAATAAATAGAAATAATACGTTCTACAAAAAATACTGCTTATAAATTGCTAATTACGCAGTTCTGTTTACAATTTAAGTAATACGATTTACTTCTTTTTACCTTAAATGACTTATATGTCAAGTAAGTTCATCGACGCGATCATTATTAAAGTTATGAATATGGATGAAGTTTGAGTTAATATATTTCTTTACCAGTTTGTTATCAGGGTCCGCCTTAATTCTCCGATATCATTCTCAGTTTTAGCTTGTTTGAACTAAAGGAAGTTGATCAATAATATTATTTTTTTATTAAAATGTAATATTTAAGTATATTTAAATACAAGTAAAAACTACAGATACTTATTATAAATTACCAAGTAAATTTAAAACATTAAAATATAATGCATATACATAACCATAAAAATCGTTTCAAAAACTAATACCTAATTTTAATGAAAACGTTATAATTACCACTTTTACAGCAATTTGTGTTTATAATTTTATTTATTTTATAACATTGTGTGTTTATAATTTTGTTTGTTTACAAACAATTTTAAAATAAATTTACTTAATGCTTAAAGAGAAACTTCTTGTGAAAAAGAAACCGGGTACCGTAGCACCTCATATATGTGACCAAGTTATATGTAACCAGAGTATTTTTTAACAAATATCACTAGCTAGAGCCGCATAGCGGTGCTGTTTGTCATCCTCCTCTCTGGATCCATAAGAAGGTGGAACGAGTTAACTACAACAGTCTATATCCATGAGTATAATATTATACTATCCGTTGTATTGCAAGTGTTTTCAATTTTACAATAAATCTATCGCTTCTTTTTCACAAACGAGTTATTGCTGAAAAATATCAGCATACTGTTGTAATAGTACAGAGTTGTCATTTCAAACGCGCGCAATGTATTGATATTATGAATTAATTGTTTGTAAATAAATTTTGATTTCACGAAATAACAAATTAATTGTAAAATCGATATTTTTGAAAGATAATTTAGATCCATCTCAAATTATGTAGCTATGCTCGAATCGAAATTACGCTCGTACCATTAGTTCACGCGACAATGGGCCATCCAGAAAATTCCGGGTAAAGTAAGAATTATGCTCGAAGTAGCCATTGTTTCAATTATTCATTCTCGACACTCAATATAGGAACGTATTATTTTGAATTGGTAAACAGCAACGAATGCATTAGTGATATTTAACATTGACGCAGAGAACGCGATTCGAGCGACATTGGCTTCGTTTCAGACGCAAAAATAATTCATTGACATTCATTTCTTTCGTTGTTTTCACACGTACTGCTACACGTTGATGTAGTACATTATACTTTACTGCGTTAGAGTGCTTCTCTCGAAGATTTACGATGCTTCTTAGAAGATCTGTGATACATGGTGCACGATCTATTTGGTTCCCTTGTCTCAGGTAATTAAGACGACCTTTTAAGATATGTATAATTTTCCCAATATGTTTTCCAATATACATTGTTTACACCCATCAACCAATTTAGCCGTCTTTTTGCATATTATTTACTTCATTTTTAAAAACAAGGAAGAAGCATTCGTATTAAGCAAATCGATTTATAATTCGTTTATTTGCGGTGACCCACTTGCGCGGACAATCGTAGAGGCGAACGTTGCGTTTTCCAAACAGCAGTTGCGTTGCGTAATGTCACGAAGTGACTTTGCTTTCAAGTTCATATTTGCTTACTTGTAATGTCTACGGTTATAGTTATTCACTCTTTCACATTTAGCTCAGCCTTCCAATTTTTTATCAAAATTCACTACACATGGCTATTTTCAGGTAGCACAATATAAATCATAGACTGAGTGCTTTAAAATGTTCCCATTTCATTAAACTCGCAGTGCCCAAAGATCAGAGATCAGAGAGAGGTTGTATCAGTTAATTCTTTCGATCTTTTAATAAAAACAAAGTTTAAGAATTTTAGAAACATCGCTAATCGACTTTGCTCACACGTTAGTGCAGTAACTATGATTTGTAAGAATGTTTTTGATTGGAAAAATAAAAGCAACCTTATTCTGTATTAAAATAAAAAAACCTACGTTCTCTTCCTGTGGCCACCGCTATTTCCTGTAGGTCTAAGTCAATGCAGTAAGTGCTACACAGTCGTCACACAGCCTTGTGTGCTTAATGCGCGGAACCAATTTGCGAGCGGACAATAAATTAATAACGTAAGGTTGTGTGAGCTCGGCTCCCCTGATATCCGCGATATATTGCGATGAATTCGTGTGATATCGAAGTAAACAACTTAACAGCAAATTTTTATAATTGGAAGTTTCCTTTCTCATTGCCGTTATCTTCGTGTAGTATTTTTGCAATATCGTGCAATTTACACATTTCGACGATACCTCTTGTGCTAATGAATAACGAGTCAAACTTCGGAAGTCACGTGATAAACGTGTGTACACTTTGCTAGTGAATAACGAGTCAAACTTCAGAATTCATGTGATTTAAAATATTCTTAAAAGTGTTATAATTTATATCCTTCCTTGAACTTTTAGAGAAATTTGATAAATATTGATTTAAAATTCCTAATTTGATAAATATTGATTTAAAATTCCTAATTTGATAAATATTGATTTAAGGTTTGGGGCGCAATTTGTTAGAAAATTTGACACGTTAATAAAGCTGCTTTCGTATATGCTTAAAAATGACCATAGATGTTTTTAACTACATTGGGGATGGAAATATCACAAACATATTATTTATTGACTATACCGTTCTTCTTATACCCAACAAAGCCGAGATTTCCATTAGAGTGACCACTCTAATGGATAGAATGTAAAGTATCAGAGGAAAATTTGAACTCTCCAAAATCAAATGAACTAAATGAAGCACTAAATCTAAAATTTCTTTATAACTTTATATATTTGGGTTGTCTGATAACTAACAATGATTCATGATAATCAGATGTACAGAGACGAACCAGGATGACAAAGAATACTCATGTCGCAAACCAAGCAAATATTCACAGAAGCAGAAAAGTTTTAGTAAATACGAAGCTTAAAATTGTAATACCTTGATATTCTGTAACTTCTTACATGGTTCTGAGGTTGAGACTGTGCAAAAATCAGACGACTCATACGCAGATGCCTTTGAAATATGATTCTGGAAGAAAAGGCTTCGAATCCCATGGACGACACTATTCTAAGGAAAATAAAACTCTTTACCGTATGTCACCGCAGAATTTTCGTCACATACTTCGGTCACATTTCCAAAACGAGACGTTTCTTCTCGCTCGTGACTGGTAAAGTAGAATGGAAAAGATCCTCGTGTTGGACTAGGTCGGGCGAAAAAGTTATTCATAGAAATAATGATGATCGACATCGAGGAGAACATCACGAAAAGGAGAAGTACGTATGTATTTTTTAAATATTATTTTACCTGCGGTTTTAATATTTATTGGCTGTTTTAATAATCGGAAACTTACTTTGAACACAATTTCAAAAGTTGCGACATCACAACAAAATACGTCATTTGTGCAAATGTTTATTTATATTACAGAAACAAATCCAGTTAAAACATACCAAATGCATTTATAATCGTGTGTCTATGCAAGAATCACAAATGATGAAAATTTTGAAAAACTCTTCCTTATTTTCTTTTCTGCTGTATAATTTTCGTTTATTGTCGAGGAACAAACTTCATAATCACTTGGCTAAGACTGTATTGTTACTCTATTAGCTGAGCGATTAGATACTAGATCTACGGGTGTCATCAGATTTTAAATATCCTTTTTCAAAGTAATAATCAATTATGAAAATGTTGGCAAAAATCAGCCGAACATTTACTTAGTCATAAAAAGGCTTTTTTTAATTAGGGTTTATTCGACATATTTTTTTGTTCTTTTAAATTTATACAATGTCGCCAACCTTAATATACGTCGCAGAAAACGTTAGTTCCGGCACCTGTATAAAAATAATTAAAGCAGTGCACGATTAAGCCGTTCAAGATCCGTCTCGGCAGCAACTTCCGCCTACTGGTTCCGCTACTACTATGCAGGGCGCGAGCTCTACGCGCCTGCGGCTATCAAACCGCGCTCTCATCGATCAATGCCAGCAAGTGTGTTATGCTATCACGATATAGATACATATGTTTATCTCGAAATTGTGTTGAACGTTATGTCCTATGAACTTGAAACCAGTTTTCATTGTTCTGCGATCATTCCACGTGTTGCTAATCTAGGTAAGCAGGCATTAATTTAACAGCTAGCTTGGCCTAAAATGTAAGGAAATTAAGATCCTGCCTTGGCCGAATGTAGCTGCGATAGTTCATTACGAAACTAAACAGCATTAAATACATCTATTACGCGTATTAGATATGTTTTTGATGTGAAACATCTATAAGCGCAGGTATAAACCGGATCGTTGACGTGGCGACGCTTGCCGTGGCGACGGGTCGCCGATCGACGCTTGCCGGCTATACTAAGGTATATATATAGTCTATATGTAGTAGAGTGTACGATATGGCGACGTGTCGCCATGCGCAACCGACTACGAGACCCCTCCTCACTCAGTTCGTCGCTGTTGTTTACTACGGTACACATAACCTGTGTTTTATTATTTTTGTATTAATTGTAAATAAATGTTAATAAATAAAGTCACCATTTTCTGTAAGAAATTTGTAATACTTTATTTTTCATTATGCTATATTCAGTTCCTGTAATAATCTTGTATTTTATGCATATTACACGATGTTTCACATCTGCCAGGCGTCCTGTAACGGCTCACTGTTTTATTTTATTTTTTTACTAAATTTTTATTCCTACAAGAAGACTGAAGATTTGATAAAATATTATTTTTTAAATATTTCCAACAATCCACAATTTCGATAATGTAGACTACATTTGAGAGAATAATAATGTCTGTATAGAGATTCGATTCATTTTTTAATTATCATCATGACAAATGTTCGTCGTGATGATAATGCAAAAACTAATCAGGAAGACAATGACGTTATATTAAATAAACGACGTTATACTATTTTAAAATGAGCAAAAAAGCGGCTCCAGTTAACGTTCACACATGGCCTTTAATGGAAGTAATAGAGAATTACAGAAAGCACGTATATAAAAAAGATAGATATATTGTAGAGAAGGCAATTGCTGTTGTGTTTTGCAGATCGCTTATTGAACGCTACTGACCTGTCCATTTAATATAACGTCAATGCAGAGAATTCATTTTTTCTTCTACGTGAATATTCATTACTTCAATTAATGTCAAATATACTAATTAATATGTCTCTTAAAATTAGGCATTATACTAAAACACGATTTTGAATATGAAAGAGATTAAAAGCCAGTGGAAATGCTTTTTCGCTAATTTTGCAATATGATGTACTGTGTCTTATTAGCATTCTCATGTTGTAACATATTCACGTTCATTGCAATATTTTAATAAGTCTTAAATGAACAGATAACTGCCCTCCCCAATGGTTGAAGTTTATGGCTTATACGAGAACGGAAAGTGACCAAAATAACATTTTTTTTCTTTTGCTAATTGGATCAATTTAACATAAATGTAAGATAACTAGAAAATGACCAAAAATAATTCGTCATTAGATCAGCCAGTAGGGTTCACATCAGTAATAGTTCCAAACGGTGCAATTACTTTACGGTAAAATTTACTTTGGGATATATAAGCGTTCAAGGATTAAACCATCCACAGGCAAGTGGCAATCGAAGTAGCATTAGATCCTCTTTCGGCACTTGTCATGGCTCCAACTTGCTTTAATCCACGAGAAGCTAACACATTTGGGGGTTCGTACACATGTATGAATCACATGTACATTACATTCACAGTCATTATACTCTTAGCCGTGAACCGACTGTAGGCGTGATTAAACTTAGATAACATGATTCATTGCTACAAAAATAAGTTAGCTTCCATTTTCATAACCCGCAATGTTCATGCATTTAGCGGAATCGGATTAGATAACGAATGTCGCCGTCGCCGTCGGGTTGCGGTTTGAAGACGGAATCATACAGTTATTGTAACTAGCCTACTGATTGACCATGCAACTTTTAAACACATGTGATTCTCAATCATTACTCAACTATAAAATTAAAACTTAATGTTTTCAAACTGGCCAAGTCCAGTAGGTGTTAACCTTTTGTCCTACCTTTTGTCTTATGCTTAAAAAATTTAATTATGAGCACCTGCTCTTGACTGCATTTGTTTAAACGGTGGTAAAAATATGTGCAGCTAATTATGTTAATAGCTAAGTCATTAGTTCTCTAAAAGTAGTCGTAAAGAAAAAAATAAAAGAACATAACGTACTTTTGTAAAAAGACATAATGTTAACAATTGAACGAAAAAATATTATCTAATACTATAATAGAAGTTTCAGTATAACAATATCTTTTATATACCAGTTTGTTTAATCTCTAGCTTTTTTTATTACCTGCGTATAATCTCTACATGGTGCTACTTGTTTCGTTATTTTTATAAGAATATAACGTGCCTATTTAGTATAACGCGATTGCGTGTAGCCAACTCCGAATTATAATGTTAAAAATGTTCGCAAGACATAATGTTAACAATTGAACGAAAAAAAATTCTCTAATACATGTAATAGAAGTTTCAGTATAACAATATCTTTTATATACCAGTTTGTTTAATCTCTAGCTTTTTTTATTACCTGCGTATAATCTCTACATGGTGCTACCTGTTTCGTTATTTTTATAAGAATATAACGTGCCTATTTAATATAACGCGATTGCGTGTAGCCAACTCCGAATTATAATGTTAAAAATGTTCGCAAGACATAATGTTAACAAATGAACGAAAAAAAATTCTCTAATACATGTAATAGAAGTTTCAGTATAACAATATCTTTTATATACCAGTTTGTTTAATCTCTAGCTTTTTTTATTACCTGCGTATAATATCTACATGGTGCTACCTGTTTCGTTATTTTTATAAGAATATAACGTGCCTATTTAGTATAACGCGATTGCGTGTAGCCAACTCCGAATTATAATGTTAAAAATTTTTGCAAGTAATTAAAGAGTAAATCAAATAAAATGAACATTAAATTGCAACATTTAAACTGCCATTTAACTATACAAAGTTATTGTGAAAGTTCCGGCTGATGTATACATGACTATATTCGTAGGTACCGTGCCTTGTTACAGTAAAACATTCACCGGAGAGCTAATGATGTGCAAATACTCGACCCACAAACAGACATCGATTTCAGTATGACGCTAAAAACCTGTCCAATATCGAACAACGAAAACACGTTTAAACCATTCACACATAAGTTTATGGAAATATCGTAATTGTAAATCTCGTTTTGGCAGATATCACATATAGACAATTAGTTCTAGTTTTCTTTTAAGTAATTCCGAAAATTTATGTATTCTATTATCTATAAAATTTTACGATTTTGTTTCATTATTATGTATTATATAATTTAGCAATTTTGGTATGGGGTCATGTTGAAAAAGTATCTATATACATCTACCGTTATTAACTTTATATGTTTTTTTAGATTTTGTCCCTAGTTCTTAGGTTTGCTGGTAGTTATGCGCCAGGATGTTGTATGGAAGTTATAGTTTATTTCTAACTATAGTTTATATCTAGGACATGCTCAAAAATCCTGTCGCCTTACTTGTCACCTTACACTTTCTTACTCATAAGTTGCTAAGAGATTAATGATTGATCCTTAATTAGTTTGATATTAATGAAATATTTTTTTAGTTATCATCTTTATATATTTTTAAAACGTACATCATTTATCTTGCTTATTCGCAACGCAGACGATAATTGTTCGACCGACAACTCACCCTACAAAAACTCGGAACGACTCTGACCGACTCCCGCCTATCAAAACGTTAGGAGTATATATAATGACCCAAAGGTTTGGTCTCTTATAAATGTCTTATTATAACTAAATAAATCCATCTCTTTTTATAATTTATCATTTGGATTTTTCAAAATTTTTTTACACGTTATGTAATTCGCCCCTAGACACGAGAAACACAGCCGAAACCGCCGAAAATGGTTTCGCGATAGGATTTATTAATATGGGTCATAATCCAGAATAATTTATCAGCAAATCAATTAATCAGAGCAATTATTAAATGTAGTAAAATAAAGATTATAATTTTTATAGAGTATAAGAATTGATTTACAAAATTATGATTTGTTCATTTATTTGGATTTACAAATGCATTAAATAAATAAAATGTATCGTTTCAAATTTACAGTCTTTATAATTTTATATGGTGGTTTAGGGTTAAGACCGGAAAAAGTAAACGGTCCCTCGCTAGGTGAATAGATGACCTAGTAAAGGTCGCAGGAAGCTGTTGGATGCAAGCAGCACAATACAATCTTTGTGTAAATCTACGAAGAAAATCTATGTTAAACAGTGGATGTCATTCAGCAGCTGATGATTATAATGCGTTAAGTTATAATGGTTAAGTAATATTTATTTATAAAATTAGGTCTATGTTATGATTACATAACAACACATTTCACAATAGAGGTAGACATTCCAAAATTCATACTCCAAATTCATTTCTCCATTATTTAATCATTAATCAAACTCAAATCGTTGATAAATATAAAAAAGCGTAAATAGACAAAAAATAAGACAAATATTATGGAAGAACCTAAAAACTAATGTCTTTATGTTACCATAACATGATTTGTGTTGCGTATACAATTAATCTACAATTATCATACAATTAATCTAATTTATCATTGTGTAATCGTTGCCTTGCTATCTTTACAACGTCCTAAATTAGCTTACTGTTAGTGTCAGATTATGGAAGGTTACAAATATGAACTTTACGAGCAAGTCGTAACTGCTTATTTTCATCAAGAGGAGGAAAATGCTTAATTATAATTTTGATTTCAGAGAAAAGTCCTTGGAGAATTTATAGTCCTTCGAAAACATATACTTCAAGTATTAGCTATAAGAGAATAGCAAACAAATACCATCATAGTCCTCATGAGGATATTATGTAAGCCCCCTCTGATTCGCGCACTAGAAGACTAAGGTTATCGCGGTACTTAATAACGGAATATTAACTATTGTATCCGGATATGGTTCAAGGTCGATGACTAAATACGTACATAACTACTGCGTATTAAAATATATAACATTTATTACTTTTCAAGTAGATATCAATTCTGTCAATGAGACTGGCAGTAGTAGAATATTTATATGTATGATTTGATATTTGATAAAATAAAGCTTTAACAAGTTATGCTCTCAACAGGAAAATCCTAATGTTTACCACTTTAGGATTTTCCTATAGAAGTGTAGAAACCAAATTCGAAAGATATTTTGAGACATGACCTAATTCTATAAATTAATTCTGGAAAATTTATAAAATAGTAGTCAGGCAAATATAATTTTTTTTTGCAAATAACTCCGAAAAAGATTTTCGAATTGGAGTGTTTGTGGGTTCCCCGGGTATATATTTAAGTGGGCGCTTTTGGAGACGGAGGCTATACTTCATATATCACGGAGACGGTTGGAGTTACAATAGAAATAATGAAGACATGGAAGACAGACAAACTATTTCCAATTCAAAAAGCGTATTCGGAATCCATTGCATTATGGACACCTATTTACAAGTTTCCATAATGCAACATATTCCGACTACTTGGCAAGTAGTAGATATAGATGAACTATTTCAGTTAAATTTTTGCTTTTATTCAACATTTTCCTACGAGATTTATTTACTTTTGAAGTGGCCTTTCAAAATCTTTTCATTTGTGATTGGAGATATTTGGGATTAAACAATTTTTGTCGATTCTCTCGGGATTTAATATCTGATGCCTATCTTCATGGCCTTTTCAGATTCCCCTTTTTCCCGTTGGATATAATGATGATTTTCACAAAAAAAGGTAAATTGATTCTAAAAATACCTCATTTAGCTCCAGAAAATAACATCTGGAAACATCTACATAGATACATACATACATAATATATATATATATATATATATATATATATATATATATTTATATATATATATATATATATATATATATAGATGAAATATATATATATATATATATATATATATATATATATATATATATATATATAGACTAATAAATACAATATCTTCCTTGATCTCACGTACTGTTATCCCGTATTTTAAGTGCAAACGGATAACAGAATTTCTAAACTCCAATAGTAACTAACAGTGAACACAGTGTCATTAGTAATATTAGGCGAGGTAAGTTTGGCGAAAATTGTAATGATAAGGGATCACAATATTTCAAATGCCTTATCATAATTCATTAAGTGAATCACGCCTAATTTTGATTTGTTTATTGCGATTTGGTTGGCATTTTTTAATAGTTTTATGTTTGTTCAACTATTTGTTTTAAATAAAACGTAATAGAAATTTGCACATGACATAGCAGTTCATACGATAAGATAAAAAGTTCAAATTGTAATTAAAATAGATAACTTCTTTGGAAGGTGACCTTAAAGAAAAATTTGATTAATGAAGCGCCTTTTTGGAAAGTGAAAGTTGATATTGATTTTATTTCTTCTTTCCCTTAAAGATGATATGACTTAATTAAGCGTACGTGAAAAAAAGAATAACTGTGGAAACGAATTATTTGACACATTTAAAACCAATTCCTATAAAATGGATTTAATCGTTTACTTTGACGTTTGTAGATACTACTCCAAATATACTCTGGCAATAAATGGAATTCATTTACGTAAGAAAGAAAACTAGCTGCGTGCGAACAATACTAGTAGATCTTGAGATAATTCGGCCGAAGAAATAAAATATCATTATTCTTATGTACTTATAAAACGTAAAGTTAACGTGTCGAATTCCACGCGTGTTGAATTTTATCTCCAATTTTGATAACGTTTTTATCTAAAAGTGGCGATTGGTGGAGATATTGCGCTACTAATCAAATTACTCACAGCTGAAAATGTTTCACTTAACCAAACCCGCAATTTTTTTTATACACGTGACCTATATCATGGAGATCAATGTATACAAGTATAAATGTATCAAACTACGAATACTTATCCGTCTTCATTGCTGAAATTTTCATAAAACCATTATTTTTAAATTGCACTATCATGTTTTTCCTCTTCCACGCAAGCGAGGCTGTGGGTCAAAACTTAATGGTCTATAAGCTCCAATTTTTACTTAGGTTCCAAAACTATATTTGTTTTATTTTTCTATGGCTAATAAAATGTATCGCTTTTTCTGCGTTTAAATCTGTACTTTAATAGATGGAATTATATAACACGAGTAATATTCACAATAATTGAAACGCCACCAATATTGCATATCTTAACTTTGGCCTTCGGTTAAATCGCGATAACTTCTCCACACCCACCGGCCACAAACGTAACATTCTGTTCGCCAGGAAATTCAGCACACAAAATTTGCTTTCCTACCAATTAGCCCAATTGCGATTGTGATTTTCGCGCTATATCAAAAGCACATCGCAAGTATGTTAATAAACTCTGAGGAATTATTTTTGATGCAATAAAATTTTTTACCCTCAGGTTATTTCTAAATTTAGAAATCAATTTTAGGAAACGACATTCTATATACGTTAATGACGTAACGTTTAACTTAACTTACGTTAAGTACTTAACTTGCGTTACTTAACTTACATTAAGTATCTTAAAACTTTTCATAAATGTCTATGACGTAACTTTCGTTTATATACCTTAGGACTACAGAAGGGTTGTGATCAGAACCAATATCTAATTTTAATTTTCTTTAACTTTTCATGGATATAATCAAAGGGAGGTGTTTACAATACACGAGGCGAAAAGTGTAAGCAAAGACATATTTTATTAGGTCTAGTAGTTAACACGTTCTATGCTGACAAGATTATTTAAGCTCACCTCAACGATTAATTTTTTTTTATATTCGGAATTCGTTATATAAACAAAGATATCTAAATTTACTGCAAATCGGCTTTTTATTAAGTTTTATGTGGTGGTTTCAGTTGAGACTATCAATAAAAAACCAAGTACAATATGTTAGACAAAAATGATTCCTTACAGAACTATGGAGCGTTATTGGAAACCCAGCTGTACATTTTACTAAATAAATTTTACTACATAATATTATGCTAACTCTTTCTAGAAAACGACTGTTTTCTTACTTGTTTAATGAAGACAACACTAATGGCGCTTAGCTACAACGAAACATCAACGGCCCGACATCTAAATAACTAGAATACTATGATTATCTTAAACTCACTTTAGAGCTAAATATCGAAGTTAGCTTAGCTTACCGTCGCTACCGTCAACGCCCGGAACCGGTAGAATTTTTTCGCATTCTTCGTGATAATAAGAGGGTCTATCGATTCTTCAACAAATCAAGGATAGCTGCGAAAACGTTACATTTACAAAGGAATTTCCTTATAAACATAGACTTATAAATGTCAACAGATATATACTTTATAGATAAATATATATAAATTTAATGTCCGATAATGAATTAAGTGAATACTCAGAATATTGGAATTAAGTTACATACACCAAACCCGCTTCCCTATATTGTTATCTTTATGATCTTGTACAACAACGATAAACACATTTATGATTGTGTTACTTAATTATTATTACCTAAACTAAATGAAATTACGTAATGTAGTATTATATCTACTTTATTAGGTGGGCAATTCGAAGAGAAATCATTTATAGGGAAGCGGGCTTGGTGTATGTTTGGCGAAAATGACACCTGAAGATGTTGTCATACAACGAAACCTAAGTTGTAGTTAATAATTTAAATAAAGTAGAAATAATACTACATCACGTAGTTTTATTTAGTTGTGAGTAATAATTAATTGATAATTAATTTTGTATAAAATTAACTCCAAATATATTCAATATCAATTATTTTTATACTTAAGAACATCAGCTTCAATTAAAAGAAGCGTTGACATCCAGTAGAAGAGCATCCTTGGCCTTGGTCTGGTTAACGACAAACCGAACGACGGACGAAAGCTCTGTGTAGGTACTCTTTAACCTTTGATTCCTGGAATATTGCCTACGATAAGGGCGTTCAGGTCATTTTGACCCAGCTTACATTCTTTCCAGTTATATTTAATAATTTAAATAAAGTAGAAATAATACAGCATCACGTAGTTTTATTTAGTTGTGAATAATAATTAAGTGATAATGCATTTTGTATAAAATTAATGCCAAATATATTCAATATCAATGATTTTATTACCTAAGAACATTCAAGCTTCAAGTAAAAGAAGCGTTGACGCCCAGTAGAAGAACATATCCTTGGCCTTTGGTAACGACAAACCGAACGACGGACGAAAGCTCCGTGTAGGTACTCTTTAACCTTTGATTCCTGGAATATTGCCTACTTATCGTAGGGCGTTCAGGTCATTTTGACCCAGCTTACATTCTTTCCGGTTATATTTGTATTTAAAATTTGAAATAAGTAATATGTTATTGATGTAAGAACAATTTTCTTTTGCAGCTGTTCTGGAGATAATTCGCAATAAAGAATGTAAATACATCACGAAAAGTAGCATCCAGCCATCTCCTCATCATTCTTTTACAAATATGAAAAGGAACCGTACACTTTGTAGTATTATGGCCGTTATTCGTTTTAGTTTATTTTGCTGTGATTCCTTTATTCAATTTTTATTGTGGTTGGTGTTCAACATAATGACGTTTCCATTCTTGTTTTGGATTATATGAAATAAAAATCGAGTTTATGATAAAAAAATTCTGTAAAAGTGCCACTAATGATAAGTTTTCGATCCAACTCCTTTTCAGCTACATCGTAAGTTGTTAAAAAAATTATCGCATATCATATTGCAGCCATTTAGATTTCTTATAAAATCAGGTATGACACATATTTCTTGATTTATTCCAGGGTACCTCTCCGCGATTTTTTATTATAATACACTGAATGCAACAAATAAATATCTCGTTTCACAATCACACGCAATCCAAAATTTCATATAATATTTCCTCGGTTCCCTTGGTGTGCACTATAAAAATGATAACCTTCCTGGAATGATAGCTTTTAATAACTTTTTAGCATTTACATTAGGATTAAAAAAGATAGGTGCATCCTCGCCCATTCATATCAAATATCTTTCTTATATCACTTCTGGCTTATCAGACTGGTTTCCTTATTCTCTGTCGCTACTTACCGATATGCTAAAGAGAAGAATTTTTTTTAAAAATTTTTAGGGATACTATTGCGCGAAGAAGACTATAAACTTTTTAATGAGTTATTTTAGATTTGAAAACTCTGATAAAAATAAAAAGACCTAGATATATATAAAGTTCTGTTTTCACTTATGGTATTCCATTCGTTCCAAATCACGAAACATATTCGATACTAGCTAGCTCTGTTCCACGGGTTCACTCGCGTGTAATTCGGAATACGAAGTTATTAGAATTTTTTCTCTCATATGTAGCTCTTGTGTATAAACTGTTATTATACCAAATTTCATAAAAATTCATCCCATAGATTTCAACTAATTGACGAATAAATTAACACACAGACAGACAGATAGACAAAAATTCGGAAACAGCTTTTCTGGTTTCTACTATCATTTTACACGCTAAATCAATCACTCTTTTTAAAATATTCTGCATGTATAGAATTCACTCTGTTACAATTTCATTATGTGTATAGATTGGTGTGTGCATATAAAACAAAGAGTTCGTTACTTTCTTTCTTATTTTATTTATAAAAAACATAAACAACATTTGTAACAACAAATATAGAAATCTGCGCACCGAAAATAATAACATGGTATTATTACAAGGCTACATTACGGTATAAACATTGAGACACAGATGTTTAAGAAGAAAAGTTTTCGAAAGGAACTCACTATTGTAACGGATGTTATTACATTACAAAGCGTACATTTGACCCGAGGGCCAAACTACTAAAACCTTTATACTTTTATATATCGAATCATTATAATTTTCATTTTGTCGTCGTTATATATTAATAAAGAAATAAATATATATATAAATATATATATATATATATATATATATATATATATATATATATATATATATATACATACAGGTGTCCGCGACCCCAATCCGAAAATGAATACCAATGAATCTTCTGGTTATATATAGATCATTGGTGAAAATCGAAATTTATTATCTCAAGGGGTTTAGAAATTAAAGCATGATAAAATTTCCAGAAAAACTGTCTGCACGAATCCTTACATATTTCATTACGTACACTTTACCGCCAGGTAAATAACGAGTCCAACTGTTCGAACGTCGCAAATAAATTATATCTTACGCACAAGTAATAATGGTGAAAATGGGTTGCTTGACAAGTGAGAAGAGAGAGACGCTATGTTGCCACTCTCTTCTCCTATGTAAGAGTGCATTTGTGGTCAGAGTCAATTACTAATTAAGTCTATTGCGAAATCTCTTTACATTCAGTTGTGTTGCATTGCCGCACTACGTTGTCGAAGTGCGTGACAGGCTAAACGAAATGCTTGGCATCCAGTGGATAGATCGATTGGGACCTATACGTTGGCCTCCACGTTTACCTGACATCACCCCATTCGACTTCTTCGTGTGGGGATTTATTAAAGACTTAGTGTTTGAGAAATATTGTGAAAGTGGAAAAGTGATACGTGCACGTATTATCGCTGCTTTTGACAAACTTAAAAGTACCATTAACCAAGACATTTTTTTTATTTAATAGAGTCCACCAACAAACAAAAAACGTGTGCAAAATATATCGAAAACGGGGGGCGACATGTTGAAAGTGCTTATGTCATTTAATTAGTTCTTTAATTTTCATTAACTTATGATTTTACAACTTATTTTTACTTTAATCGATTGAAAAATTAGTGCAATCCTAAATTGAGCTATCATCCGTGCACGACCGTACCAGTCATAGGTCAGTGATTACTGATTTTATTCTTAGGTAACTACAAAATATGTACATACCTATAAGTGGCAAGCACCCATATACAGATTACTACTGTAAATATATTATTACTATTATATTACAAAATACTACTTTCAAATATAATGTGAATGTATACTACGGTATTTAAAATCACCAAGCGCCCTTAATTACGAAATCACAGTTGCACACGTAACCCATACATACTACATACAATCATACGCAATTGTCAAAACTCATTCATACATAATACCCAATTTAGGCGTACGCCTCGCCACTCCTTCCTTTGATCTTGTTCAAAAAACCGCCATCAATGCGAGCGTCGCGAGTAACGAGGCGCGTTACGTCACGAATGGCGAGCGCTCCTCAGCGCGAAGCGGCGTGAGCGTTAAAGGCTCAGGCTATGTTCACAAGAGACTTTTTATTATTCGTTAACAACCTAACATGTCAATATTTTTCTGAAATGTATGCCGTTTTGCAACCTCCTGGTGGAGCATAACTCAAGGTTTTTTTTCAGATTGGGGTTGCGGACAAACGCTATTCGTTGGCTATAAAGTAATAAATTGTTCTTAAAATAAAACGTAAAACACGCCCTTATGCTTACCCGGGCAGCTAGATGTCTTCACAACGGTTCGCGAGTTATTCCAAGAGCGGTGCTGAACATTGTGCACAAGTATCGTGTGTACGATAAAGTTGACAAATAATTATGAATATCATTTTCAATTTTCTGAAAAAAAATCATCTTTTTAATTTTATTTTCACGAATAACGTCGTTCTTAGTCCGACAGTTATTCCCGGGCACCGTGTATAAATATGTGTATATATATATATACCCACACACTCACACTAGCTGGCCCGGCAACCATTGTTCTGCCTTTGAAAACACAGCGATACCTATAAGATTTTGATTGTGATTTTCTTTTTTAGCTCTAAACCGACATATAGATATTGTGTATATGATTTATTTTGGTTAAGAAATAATTTATTAATAACTTAACTACAGCACCCCTATCTAATCCTAGCATGAACCATCGTCTTGACAAAACATATATGAATATGATTTCAATCGGTCAAGTCGTTCATAAGTTACATCACCACTAACAGACGTACATACCAACGATTATATACTGGGTTACCCTTTGGTCAGTGTCGGAATTTTAAGAGGCGATTAAAAATTTACAGATAATTCATATAGTGAAAAAAAAACAATTTTTTTTAACTATTCCTGATATTCCCGCGTTTTATTAACGCGAGACAGGAAAAGTTAAAATTTTTTTTTTTCACTATGTGATTTAGTTATAAATTCTTAATCGCCTATTAAAATTCCGACACTGACCAAACTGGCAACCCAGTATAATAAGTGTGTGACTGGTAACCCAGTATAATAAGTGTGTGTATCTATTTACACAGGTACGAGTTCCATAATTCCTCACTCATCATATTCTTCTATATCAGGGTTTCCCAACCTTTTTTTTGTTCTCCCGGACTATAAATTATATTTTCATGCCCCCTCTTTACTTTTTCATGCCCCCCCCCCCCTTTGATTCGGTAAATTAAATAAAAATGGTAACTGAAGTTTGTAAATGCACAAACTTACCATTTAACAGTGAGACACAATAATTTTACACACTCAAACTGATTTCTCAACAAAAAATGTACACCAAAACGTAAAATTTTTCGCAAGTTTGTGGTAATAATAGTGAATATGATATTTAATTTCTTTAATTTTATACATGAAAATTAAACATTACATTGTAATGTTATTTGTTAATGTTGTTTGTATATTTTTTTGTTTTTTCTTTCTAAAATGCAAACGCTTTCCGCCCCCCTTGACATCTGTCTATGCCCCCCTTGGGAGGCGCCCCCCCCCTGGTTGGGAACTCCTATTCTATATTATATCAATCGTTTACTTTATCTGCAACCTTATATTTGTGCTGACCGCACTTCATCATTCGCGTTTATTCACTTCAACTGGCGCTGCCTATCCCCTAACACGCGTATTTATTTTAATTTTATTTTTAACACTTTGGGAGAACAAAAGGACACATGCGTAAGTATATAGGTTTCAATAAAGTCAGTAATTTCTGGAATTATCATAAGTTATAAAAAAATAAAAATTATATCTTTGTATGTTAATAAAGATACAAATTTAAATTATCTATAGTAGGTATAAAAAGGCATGCTTAACAAGAATCCGAACTGCGAAATCTGTGTCGTAAAGACATTTTCCAACTGAACTTGTGGAGGTTTAAAATAGTATTTTGATGAGACCGAAAACTATTTTTAAATCTCTCGTACAAGATCTCATCACCAATTTCGCCCATTTAAAATCTTAAAGTAGCTCTACAAAAAAAATCGATGCTTCAGTACACGCTTACTACATGTATTTTCATCTTTTAAGTGATCAACATTTTTTAATCTTCTTTGTTTTACTCGATAAATGTCTGGTCATACAATAAAAAAAATAGAATAACAGGAGTAAAAATAACAAGGGTTTATTCGAAAAACAGCACATCTATCATTCTATAATTTATAATATATTAATGGGCACTTTTTTTTAAAACATATCGGTTATAAGCAAGTATGATATGAAAGTAGTGGAAGTTTTTTTTTCTACCCCGTACAGTTCAACTCCTTTCTTATTACATCTATTCTTATCATGTTAAATTTTAAAAAAAATTTTTAAATCTAGCCAACATTAAAATAATGTATAATAAACGTTATATTTAAATGTTGTTAACTGTCTGCTATGATCCTTTTCGCCTGCGAAAGCTGACTATAGAAATATTAATGAGTGAATTGTATTCGAAAATTGTTATGTAAATATTGTTGTATATGGTTAACTATTATTGTTTGTTATACACGTATTTATATTAAAACATTTACCCCTGCAGCTCGATACTCGACGAATCGACATCTCAACAGCCATGACAGCACGGTTAATAAATTTATCATAAGCAATTATTATGTAAAAACAATTAAAACAAATGCTTTTTTGCCCTAGCAAAGACGGTCAGACAGTTTAAGAACTTAAGGGTTCGAGTCAGGGCGAGTGTCGCTTTTATTTACATTCATGACTCTCTTAATTTACGCGGAGCAAGCTGAATATTTTTATAATTAATTTTTTTCAATTTGAAGAAACTAGCCGTTTTTAACTCATTATACTATTTTTTTTTATATTGCTATTTTCCCTTTTTATTACCGTGATCGAAACCAAATTGTAATACTCGTTTTGTCAGTTTTTATTCCTTTCAGCTTGTTGAACTATAAAGTTCCGTTTCCACATAAATAAAACCTATGAACTCGTATATGTGCACGAAAGCATGTATTTATGTACATACCTATACTCTGCATATGTGTAAATATATATTTATAACAAATAAAATACCTTTTTATTTTAAAGAATACAACTGATGTTGAATATATTTGGCGTTAATTTAGTAGAAATTCATTATTCAAAATTAAATGAAACTACGTGATGTAGTATTATTTCTACTTTCTTTAAGTTCTTTACCACGACCTAGGTTTCGTTGTATTACATCTTCAAGTGGGCTCTTAGCAAAGATTCTAAGATCAATCTTTGCTAGGAGCCCACCTGAAGATGTTGTAATACAACGAAACCTAAATCGTGGTAAAGAAATTAAAGAAAGTAGAAATAATACTACATCACGTAGTTTCATTTTCCAGAATACAACTGATGTTATCAAAATATACACTTTATATATTATTTCATAACTTTCGATATGTACATTATTATTATTTCCGCAAGATAACGTATCATACTGAAAAAATTCCATGCATTTAGTTATTTGAAATGACGTAAAAGTTATCTGAAAGCAAATTAATTTCTGTCAAAACATTTATGAAGTTAGTGGTGATTATTTCAAGTTCAAGGCTGAATTTGATTAAATCTTACATAATAAACTAATGTGTTTAGAATAAACAGTTACATTAAATGTAAAATACATTAAAATTATAATTAGCGACTAACACTTTTATTATAATACTTTATTCGCCATCTCTGAACGAATTTAAGTATCGAGAAAGTACGTTCTGAGTTCAGAATCCATACAATAGATGGCATTAAATAATTTGCAGGGCTAAAAATATAATATAACAGTGTTCGGTTCAGAAAATCTCACCTTTTCATTAGTTATGTATACATCATTTTCATCATACTTTTCCAGGAAAATTAATTCTTTTTTTAAATTAGTTTTTAATTCAAAATAAAAGAACAAAGAGTTAAACACTTATTGCAAGACGATGACGAAGAACCCCTGAATAAAACTTGGTTAACTATTTTAAGAAACTAAACACAGATGGCGCCTCAGATACGAAATTCATTTTTCTGGGACTTTCAAGAAACTTCGAAATTAGATGTTTGGGGAGCGTTCTCCGGATGTTGCTTAAAAATACTAGTGACTAACAAAATTTGAATTGATTTCAATTCTTCTTAATTATCTTAATTCTAATCTTATATATATCATTTTTTCTTCATACGAGCTCGGTTTTTCAAACCCTAGGACTTTTTAGACGCAACAATTTTTTTGACCAGGTGCAACAGAGTGGGGTGTGGGGATGGTAACGAAATCGACCACAGCGCTCGCTGTAGCAGAACTGGAAAAATCTAAAGGCTCTTGTTAAAAATTGTCATAGATAATATAATTTACTTACGTATATTGTCATCTTCACTTTTCAAACTAGCGCAGTTTAACAAAAATGCGAATTATGTTGATTTTTAATGAAAAATATACATAAATAACGACGTATTTTAAAAAAATAAGTCTCGAATAAAAAAAATTATTATTAAATTGATTCTCAATAATACCTCCATTTTTTACTATTTTCTCTTTTAATTTAACATATATGTGAGAAAAAGTCAAATAAGAGACAAACAAAAACTTATAAAATTTTAAAAAGGTGACTCCTATCTCACTTAAAATTAACAAAAACATTCAATTCCAGCAACCTTAAAATTTTTTTATTAAATATTTATTTTATGATTTTTTTAATTATAAATTGATAATTGAGGACAAATGTACGTGCGTGCGTGCGTGCGTATATATATACCTAAGCTACATATATACCATGTGAATGTGCACACTAATAACAAAAATGCATTTTTAAGTGTTATTAGTCGAGTGTGTGATAATTATAAATTTAAAATGAAAATAGTGAAAAATACTTCAGCAATAACAAAATAAAGATATTTATTGCGAATAATTTTTTTTTAACTTGATTTTTAAAATATTGATGATTTTTATGTATATCCTTTAACTTAAAAAATCACTAAAATTGGCATTTTTGCTTAACTGAATACATACCAAACTTTTTATGCATTAGAAGCAAATTTTCGAAATGTGACAATAGTTATTGTGTAGTAAATTGTAAAAATATTTCAAGTTATAACAAATTCTAATTTTACAGACTTCCATTATTGTGGTTGGAACAGTATGACAACAACAATACAACAATAGTAAGCCAAACAATATTAGAAAATTTAACGTGATTTTATCAAAACTACGAATAATACTTACTTTCCTTCGAGAAAAATAAAGGAACAACTGATACGTAGTTAGGAACACAATATAAAAAAATGAATGTAATATAAGTCACAGTTGATGACTTCCATTATTTTTATGCTATTCATTTAAACATTTCCTAAATCGTTCATTTGAAGCGTACAAATAAAATGCTGATTCCCAGCCAATAAACGTTGTATAGAATGTGTGTAGTTTAAAATGAGATAATTTTTTAAATAACAAACAAAAAGCTAATTTATTTACATCTACCTATAAATGTATAAGTATTTTTTTGCTATTTCACAAGTTCTCCACTCTTAATTTAATTTAGACTAAAATTTTATATCGATTGACAAATCTATAGTAACTTTTATGAATCGTCCTAATACATATCGTCATATTTATAGCACTAATTTTATAAAAATGAAAGTTAGTTTGTTTTTTTAGGGTTCGGCATAAAAATAGCTCATCAGATTAAGATGAAACGTTCACCATCGTATAGCTTATAGTATTAAAATGGACACAGTGTATAATGAAATGTTATTGAAACGTGTGAGTAATGAGCAATAACAATTACTTTGTGAGGAGACGAAGTGTCCTGGGTGCAGTTTTCATCCGCATTAGAGTAATGAACATTAATTGTATTGTATGTTACATTTTAAATATATGAATCATTATTGGAATATTATAGATTCTTATTATAGATTATTCATTAATTTTATAAAAATGAAAGTTACTTTGTTTGTTTTTTAGGGTTCGGCATAAAAATAGCTCATCAGATTAAGATGAAACGTTCACCATCGTATAGCTTACAGTATTAAAATGGACACAGTGTATAATGAAATATTATTGAAACGTGTGAGTAATGAGCAATAACAATTACTTTGTGAGAAGACGAAGTGTCCTGGGTGCAGTTTTCATCCGCATTAGAGTAATGAATATTAATTGTATTGTATGTTACATTTTAAATATATCAAGCATTATTGGAATATTATAGATTCATATTTTAGATTATTCATAATTAGAGTATGAAGAACTATTATAGATTATTTCTTTTAAACGTTTTTTTAAGTAGTGCTTGTTAATAAACGTTTGGGATGGGTGGTTAACTGAGAAAAAGTGAAACATCGTGAACGCGGCGATGAAACGCTCCTCATTGGTTGGGCAGCGCGAATTGTTGCCCGTATAAGAGAGCAAAATGAAGTAAAAAGGAAACAAAATGCAATAGGAAGCGCGTGCGGCTGCCTCTCTCCCACCTTCTTTCTCTTTAAATGGATATATCTGTGTGTGTGTGTGTATATAGTTGTCCCAACGAGATAATGTACGTGCTTGGTACTATACGCATGCACATGTAGAAAAAGAAATCATTCTATACTTAACCTGTTCATGTATTTTCGTTTTTTGTTAAGTGTTTTTTATTGTGTGATGGATAATTAGAAAATTATTTGAAAAATGTGTATTATTTATTACTGTATCAATATTATATTATAGCAATTAATAATTAAAAATTTAATTTTATGTGCGATGCGTAAGAAGCTTCGCTTCTGTCGGATATCCCACGACACCTCACTTCTTTTAATGTAGGGTTGAATCGTATAGTTCTTTATTCAACTAACGTAAAAAAAATAATGACCAAACAAATAATAAATTGGCCGTTATTCGTTAATAAATTGGCCGTTATTCGTCATCATTCAACAGCCTGTCTCCAGCCACTGCTGGAACTACTGTTGGCTTTCCTAATATCCATATCATGGGGATAATGCCCATAATCGCCATGCTAGGCAGACTGATTGGTGATGGCAGTGCGAAGCTTCTCGCACCAGTGGCGCTGCTGCTCTTCACTAGTTTATGACTTTTAGATACGCAATTACAAATCTTCATTCCAACACCCCGCACGACGAGTGGCTAGGAGTGGAACCCGAGAACCGCAGTGCACCACGCCATCAAAAACCATGATAAGTTTGGGATTAACCCAACGGCAGTAATAAAGTAAATAAATTCTATAAAAAAGGGGATTTTAAAAAATAATGTCTTGGTCACTTTTTTATTCGAGCTAGCCAAATCGGGCAGCTAGTTATATGTTGAAGGCACATAAAATGAAGAATTTTTCATAAATATGTATTTACGAGTTTTGTATGTGACTTCATGTATTGTCTCTATTTCTAGCGTTGTACAGTCACTTCTATTATTTACAAGAAAACGCAGTCCTAATATTTGCTGTTTAATGTTGTGTTTGCACAGGTTACTTCCAATATCAGCCAGGAATTCCAAGTGTATATGAATCAAGAGTATGAAGATAAACCTACAAACGGTGTACATTTGTACTCGAAGAGCTTTTTCCCACAACGTCTCACACGTGTAAAGATCAATAATCGATCTCCCTTTCATGTATGGGCGCCTTCTTGATATAAAATTATGTATAATTTTAAATATGGTTTTCGATTTCGAACCAAGGTACTTACATATTACGGGTACGGGGACAGCCTGCGTTGCCGTAATAACCGTTCAAACCCTACGGAAACGATTCGGACTCTCCAAATATCGAATACTAAAAGTTGTATTTTCTAAGTATTTGAATTCGTCATGTTTGCCTCGTTGAAAGCAATTAATGTTTTTTACATGTAATAAACAATGTTAATTTGGAATACAATGTAATAAACACAATGAAAATAATTTGGAATTAAATATAAAATGGAATATAATGGAAGTAAAATAATTTGGAATACAATGTTATAAAATAATGTTAATTTGGAATACAATGTAATAAACATTTTTATAAATGAAAAACTTTGTTGCGTCTACTATATTCACAATATTTTCCCGTGATAATAAACTATGGAAGAAAAACTCGCAAATTACATTGCCTTGTATAGTCTATATTCCATTCGCTGCCAAATACATAACAAATGCAATGCTTATTAGGGGTGGGGCGTGTATGTAATCTGTACGAGCGTGAAGTACTCGTATTTGCGTGGAACGGACGTACTAGCGTTATGACATTCCGCAGATACCTGTTATTTTTACATACTCGTAATAGGATCTCCTATAACGCTTATTACCGAGATATGTGAAGCGTGCGCTTGTTGAAATTATTTATGCGAGATGTTTTTTTTCAACAAAAGCCGCACTGCATTGTCGAAATAGCTTGAACATATTAATATATCCGCGGGCTAAAGTACACAAGAGATGCATAATACGAATTGGCTTTCTTAAACTCAGTCAAAGCCATAATAAGAGTAAAACTGTATTACGTGTAGACAGCATCCATTGTACAAACTGAAGTAACAGGAAAAGGAAACGAATATTTACAAACAGTGGGTCTATTTAAAATTGTTCACAGGCACTGTAACAAAATGTAACAACACACACATAAATATATCAAAAGGAATGAACATAGAGATAAATACACATGCATAAGCAGATACACATAGAAATGTGTATGTATATATACATAGGCTAGTCTATTTAAAATTGTTCACAGGCACTGTAACAAAATGTAACAATACACACATAAATATATCAAAAGGAATGGACATACAAATATATACACATGCATAATCTGATACACATAGAAATGTATATGAATACATACATAGACTAGAGAAAGGGATAGAGGCGTAAGATGAAAAGGGAAGGAAGTAATAAGAAATGGCCATCTGAGACAACCGTTGCACAACTTTACACATAGATTGACGGAACGTTTGCCACCGATGTCACATTTGCCGCCGATGATATTGTCGCCGTGGTGTTCTGGTTTCCCGACCACTCATCGCCCAGGGCTGAACTGGTTATGGATGACTGTAAGATATTGCAAAATCAGTTTGCGAATAAATAAATAAATACATTTCCTATCTTAGGTGTAACTTAATCCACAGTTCGGCAGAGTAAATTACAAATTATCTTCTAATGAAAATAATACTGTATTTGATAACGAGGAAAGGAATCTTTCAGAACGTAATCTAGTACCACGAGAGGCTAAGACTGTAAAACTGAACTTAAGATATAAAAGACGGCTAGAATTCTATTGTACAGAAGATGTAAAGATTTTTCTCTCATATTAAATACGGCGGATATAGAAGTGAAAATGTTGCGAATAAAGAAGTTTTCAAGGCAATTTAACATTTTAAGCGATCTTGAGTTTTATCCAGATAGCACATATCTCTTTAGTCAAAGGAATAAAGTAGAACTGTGTAACAAAGAAAATATTTGTAAGTACATTTAGATTTAGTGTATTCAGCTGACAATTCGACGTCTGACATAATTTAGCTTATGTTGCCAAAAAGATTTTGGTCCATTAACAGACTTAGTTTTTCGACAGGTGAAGAAAAAGAAATCAAAATACCATCGACATACCACTGCTGCTGCGATAGTCCCTCGACTTTAATGAATTATCTGGACGGCTTGATTATTTTTTTACAATGGAGATATTTTTATGAAAGAAATACTGATTATATATTTTTTCTTTTATAGCTAGAATAGAAATAGCTGTATGAGATTCTAGCGTTATCACGGCTGTAAACATATTTGACTAAAGCTGAGCGCTTAATTTTCAGCCTTTTTTTAATATTTCTTTCTGTGACCAGTTAACATCAGCATTGATCGTTTGGGTAGAGGACACTAACTTTTAATCGAGTACTCTTTTGAGTTTCGAACATGCACTCTATAATAATTTTTTAATTTAATTTTTTTTTGGAACCGATAACTTTGCTCTTGTCATCGGTATACTAGTTTTCGATATGTTATATTATTACAATTTACACTATCTTTCTTCACTCGTCATATGGTTGTGACTGCTCCAGAACTATTCTGATTTATTCTAGAGTTACCTTTTAGGTTTTAAAAATGCACGTCCATATTGTAAATCCTTGGACGATGCGGGTGGTGACATCGAGCGTGATCTTTCTGAGACCTCATTTCTGAGAGATCACGTTCGACTAAAATTCGCGCGTGCCGCTAGATGATAGAAGGGGTAGAGTAGTAGCTATAATTTTACAATTAAAGGGGATGGTGAAGAAGCTTTATCAATATTTAAAGAATGAAACTAATAAGAAAAGGGTAAGAACCTTGAAGTCAAATGGGATTAGTGGTTGTATTAATTAAAAAAGACACAGGTGATGAACTTAACGTGACGATAATTGAAGTCGCATCAATTTATCATGCAGTTAACCATCATCATATTATTTCAGTACATTCGGCGGCATGAAATTAAATGCCCAGGATTGGCTGGATGCGTGACATTAGCGCCACCTAGTGTCCGCAGCTTTACAGGCGCTTCAATTTTATTTTTACGCTTCAAATTAACAGCTTTGGAAAATATTTACTTGAATAATATAAAAATAACGAAATACATTAACTATTATATCCGTTTTTTTTCTTTACATTTTGTTCCTAACTACGTATCGGTTGCGTACCTTTTTTATTTTTATCGAAGAAAAATAAGTAGATATTATTCGTGGTTTCGATAAAGTCATGTTAGAGTACATTGTTTGTCTTGATATTTATTGTAATGTAGAGGAAAATATATAAATAAATTCTTTTATTGACCAATAATGACAAGATTTTAGTTATCCGGTCCCAGAAAATATAATATCCTTTAGTTTTCAGCTCAACAAAATGAGTAAAAATATAAATGTTTTACTCGTATTATAACATTTAAACCACAAACAATGTCAGAAGGAATGCATTTTATAGCAGCTAATTTCCAATTCAATATAGGAAATCTGTAAAATTAGAATTTGTTGTTTCTTGAAGTATTTTTACAATTTAATACACAATAACTATGGTTCCATATTTCGACAATGCATGTTATAGCAGTTCTCCATTTATTTTATCTAATTTCCAATTCAAGGTTGTAAGTAGGTAAAATTAGAGTTTGTTATTTCTGGAAGAATTTTTGCAAATTAATACACAATAACTGTCGTATAATATTTGGAAAAAAATCAAAAACCAAAGATTTAATAACAAATTTTTAAAATTGGGCGAATTGAATATTTCTGTTATAATATTAAGTGAGACAGAGTTCATCTTTTTAAAATTTTGCATGTTTTCATTAAGCTCTTATTTAACGTTTTCTTTTATTATCACCATTCATATTTATATGTTTGTTAAATATGTAGTATTTAATTATAAATTTAAAGTGGAAATAGTGAAAAAAAAATACAACAAAAAAATGGATGTATTATTTTGAGCAATTTTTTATCCAATCAATTGTTCATAATAAAATGATCGCGACCAAAATCCATTTTTTAAATACATCGTTTTTTATATACATTCTTTCATTAAAAAATCCATGAAATTCGCATTTTTTCTAAACTGCACTGGTTCCAGAAGTAAACATGACAAAATACGTAAGTAAATTATATTATCTATGACAATATTTAAAAGGCGCCTTTAGACCTTTCTATTTCTGCTACAGCGAGCGCTGCGGTCGATTTCGTCACTCCCCACACTGTGATCTGCACCCGACCAATAGGAACTCTTGAAAATTACTTTATAATCAAGCGAAATAAATATTAAAGCCAGTATACGTTAAACATGTCTTTATTATTACTAATAATAAAATATTTTCTCGTCGTGTCATTTAAATGTTATTGTAATGTTTCATAGTCAAATATAATTTGCTGTAAAATTTAGAATTTTGTTTGTTATCCCACATGTTTAATTTTTTTTGGTCTCCGGGTTTACAATTTTCTAATGGTGGTAGTAGTTTCGTACAGCATCACTCATCATCATCATATTTGGTACGACAGCCCAGGGTGGGCACGGCATCACTAATATTTTCAAAAAGTATGATGTGCCAGCAAAGAAACACAAATCTTCATCGTGCTCATTCGATATAGTTCTGATAACTTATTTATTTACTTACTTAGATTAATATGGACATCTGACGAACTTATTGGTTTAGGAGCAAAATTATAGTCTATTTATAATATTACATTTGGTAGATAAAACTAAATTTTTGAAAAAAAAAACCAAAAAGAAAACAAAAAATAACCTAATTTTGATATTGGGAAAGGCTTTGAAGCAGGATTTAGTGTTGGATAAGAAAGAAGACGGATGAAGGCGAGGGGTTTGAAAGAAAATGTAACGTGAAGTATTTGAATGGAGATTGAAAGTCTGACGTTGAAATCTGTTGAGCAATTATTCTGAGAGACCAAGATAGCACACGTTGCCATAAAGGTGAATTTTAGTTTCAGTGGAAATGAAATGTTGAAGACCTTTTTAAGAGTGTATTCTGCTAAGACTCGACGGCTGACATAAATAATTTAGATATACCTATACAGAAATTGATTGATCGCTGAAACTTATACAGATGAAGAAAACAAGACAACACGTTTAGGATCAATATCCTTCATCAAACACAAACGTTCAGTAACATTTGTGTTTGATGAAGGATATTGATCCTAGAATGGAGTTTCATACAACCAATAATAATAGTCTAGGACTTAATTGAATTGACTAGGAGATCCATATTATGAGTCCATTGACTAATCAGACTTAGATCCACGTTTCAGGAATGAATAGAAATAACGTAGGTGGCACTAACTTCTCACTTTTTTTATAAACCCAAGCGAATTCATAATTCGCTTAGATTTCGAATCTACTGTATTTCCATATTGCAAAAACATCTGTCACAATTCTCTAATGGTCATTTCTATACTATGGTCGAGTTCCACTTCAGAACAATTTTCACGGACGTCCAGAGAGGGTCTCGTCTTCGCAGTTCTTATCTCCCTCTGTCAATTTTCAAACCAACGAAGATATATGCTTCCATGTAGGTATAATGCGCCAATGTAAACCTTAAGAAAGCTTGAGTTGTTTTGTTAGCTTTATCAAACTATAGAGTGAACAATGTCGAACGTGATCACGATGATGATGACTGTAAGACGATTTGTTTACAAATAAGCAACGTTTGCATGCTCACTGGTTATTTACAGTTTATATAATGTAGATTATTATTAGGCAATGTTATATTATCAACTTATCACGTAATGGGCTAATGAAACCATATTAACGCGTTCCTATTGTTAATTTTATACAACAAACAAAATGTCGACTTATGTCAAAAGTATCAAAGAGGCTATATATTAGTCTTATCTCTGTTTAATTTTTTTTAATGTAAATTCCTTTTTTGTGATTTTATAGATGCCAATGTTATTTATTTCCACAACAATGTTTACGCTTTTTAAACATAATTGTAACTTCTATTTAACGACTAAATATTACTCGATCTTCTTTTGTACTTTTTGTTAACAAAAATTATTAAAATTAACTTAAAAATTAATTAAATTAATATTAGAATTAACTTAAAATAGCAAAACATTTTTAAGATTCACAATGAGTCACTATCTACGACTTTTATATTTCATAAGGAAAGAAAATCCATTGATGAAGATAGACTGTGTTCAGGAAGACTCCAAGTGACGGCTGAAAATTAAAATAGGTTTATTATTATTAAAGTGCGCGCTCTCGCGTGCCTGCGTGCGTGAGTGCGTGCTTGCATGCGTGCGTGTGTATTTTTAACAGATGCTTTAAAAAACCAGATAATCGCGCTATGATGAACGAAAATCAGAATCTGTACCCTTTACTACAGTAAAAATATACTAATAAAATACTAACTTATTTGGAAAGGTAGCTATAATAACCTTTGCTGCAACTACAGAGTAAACAGGCATTGAGACACTATGATTGGTCAACAGACGATTTGAAAATATTTTCGGACGCATGAACACATCGAGGGAATTAAAAAGTTCGGGTCAGATAGAAGAAGTGCTTCGCAGAACAGTGGGAAAATGCAGTATAACCGTGTGTAGTTATCTGTGAAATCGGTAATAGGTCCATAATGGTGTGGATATAGGCCGTTTTTCTAACTAGGGAGAAGAAGATTTTGTAGAAATCGAAGGGATAATAAAATCAACCTTTGACCTACGAGTAGAACTCACACAACGAGCGTTCCGTAAACACTTTAATACGTATAAAAATGTTTAAACAATTAAACATGTACCCTAGATACAAATTGTAACCTGTACCCCTATATAGCATATCTGTAAATTACGTTTATATTATTTTTCACAATGTAAATATTTTGACTGGTATATCTTTAACAGGAGAAAATTCTTCATATTGTGTGTTTAATTGTTGAAATGTAATTAATATCTATTAAAAACGTATTTACAATATTGTTATCCTGATTTTGTCATATTTTTCACATACTTGCTTAAAAAGAGAGAAGAGAGCACCTTGACAGATTTATTTTAGTACCGAGTTACAAGAGATAAGCATAAGTGTACTGCTGTACTACACACAGCAATCGGGAGTAAGTCACTAAACAAACCAGGGAGTGTAACCGGACCAGACAATCGATAGCAGCTATTACCCGATAGTCAAAAAACTGATTTAGCATCCTTGATTGAATCAGAGAACATAAATATAGTTTTGGTCAGATAGGTGTCAGGTGAATTTCGTGGTGTGTGCAGATGCATAGTTTTTCTAGTTTACTTTATAGTTCATTTAACTCAACTAACTTTCAAACTATTCCGTCCAAAGATTACAAATGAGCAGTATTGGCACTCGGTATTTTTCCTCTGCCCACCATGACCTTCATGAAACTAACTTTGAGATAGACACCACGAACGGGTTCCATTCTTGCTCAGAAACAGACACGCGTTGATCGCGTGTAACAGTTTCGGTGCTCTATAAAAATATCAAAGAATCTGTAAAGAAAATTGTAACCGGTTATGAAACTTGTATTATTTAATATGGCCTCTAAAATAAAAATAGTTTACAAACAGTCGACGTAGTCTCAAAAGAACTGCAATATTTTACAAACAGTCGACGTAGTCTCCAAAGCACTTCAGTCTAAAATAACAGATCTATCACAAGCATCAAAGCGTTTTAAAGTCTGTTTGGACGAGATTAAAAAGTATCGTCATGAATTTGAGGACTTCAAAACGCAAGACAATAAGTAGCGTTAGAAAAAAATAGAGCATAAATCCCGAGTCGTCTAAAACTCGTCAAACGAAGGTGAAACGCTATTTCGGTGAAATTTGCGAAGATGAACTTTTGCAAGACCCTGAAAATTTATTTCGAGTGAACGTATTTTATCGTGTATTAGACATTATCATAAATCAGTTGACATTTCGCTTCGTTGGTATTAATGAAATAGTTTCAATTTTAATGTTTTACATCCTACATTGTCGATTTGTATAAAAAAAGATATATCTGTTACATTCGCAAAATAAATTCTCAGCTTTCGGTCAACTTTTAGACATGATATAGAAAATTTGGTCTCTATAGAAGAACTCGCAGATTTATTAATTATAAAAAACTATTTCGTGTCTTCAAGATTCCCAGAAGTATGTACCGCTTCAATGTTATTTTTTGACAATTCTCGTCACTACCGTTAGTACTGAACGATTGTTCTCAAAATTAAAATGAATAAAAACATATTTAAGGAATTTTATGGGACAAGAAAGGTTGCACAATTTAGCAGTACTGTCAATCGAACATTCTTTGGCCCGAAAATTGGACTTTGATGAAGTAATTGAGAACTTTACCGAAATGAAAGCCCAAAAAAACAATTTTAATTTTTGTTAATTAACTCTTTTTATAACTATATTAATAAAAACGAACTCTATAGTATATTATTGTAGCATATATTTCTTATGTTATAATTCTACTTGATTGCACGGACGCAGATAAAGCTATTCTATCTGCGTCCGTGTTGGTGCGGGTTCTACGACATACTAAATGTGCCTATAATAAAAATAACGACGAGCTTCATTCTTTGGGGGCCCCAGTCTAAAAATTTGCCAAGGGCTCCACATTGTGTCGTTACGTTACTGCGTAAAACATTACCACGATATCGGTTACGATACCCTCTTTTAAAGCTTCTTTGATTGCCAACCGCAAGAAATAAAACTGTGTTATAGAAATACTGCATAGACTTAAGAGTTACCACTGGCAGTTCTCGCTAAAAGTCATTTATCAAATAAAACATAATATGATTTCATTTTATTTGACAAGGTGTTTAAAAAAATAATTGTTAATTTTTTATCATTTATTAACTTAAGATTAAGAACAAAGAACAAATTTAATTAAATTATGACAACGATCTCCTTTGTTTTCAATCCAAATTCTTAATAACTCGTAAAATCAATAAATATAGTTAAGCTTAAGCATGAGTAATTTCCATCTTCACATAATACAGATCATATTACAGATTACGTCTACGGAGAAAAATATTTTTAAATAATTTAAAATATAATTACTACTCATTGTAATGGTTATGCTATTTCCTTTACATCCTACCATATATGTGTCATCCTACACATAAATAATTAGACATATGCGAACGTACATATATATACACGCCAAGGTAGATAATAAACATCCTGTGGGCAACGAGTGAATTACAGACGAGTAAGGTAGCGCACTCACTTCAAGCGACAACGGTGTCTATCAAATATGGTAGCTGATATAGAAAAAAATCGAAATCTTATATTTGTTTTTTCTGTTTTTGAAAATTCCAATTAATTTTGGTACAAGTCTGAATTAGCGAAAATGTGAATTTCCCTATTTTTTTTGGTTTAAATGGCAATGAAATTTTAGGAGTCTCACGATTATTTTATTAAGAAAAGTGATTTGAAAAAAGTTCTCATATAAAAGTGCAGTTATGCAAGGAAGTGTAAGTTATAAATTGTCGACTTAATTGCATTTCTTGGTAACTGGAAACACAGACATACAAAGAGGAACTGATATAAAAAAAACAAACCCAAAAAATGGAAATATGAAAATGCGCAAAAACGAGCGCGTAATGAGAAATGTGAAATTTATGTTTGACAACCAACTAACAGGCGTTTCTCCATAGAAAGTGCATATTTCAAATCAATTTTTCATAATGAAATAATCAAGTGCGACGCCTAATTTTTTAAGTACCTACGTCGTTTTTTTATGAATATTCTTTCATTTAAAACTAAAAAAAACGGGAAATTTGCATTTTCGCCAAACAAGACTTATACCTTAATTTTTTTTATTCACTTTAAACATTTTTGTCACTTTATCTGAAATTGAAAAAGATATTTCAAAAATTAAATTTTAAAGTTTTCAAGTAATTGAATTTGATTATATTTATAATATTTAAGGGTTTTATAAACACAAAAAATCTCATGCTCCTAGCTCTGATTCATATTTCATACCTAATAAGAATAACAAATTCTTATTTGTGACACTCGATGACTTAACACATCATCGATTTTTTGTACAGATTACTCGCGTCCAATTATCATCCGCACGCAATTCTATCGAAATTTAAAATTATTGGCACGGGTATTTCGGCTGCGTGGGCTGATTAGATGCATTTGCTGCACGCGGTGCAATATAATATGTTAAAATATTGAATTTATGTGTCACTGGACTCTTCGTCAGAACTGTCAAGCGTTATAAATTTTTTTTTATTTCTTTATATAGCGGTTTTAGGTAGTTGTCGTGTGACAGTAATATCCAAAAATTATTATCAAATTTTTATTGAAAATTACTTTTTTTCCGAACTATTAATATAACATCATTTTACATTGACTTAGTTTTATAGAAAAAAGTTTTTTTAAATAAAATAAAAAATGTGGTGAAGTAAATACTTTTCCTCTAACGCTAATTGTACAATTTTTGAGGGCGATTTTTACCAAAATTAAACGGTAAATAATTTTAAAATAAGGCAGTTGTTTATAGTAATATATCAAGCTATATAGTGAATATCGTCGACAACGCGTTTTACACGACAACTACCTTAATGGACTCCTTAATATGTCTGTCAACTAATGTACAATAATTATTATATTGATATACTCCTAAAATACGACAATTCGAGCACCATTTTTAGAGTTCTGTAGCCAAATTAAGAACCCTTATAATTTCACCGTTTCCATCTGTCTGTCCACTTGTATATCACAGCCATTTTACTCGCAGACTACTAGTGCTATAAAGCTGAAATTTGGTTTGTCTGTATATATTCATCTCGCCCGCGAAGTTATGAAATAAAATCTTTAAAAAAAATACCTATCCTAGATGTAAAGTGTGGTGATATTTTTGTATTGCCCTATTATGTAGGGTGTCATTGAAAAGATATATCAAAAAACATTGAGAGTAAGTTATGAACACGTTTTCGTTACAGCGGATCCTGTAAATAAAACTTTCAATTGGTTATTTTTGTTAAAAGTTACGCGTCCCTGCGCTTCGCCAGCTAAACCGCTGTTTTTTAATATCTAAAAAACATTCAGTATAGAGCGTTAAGAATAATTATATTAATGAAATTAAAAGAAAAATTATCGCAGCTAAATAGGCTCTACTAATTTACTACTAATAGTCGATCAATTTAGAAGGTGTAGTTGGATCAGTAAAAAGTTCATAGAAAATCCATATAAATGACTTAAATCAACTGCAGAAATAGCTTTATTTCAAAATGTATTTTTATTATGTCTGTAAAAGACATACTAGACAATATATTTATTTATTTGTAAATAGTTTAATAAAAATGCTATGTACCCTTAAAAGTTTATATGCGTTTAAAAGTTATACCGAACAAGTTTTTTGCAAATGCTATAATTTGCCTTTATTGAGTTTTCCCTTCAATATTCCTTTAATCTGATATATAACCGTAATATTTACATTAGTTAGCAAGCCTGGATTACATTATAGCTTCGATAAACAATTAATCGTATATTACTATCCCATGGTAATTAATGTCTATATTCGTGATGTCTGTATACCATCTGTTGAGCATGTCCTCGATAATAGCAGGTAGCTTGGTTTATTGATTAAATTTCTAAGATATAATAGATATTCAAAGAGGTGAATCTGCACCAAATTGAACAGAAAATGTTAAGGAACAATAGGTAAAGGCCGTTTAAAAAGACATAAAAAACGTTCTTTTACATTACATTTTTTTACGAAAATACGCTTTATATTTATTCAGTCTCAATAATAATCTTCCTTATTTTCAAATAGAACCTTGGCCTAATCTCTGTGAGTGTTCGGCTAAAAAGGAAATTTAAAAATATCATATATATATATATATATATATATATATATATAAATTTTTTTTTTAATGTGTTTTCTTCTAATCATTAATTTCTATTGAGACGCTTTTAGAAAGTCTAAAATTACTAAATACGATTGTATTTTGTTATTTGGAAGGAAAATATTATTTAATTATATTAAATATTTTTATAGTGGCGTTATTAGTCGATGACTTTCGGCAGAATCCTACAATATATTTATTTTGTGTCACTTTAACTATTGTAAATTTTTCACTTATTTAACTTTTTATAGATGCATTTACTGCACGCGTTGCAATATGTTAAAATATTGAATTTATGTGTCACTGGACTCTCGGTCAGAACTGTCAAGCATTATAAATAGTTTTTTTTAACTCTTTAGAACTGTCTTTAGAACTGTCAAGCATTATATATATTTTTATTTAACTCTTTATATTTGTAAATAAAAGGTATAATAGCTCAGTAAAAAAAAATAAAAATTAGAGGTATGGTTAGACCTAAAAGTCAAATTATTATTTAATTTAGAGATTATTATGTGTAATTATAATTTAATTGTAAATTAAGTTTATTTTAATCCACTTCCTAAATGACAGTTGTTCAGCATATGAAAAATTGTTTCCTCCATAGGAGTGTACACGGAAGGGTTTTTACAGACTATGACTAATCGTGTTTTAAGTTATATTTAGAATAAACTGTTTTTTTTATTTTTTTGATATACTTTGAGTTTGCATTCAGGACTTCTATGCTTGGTGAGGGTGGTATGGATCAAAACTCTCGTATTCATTAGCTAAATCCCTGAAGGTTTCCAATGCGATTTATTAACTCTGGAGTCCTTTCTGAAGGGATAGAAGTACAAGCGGTGGATTTATCAGAAGGGCTAGGACAGCTTTTGTTACGAGATGATCCCGACACGACTACTAGGTCAAACGAACGTTATTGTTACTTTTGTGAATCCGCTTTGAAAAGGTAGCTCACACAATAACGACGATTTTTATTCTTTTAAAACGAAGCAGTTATGAATAGTAAATCCGAAGTAATATAAATGGCTGTTGTACAAAACGATGCTGATTTATTACATGAAACCTTCAATGAAAACTTTGAGAAATGTTGTCGCAATATACAAATGCTAATACTTTACTCTCTTTAACCATTTTCCCTAGATGTTTAGCTTATTATTTACACTACGAGTTGTTCACCGCTTAACCGAAAGAATATTTGATGAAAACTCAGAGCCAATCGAGACATTAAAGTAACGACAGGACTCTTCCACGTATTTTATTCTGATACGAATAGTTGAGAAGATAATTATCGTATATTACAATTCGCATTTAGTTATTATTAATTAATATATATAGCAATGAGTCTACCCATTGCTTTTTCTTTACTAGGGGTGTATTTAAAAAACAAGACCTTTCAAGCACAATATTTTTAGATTATAAATAAATACAAAATTGTACAAGTATGCTGCGCTCTATGTGCTTAATACAATGTGAATGATTTTAGACGATTTTAATGGGATTTTTAAGTTTTTTTCCCCTTTTGTCTGCATGACTGCAAAATTACCAGTATTAAGAGTTGATGTAAATTGTTCTACTTTAATTATCGTCCCAATCCTCATTTGAATCTCTGCTAATGTTATCTTAATAAAAATAATAGAATTACTGGAAAATTTATGACGGTGTTCCTTTAGTCACCATAATTTGGTTGAGGACAGATCGATCTTTGATTTGTTCAGAGGATTCGCAAAGAGCGTTCCGGAAAAAATATATTTACTTATATATTTACTATTTTTGCTTATATACAATCTATAACCCTATTAGGTGGACGTATTTTCATAGAATGGAGAGACAACGTCTTAGACAACGTCTTAGTCGTATCCCTTAGTCGAGAAGTATATTTTCTTTCTAATGTGGCATATAGTCAGTAATTTTTATGGCAATGAGCGAGATGATTGTACTAGAAAAACTATTTACTTATTTTGTGAATCTGTTGATTCTCTATATTTTTTAAATATCTACAAAGCTTATTAAAAATACTTAGGTCCAACAATTTTTTAATGTCTGTTGAGTGCCACAAAATCCATGGGTATTATTTTAAATATGTAATTTAAATCGGCGAGCCTGCAAATAACTTGAATTTGTCCATCATGATGAAGTAATTGATAGAATGTTCTGCATATGTCTTTCCTTATCTGATTATACGTGAAGACTAGTATGTTATGGAAAAGGTCGTGAAAATATTTGATTGCTACGCACTATCAAGTAAACCATTCCTCCGTTCCTTTCCACGTCCTGATTATAATATTCACGTCTTCTTAGCACGTTCCCTCACGTGAATATATGCTGGATTTCTTCTTTTATAAGTTTTTGAATTACCGATGTCAGGATATTAAATTTTCAGGGTATCTATCACCGCAATCATAAATTGACATTAGCATGTTTGTATGAATACCGATGAATTGATTTCATGTATTCAATCTTAGTCCTTGCTAATTCACCTTAAAATACAGGCCATGCCCTATAAATAAACTTATTGAAGCATAGGAGTTGTGAAATACAGAAGTCGTGAACCATAGGGACGCTTTCCAAGTGAGAAAATGAGATACATAGTGTATTCAACAAGTTCCGGAGAACTTTTCAATAAAATACAAAGAAAAGATTTATTATTTATTTCTCTATATACAGTCCAGATTTTTTTATACATGGATCGTTATATCGGTATAAACGCTTGTCTCGTCCTTTAGTGACTTTCGACTTTTTTAAAATGCCTATATCGTTCGAAAACCTTGTTACGACTTAGGAATTTATCCCTGAATACCGCTTGCGTCCTAGAAGTTTCAATGTTTTATCACATGAAAATTTCTCCTCCATTCCTAAATCCTCCATTTTTAAATCTTGACCACCAAAAAATCACACCGACTTCAGAAACTCAGTGAACATAAACGTAACGCGTTTTAATGGGTCGAGAGAGAATGAAACTAAGCATTTCTGTTAAGAACACTGTGTATATAAAGAAAGTAGACGGAAAACACACAGAAGGCTATATTTTATTCCCATATCATATAGGTATTACATTAAGGTAGGAAACGATGCGATAACACGAGGACAGTCAAACTACATTTTAGCGTGTACGAGTCTTAACACAGAAAGACGGATGGTGCAGGTTGCTAAAACGGTAACTTTGATGAGGAGCGGCATCACGCGGACACGGCGTCCAGTCCCACCGCGTCAGGGAGCGCGCCGCACGCGTCCCCTGCGGTCGGTTGTTGCTGCGCACGCGCCGATAAATCGACCATTTTACGAAACGAACGATCGAAATATTTGTTAATTTAGTGAAATTGTAAGAATATTATTAAAAATGAAGTTACCGATTAGTAAAATAGGTTTAATTTGTAATAATTTTAAACTGTAATGTGTATAGGTATATTTAATTGTGGTGTTACTGGACGATGTTTCGAATTCACTTTTCGGTTTAGACCTGAAACGACGTCGAATTTAGCTCGTGTGACTAATACGTGCAGATGTTCAAACCTTATTTATTTATCATACGTTACTGCAAGCTTAGATAACTAAGTTTACAGTGGCGGACTTAACACTACAAGAATTATCTCTTATGGCCAACCATAAACGAATTAAGTGAGAAAAACAAGTGCTGTAAGTGTGATTGTAAAAGATTTGCGAATGCTAATTACTTATACTCACAAAATAAAGTATATAATAGTAAATTTACTTAGTATTAATATGAAACATACAGAATAAAGACAAGATTGAGTAAAACAAAAGCAAAACGACACGTTAGGGTAGAGACGTGATAAGGACGGTTTATAGAATGGATTTCGATCTGACGATTATGATAGGTAATGTGATTTTAGGCGACTTTTGAACGCATACAATGAGCCTAATTTTCTTGAGATCCTTTACTTGATGGACATTGGCAAATAGATCAACTGTTTGGACAGACCTAAGCAAATTCTTCTTGTTCTTCTTGGTTAGCACTACAACCTATTACATGCCAAGACTGTCTCGACCAAGCTTTCTGCAGCAGATCCAGTCAGCTGCAACAACCTAAGCAAATTATCTTTAAAGTATTTATCGGTTGTTGCAACGTCAGCGCCCTCAGAGCGGCTATTCTCTCTTGCTGGCAAAATTCTCACTGAAACCCGTAACAGACACCCTTAACGCCTAACGAAGTTATTATTTTAAAAAAATCTTAGATGCAAATAGTGGGCATTTGTAAAATTTTAAGATAATAAAACTTTGTACCTACTTTTAGTGGTATCGCAATAAAAAGTGTTTAATAAATCTGTACATAATTACCTAATTTTATTATTTAAAAATCACAAACGATCTTTGTGCCCATGCGATTCAGATTGTGAATCGGTTCCGTGAGTTACGATCCATTGTGGTCCAAAACATCGATTCAAATCAATAGATCGGACATCCATACACTGATGGCGCACTTTGTATATTGGTGTTCAGTTGATTCCATAATATAGAATGTAATTTTAGAATGTAATTCAAGGTCGTGGGATGACGGGTATTGGAATTAAAATCTAAGTTATGAAGGTGTAACGGATGGGTAGATTATTTCAGTACTTGCTATATGTAGTACATATAAGGCTTTGAGATTTCGGGAATGGCTTTTACTATGGATACATTTTAATTAACAATGATTTTAATTAACTATATTGTTGCTATTGCAATAAAAACCTACATAGAAACGAAATCACCGATTTTTGTACAAAGATTTAAAATCATTAATACATATGATATTCGAATGTCTCAGAATTCAGTTCTTATATTTATGAAACTAAATGGGCATGCAATATTTAACTACGTAAGAAAATAGCTTATATCATATTCTTTTATACACGTCTAAGTCGAAATTCAATGCCGCCTCGCTTCATATAAGCGGCTAAACTTATGAAGCGGAATAAAGGCGAAATAGTTTTTCGATAGATTCCGATATCATTTTTCCCGGCTTGCCGAAATAAGATTGTTTGAGGCGGGCGGGCGGCATCGCATCCGCTAACTCAATTATCGTTGTGTTCACGGATTCAGGTCCCCGAGCGTACTTTCGGAAAATTTGTCTTATTCCGGGATCAACCTAACTTTTGCGGTTTTGTAGCTTGATTTCTCACTTTATTACTTATACCTATATATACAGCGCAAAGTATCAAAAACGACGAAAGAATTGAGACATATTAATTGTAGCTTCGCTCATTTAAGTAAGACTCTCCTAATTAAACTTTTCGGGCTAACTATATGCTTTCTTGAAATCGTTGTTGGATTTGAAATATCTTCTAATCGTTTAAACTTTTTATTTAACTAATTTTACATATGTTGAAGTTAAAATCACACGTTTACATATTTAAAATTAAACAATCTCGTAAATTATTCGAAATTTCAAGAAACACTTTATAAAAATATATCTAGTTATTCTGTATCGTTGATTAATAAACAAACAAAATATATAACGATATCGTTATTTTCGTCGTATGGGTAATGCAGGATTAAATAGTCCCAGAAGCCTTTAGAACTGAAGCTACCAGGTCAGGAATTTGTAGATTATTGGGATGTTTTTGCGGATACTACTTTGAAAGGAAAGTTAAAAATGTTTTATAGAATAATGTAAGTGAAGGCGCGCACTACATTTTTTGCGGCACTGCCAAAAAAACTGCGACATTTTGACGTGAGGCAAAAAAAATGAAAGACAGTAGGCACGCGCACCGCAGCGTTATTCCACATAAAAGTGATCAGTTTAAAAATTGATTTAATAGAAGTAGCTTGTGTTTTCACTCTCGAAATTAGAGCTCGCAAAAAGAAGCAATTTTGGGTACACCCTCTTATTCATAATCGTTTAAACAACGGGCAGTTTTCTAAAATATTTAGAGAACTTAACGATTACTTCGAAAAGTTCTTCCAATATTACTGAATGACTAAAGAATGCATTTCAATATTGAAATCTTTATCCAGATAATTTATTACTCATTGTAGCCATCGTTGCTTCACAAATACAATATGTAAGTGTACGTGTGTTACAAATATGTATGTGTGTGCTTTCCTAATGTGATGCAACTTGTAACTTCAGTTCAGTTCAAGTTCAAGCAAATTGTAACTTGTTACAGACAATTTTCGTAGGGTCTTGTGCTGTCGGGACGTAGTTGCATGACTTTGAAGTGCTTGATTCTAAGTCTTGGTAAGATGACATTTAAATATGACAATACGTACATTATATTAATACAACTTGAATTATAAGCCAACAATCTGTGGAAATTCCTATTTATTATGTCATGTGCATATAATGAAGTGAACAAAAGTCGAATTTTTTTTACTTTCTGGCGACTAAAACTTTGTAAAAAAAGGTAAATACTTTTCTAATAATAAGTCAACGTTTAATATTTTTATATATCAAGTTTACCAGAATCGATATAACTTTAACCGAGTTTCTGAGGTTACGTTAAAAATTAATTTCGGTAATAAAATAAACAACGTTAGTCTCTAATTTCTCATTCTAACTTCTGTGGTCCACTATTGACATCAATGTCGAAATTCGGTGCCATATTGAACTCAAGTTCATTGAGTTAAGTATACGATTTTTAGATTCTCCTTGATATCATTTTACTAGGAAGAGAGGTGACACACCGACTTTTATGAGATTTTCAAAATAATGTTCAACTTGGTTTTTATTATAAAAATAAATTTTTCATTTAGTGTCACAACTTTTACGTAAAACTTGAACATCGAACCCAAATTTCGTTAAGTGAAGTATGTGATATTCAGATTTTTCTTCTTATATTATTTTTCCAGGCACAGAAGGGACACACCGAATTTTATGACATTTTTGAAAATAATATTCAATTTACACTGAACTATTCATATTATTAACTTAACACATAAACGTCACGCATTAGAATTGAAGAAAGCGAAATAATTGGTCTCCAGGCTTTCAACATTAATTATAAAATATCGAATGAAAATATTTGTTCATTACCCATGTGTTTGATTTATTACTAACTGCAAGTGTATCAAATATCTGTTTTATAAGCTATACGGTCACCGAAAAAGGTTGGTAACAATTGATTGGACGAACAGTTATCGATCTTGTTCCGTAAAACTTTGGTTTTTGCAATTTTGTTATGAAACATTAAACAAGTAATATTGTATTAGAATATTGATTGTATAATATGCGTAGGTATAACACTAAAGGCTACTCATTTCCTATTCATCACTTAGTTTAAACTGCTGCAAAAGCACAGAAGTTCCACCCCAAACGCGTGTTAAGTTCACATCCATCATAATAATTTACATAGAGTGTTTAGTGATAAAATATTTAAATGGAAAAATAGATTTAACAAATAATTTAAAGATTATTACAAAAGTAAGTAACAATGTAAAGCTGTGTTCAAACCATTTTTTTTCTAAATTAATTCTTAAGTTACCTTTATGGCTACACGAATCGATGTTTATTAATAGTTTTCCTCGTTTGGAAATGTGACAAACTAGTGAAAAATAAACAAGGACGAGACGATTTTAATGGGATTTAGACGATTTTAATGGGATTTTTAAGTTTTTTTCCCCTTTTGTCTGCATGACTGCAAAATTACCAGTATTAAGAGTTGATGTAAATTGTTCTACTTTAATTATCGTCCCAATCCTCATTTGAATCTCTGCTAATGTTATCTTAATAAAAATAATAGAATTACTGGAAAATTTATGACGGTGTTCCTTTAGTCACCATAATTTGGTTGAGGACAGATCGATCTTTGATTTGTTCAGAGGATTCGCAAAGAGCGTTCCGGAAAAAATATATTTACTTATATATTTACTATTTTTGCTTATATACAATCTATAACCCTATTAGGTGGACGTATTTTCATAGAATGGAGAGACAACGTCTTAGACAACGTCTTAGTCGTATCCCTTAGTCGAGAAGTATATTTTCTTTCTAATGTGGCATATAGTCAGTAATTTTTATGGCAATGAGCGAGATGATTGTACTAGAAAAACTATTTACTTATTTTGTGAATCTGTTGATTCTCTATATTTTTTAAATATCTACAAAGCTTATTAAAAATACTTAGGTCCAACAATTTTTTAATGTCTGTTGAGTGCCACAAAATCCATGGGTATTATTTTAAATATGTAATTTAAATCGGCGAGCCTGCAAATAACTTGAATTTGTCCATCATGATGAAGTAATTGATAGAATGTTCTGCATATGTCTTTCCTTATCTGATTATACGTGAAGACTAGTATGTTATGGAAAAGGTCGTGAAAATATTTGATTGCTACGCACTATCAAGTAAACCATTCCTCCGTTCCTTTCCACGTCCTGATTATAATATTCACGTCTTCTTAGCACGTTCCCTCACGTGAATATATGCTGGATTTCTTCTTTTATAAGTTTTTGAATTACCGATGTCAGGATATTAAATTTTCAGGGTATCTATCACCGCAATCATAAATTGACATTAGCATGTTTGTATGAATACCGATGAATTGATTTCATGTATTCAATCTTAGTCCTTGCTAATTCACCTTAAAATACAGGCCATGCCCTATAAATAAACTTATTGAAGCATAGGAGTTGTGAAATACAGAAGTCGTGAACCATAGGGACGCTTTCCAAGTGAGAAAATGAGATACATAGTGTATTCAACAAGTTCCGGAGAACTTTTCAATAAAATACAAAGAAAAGATTTATTATTTATTTCTCTATATACAGTCCAGATTTTTTTATACATGGATCGTTATATCGGTATAAACGCTTGTCTCGTCCTTTAGTGACTTTCGACTTTTTTAAAATGCCTATATCGTTCGAAAACCTTGTTACGACTTAGGAATTTATCCCTGAATACCGCTTGCGTCCTAGAAGTTTCAATGTTTTATCACATGAAAATTTCTCCTCCATTCCTAAATCCTCCATTTTTAAATCTTGACCACCAAAAAATCACACCGACTTCAGAAACTCAGTGAACATAAACGTAACGCGTTTTAATGGGTCGAGAGAGAATGAAACTAAGCATTTCTGTTAAGAACACTGTGTATATAAAGAAAGTAGACGGAAAACACACAGAAGGCTATATTTTATTCCCATATCATATAGGTATTACATTAAGGTAGGAAACGATGCGATAACACGAGGACAGTCAAACTACATTTTAGCGTGTACGAGTCTTAACACAGAAAGACGGATGGTGCAGGTTGCTAAAACGGTAACTTTGATGAGGAGCGGCATCACGCGGACACGGCGTCCAGTCCCACCGCGTCAGGGAGCGCGCCGCACGCGTCCCCTGCGGTCGGTTGTTGCTGCGCACGCGCCGATAAATCGACCATTTTACGAAACGAACGATCGAAATATTTGTTAATTTAGTGAAATTGTAAGAATATTATTAAAAATGAAGTTACCGATTAGTAAAATAGGTTTAATTTGTAATAATTTTAAACTGTAATGTGTATAGGTATATTTAATTGTGGTGTTACTGGACGATGTTTCGAATTCACTTTTCGGTTTAGACCTGAAACGACGTCGAATTTAGCTCGTGTGACTAATACGTGCAGATGTTCAAACCTTATTTATTTATCATACGTTACTGCAAGCTTAGATAACTAAGTTTACAGTGGCGGACTTAACACTACAAGAATTATCTCTTATGGCCAACCATAAACGAATTAAGTGAGAAAAACAAGTGCTGTAAGTGTGATTGTAAAAGATTTGCGAATGCTAATTACTTATACTCACAAAATAAAGTATATAATAGTAAATTTACTTAGTATTAATATGAAACATACAGAATAAAGACAAGATTGAGTAAAACAAAAGCAAAACGACACGTTAGGGTAGAGACGTGATAAGGACGGTTTATAGAATGGATTTCGATCTGACGATTATGATAGGTAATGTGATTTTAGGCGACTTTTGAACGCATACAATGAGCCTAATTTTCTTGAGATCCTTTACTTGATGGACATTGGCAAATAGATCAACTGTTTGGACAGACCTAAGCAAATTCTTCTTGTTCTTCTTGGTTAGCACTACAACCTATTACATGCCAAGACTGTCTCGACCAAGCTTTCTGCAGCAGATCCAGTCAGCTGCAACAACCTAAGCAAATTATCTTTAAAGTATTTATCGGTTGTTGCAACGTCAGCGCCCTCAGAGCGGCTATTCTCTCTTGCTGGCAAAATTCTCACTGAAACCCGTAACAGACACCCTTAACGCCTAACGAAGTTATTATTTTAAAAAAATCTTAGATGCAAATAGTGGGCATTTGTAAAATTTTAAGATAATAAAACTTTGTACCTACTTTTAGTGGTATCGCAATAAAAAGTGTTTAATAAATCTGTACATAATTACCTAATTTTATTATTTAAAAATCACAAACGATCTTTGTGCCCATGCGATTCAGATTGTGAATCGGTTCCGTGAGTTACGATCCATTGTGGTCCAAAACATCGATTCAAATCAATAGATCGGACATCCATACACTGATGGCGCACTTTGTATATTGGTGTTCAGTTGATTCCATAATATAGAATGTAATTTTAGAATGTAATTCAAGGTCGTGGGATGACGGGTATTGGAATTAAAATCTAAGTTATGAAGGTGTAACGGATGGGTAGATTATTTCAGTACTTGCTATATGTAGTACATATAAGGCTTTGAGATTTCGGGAATGGCTTTTACTATGGATACATTTTAATTAACAATGATTTTAATTAACTATATTGTTGCTATTGCAATAAAAACCTACATAGAAACGAAATCACCGATTTTTGTACAAAGATTTAAAATCATTAATACATATGATATTCGAATGTCTCAGAATTCAGTTCTTATATTTATGAAACTAAATGGGCATGCAATATTTAACTACGTAAGAAAATAGCTTATATCATATTCTTTTATACACGTCTAAGTCGAAATTCAATGCCGCCTCGCTTCATATAAGCGGCTAAACTTATGAAGCGGAATAAAGGCGAAATAGTTTTTCGATAGATTCCGATATCATTTTTCCCGGCTTGCCGAAATAAGATTGTTTGAGGCGGGCGGGCGGCATCGCATCCGCTAACTCAATTATCGTTGTGTTCACGGATTCAGGTCCCCGAGCGTACTTTCGGAAAATTTGTCTTATTCCGGGATCAACCTAACTTTTGCGGTTTTGTAGCTTGATTTCTCACTTTATTACTTATACCTATATATACAGCGCAAAGTATCAAAAACGACGAAAGAATTGAGACATATTAATTGTGGCTTCGCTCATTTAAGTAAGACTCTCCTAATTAAACTTTTCGGGCTAACTATATGCTTTCTTGAAATCGTTGTTGGATTTGAAATATCTTCTAATCGTTTAAACTTTTTATTTAACTAATTTTACATATGTTGAAGTTAAAATCACACGTTTACATATTTAAAATTAAACAATCTCGTAAATTATTCGAAATTTCAAGAAACACTTTATAAAAATATATCTAGTTATTCTGTATCGTTGATTAATAAACAAACAAAATATATAACGATATCGTTATTTTCGTCGTATGGGTAATGCAGGATTAAATAGTCCCAGAAGCCTTTAGAACTGAAGCTACCAGGTCAGGAATTTGTAGATTATTGGGATGTTTTTGCGGATACTACTTTGAAAGGAAAGTTAAAAATGTTTTATAGAATAATGTAAGTGAAGGCGCGCACTACATTTTTTGCGGCACTGCCAAAAAAACTGCGACATTTTGACGTGAGGCAAAAAAAATGAAAGACAGTAGGCACGCGCACCGCAGCGTTATTCCACATAAAAGTGATCAGTTTAAAAATTGATTTAATAGAAGTAGCTTGTGTTTTCACTCTCGAAATTAGAGCTCGCAAAAAGAAGCAATTTTGGGTACACCCTCTTATTCATAATCGTTTAAACAACGGGCAGTTTTCTAAAATATTTAGAGAACTTAACGATTACTTCGAAAAGTTCTTCCAATATTACTGAATGACTAAAGAATGCATTTCAATATTGAAATCTTTATCCAGATAATTTATTACTCATTGTAGCCATCGTTGCTTCACAAATACAATATGTAAGTGTACGTGTGTTACAAATATGTATGTGTGTGCTTTCCTAATGTGATGCAACTTGTAACTTCAGTTCAGTTCAAGTTCAAGCAAATTGTAACTTGTTACAGACAATTTTCGTAGGGTCTTGTGCTGTCGGGACGTAGTTGCATGACTTTGAAGTGCTTGATTCTAAGTCTTGGTAAGATGACATTTAAATATGACAATACGTACATTATATTAATACAACTTGAATTATAAGCCAACAATCTGTGGAAATTCCTATTTATTATGTCATGTGCATATAATGAAGTGAACAAAAGTCGAATTTTTTTTACTTTCTGGCGACTAAAACTTTGTAAAAAAAGGTAAATACTTTTCTAATAATAAGTCAACGTTTAATATTTTTATATATCAAGTTTACCAGAATCGATATAACTTTAACCGAGTTTCTGAGGTTACGTTAAAAATTAATTTCGGTAATAAAATAAACAACGTTAGTCTCTAATTTCTCATTCTAACTTCTGTGGTCCACTATTGACATCAATGTCGAAATTCGGTGCCATATTGAACTCAAGTTCATTGAGTTAAGTATACGATTTTTAGATTCTCCTTGATATCATTTTACTAGGAAGAGAGGTGACACACCGACTTTTATGAGATTTTCAAAATAATGTTCAACTTGGTTTTTATTATAAAAATAAATTTTTCATTTAGTGTCACAACTTTTACGTAAAACTTGAACATCGAACCCAAATTTCGTTAAGTGAAGTATGTGATATTCAGATTTTTCTTCTTATATTATTTTTCCAGGCACAGAAGGGACACACCGAATTTTATGACATTTTTGAAAATAATATTCAATTTACACTGAACTATTCATATTATTAACTTAACACATAAACGTCACGCATTAGAATTGAAGAAAGCGAAATAATTGGTCTCCAGGCTTTCAACATTAATTATAAAATATCGAATGAAAATATTTGTTCATTACCCATGTGTTTGATTTATTACTAACTGCAAGTGTATCAAATATCTGTTTTATAAGCTATACGGTCACCGAAAAAGGTTGGTAACAATTGATTGGACGAACAGTTATCGATCTTGTTCCGTAAAACTTTGGTTTTTGCAATTTTGTTATGAAACATTAAACAAGTAATATTGTATTAGAATATTGATTGTATAATATGCGTAGGTATAACACTAAAGGCTACTCATTTCCTATTCATCACTTAGTTTAAACTGCTGCAAAAGCACAGAAGTTCCACCCCAAACGCGTGTTAAGTTCACATCCATCATAATAATTTACATAGAGTGTTTAGTGATAAAATATTTAAATGGAAAAATAGATTTAACAAATAATTTAAAGATTATTACAAAAGTAAGTAACAATGTAAAGCTGTGTTCAAACCATTTTTTTTCTAAATTAATTCTTAAGTTACCTTTATGGCTACACGAATCGATGTTTATTAATAGTTTTCCTCGTTTGGAAATGTGACAAACTAGTGAAAAATAAACAAGGAAAAGTAAAGTGCGTTTGTCTCGGCGAGGAATCAAGGAACAATTATAATTTCGGCATGACCGTACGCCGTACATCTGTATAAACTTCATACAGTGATCTTAATTAATATGAAGCGAAATATTTTTTTGCTAACCCTATCGGGTGGGATATTACTTTCGGGGTGCCTATTTTATGTGTATTTCAACACGCTCTTTTCCCGTTTTAATTTATAAATATGCATATGTAGTTTCTACAGTGTGTTAAATGGTAAACATGTTGATTTCGTAAAGGCTATCAATTGGGTGTGTGTATGCTTGGATGTAATTGTATTCCCACAATTCACTTACTTAAAAGTCGTCTCCGAGTCGAAAAGAGCGAGTCTCACTAGCACTAAAAGAAAATTTTGTTATAACATTCAAATTGGAAACTAAAACATGGCCGCCAGCAAAACAAAAAGAAATGTTCAACATAGCGATATTTAATTTCGTAAAAGGCAGTAATTAAAGTTTTTATTCGCATCACTGGCACAGAGCCACGGCTAATAATAAACCCCGTCACGTTACAGCGGGCCATCGTCGCGTTAAACGGGCGCGGTTGCGCACGCGTCGTTTACATGTTTTAACGAAAACAAAATATTCCACGATTGACGTTGCTCAAATCCGTTCCTCCTAATAAAAAGAACTGTAATCCGTTCTAAGCTGCCGATCAATATACCACTGATATTCACTCAAGATGGACGTTCTAGTGTTATATTGGTGCCATCGTCTTTCGCGTCGCAAGAGGAAGACGAATCGAAGTATTATCCGATTGGCGATAGGAAGACTAGAAAGAGTAATAAAATCACGAATATGAGTTTGTTATTTAACAAACTTTGGATAAAACTGGCTACAGTAGAGCAGCTTCGTGTTATATTCACTTCTTATAACTTCTCAGCGTCATAATAATTGTTATAAACATATGTTTTAAAGCTACTTAGATATCAATGAACTTTTATTTGAAATTTAATCCAGTCGGCATCACTGAACGATGTCAAGACGTGGTTCGCCGTTTGTCAAAACGCCTTTATTTTACCACTTTCCTTAAAATTATCTCTACTCCGTAGGACAAAGAATGACATTTGTAAATCTATACATTTGTGTAGTTACTAGATGTCGAGTAGTTAGACACTCCATTGTTGTTGTTGTGCTAAAGGAATGGCAATCAATTTTTGGAAATATGAAATTCGTATATGTTCTGATTGAATGAACTAATAAACTAAATGCTATGAAATTTAGTTTTTTTTTCATGCTAACTGAATGAACCAATTGCGATGAAAAAAAAACTAAATGTCACTTCAAGTTGCCCCTATGTTTTTTTTTCCCTAGAAACTCCATCCAAATAGAATCGGTATTTTTTACTTGCCCAAAAAAATACAAAATTGCCAAAAATGATCTTAATTCATTTTGTCACTTATCCTGCATCCTTCTAATTTTTTTTTTTTTACAAATATTTTCAATGCACGGGCAAGCAAAGTTTACAATTTTATTATACGTACAGATCTTCATCGCAATAGAATGTTATTTGATTGTAGTACAATAATTTTACTTGAATGAAAAGGCATTTTAGTGAAAAGTATTTTCGGACCATAATTTATATATTTTCCAACTAATAGCAAGTGGTAATAAAGGAGGAATAAAAAATAAATTTTTCGCGTGGCACAAAAGAATAATAGTAGTAGTAGCTTTAAAACCAGAGGAGTAAAAGATGACAATACGAAGAAAAAACTTATTGAAAAGTAAAGATAACCAGAAATTAAATTTATTGGTTTTTATTTGTTTTATTCAATACGATTTGTTTTATTTTTATAAGCTAAAAATTACTGTAGAAATCATGATTTTAAAGCAATGTAGTGCATTTTCCATAAGATGATATACTGTATTCAATAGCCTGAAGAAAATTTTTGGAAAAGTGCGAACACGACAACTGTATTTTTTAAATTTTACATTGTTATTTTACAGCAATGAATACGTCCTAAACTAAATCAACAATAAATGTCAAACTAGTTATATAAAAAAGCAAATTAAATCTAGCTCCTTATAAACCAAAAATGAGAACTATTGACAAGATCTAAAGTCACAGTCCTGCCAACTAGTCAGCATCAAAACAGAAACATTCATTATGTTCAACGTGTGGTAAAAACACGTCAGTAGAACTAATTAAGACCAATACTAAAATTTGAAAATCAATTGGGTATCTATTCCATCGGGGTGGCATAAATGCCTTCGCACGATAAATATTTTTAGGGACAATAAATTAAACTGGTTATTGTTTAAAAAAGAAAACTTCAGAATTAATCATTTTAGCAATCGTTAATAAACCCATTAAATACAATTAAATGAAACTACGTGATGTAGTATTATTTCTACTTTCTTCGAGTTCTTTACCACGACCTAATATATTCAATAAAAGCCCATTAAATTAAACGTGTAAAAATTTATTACTTCTTTGATTTAATATCTTTGAATTCAAGATCAAACTTTCCTCCAAACGTTTGACCCCAAACCGTGTGCAATCCTAAGCTGTACTAATAAATTTAATTGCTTGATATCTATTGACTTGTATTTATTGATTAATTCTATTTTTCCTACATCACAAGTCTTCGAATGTGTAAATCTGTAGTCACATTTTGAAAGACCGAAAATATTCTGGCAATCAAATCTTAAAATGAGTCTATGACTCCAAATCACAATAGCATAGACCAGCCAGATAGCAAATAGGGGTTGAGTTGGTAGAAAGATCGGAGAGAATTTAAATTTTAAGGACTAACTTGTCAGCGGCTGCGCTCGGTGGAAGTGGTGATTTTAGCATTTATTTTGATTGCGGTGTGCAGTTTAACTAATTAATTAATATGGATGCCTAAATAGTTAAACTTGCAGTTAATATTTTTAATTATTATTTTCAATATTTAACATTGTATATAATATATTAAATAAATTGGAGTACCGTATGAAGTTTAGTGCATATATGTGATTTAAATGTTTATAACTTCATTGTTAATATCTCAAAAATATGCATATTTTAAAATATAGAGGAGTTTTACAATATTCATGTGAATTATTGTTTCTTCAGCTCAACCTTTGTGGAGAGTAGCATAATGGTTTCTATTGCAGATGTTGATCAAATATGTAAAGTGTAAAACTCAAAATTTAATTAAAATCCGTCTAGTCACACAGCGGCTCAGTATTTACAAAAACGTTTTAAGCGGACCCGTCGCTTCTCTGTGTGATGTTCACAAAACTCATTCTATTGAATCCGTTCTAAGGTGCCGATTAGTATACCACTGATATTCTCTCAAGATGGACGTTCTAGTATTGTATTGGTACCAAAGTCTTTCGTGTCGCAAGAGGAATACCAGGATATATTGGTATCATCCAAGTTTGTGGCAACGACTTTAGGTAGAGACTACAGTTTACTCAAGAGGTTAATCAAAATGTTTCAATTATATAAAACAAACACTTACCAAATTCTTCTTATTTCTTTTTGTTCCAACACTTCAAAATCCTCCCCATTAGAAAAACATATTTTGCTCCAGCGGATTTTGCTATCTTGTCTTTATATACATCCAACGTCTTATCCCAAAGAACTGGCTTATTTTCAATTGAACTTATCATAATTTCCTTATCTGTACATTTTTCAAAATTCTTGCCATGATTAGGAGCACACTTTACACCCGTGTTGTTTCTCTGGTTTAAAAGTCTAAACTGCCAAATGGCAATCGCGCCTTGATCCTGCTCGCCCCTCTGAATTCGCCGAGAGCGATACAATAACAATAGCGGATCGTTACCCTATGTCTTCAGGTAGATCCGTTTTTTTTGCTGTTCCCGCATCCAGTTTTTGTTGACAAAATGAAATGACACAATTTGCCGCATCGGTATGTTTTACTGGATTCGGAATACTGTGCTGAGTGTGAACTCGTCCATACTACTACAAACGACACCACCGAAATAAAAACGGATCCGCTCAAAACGCCCCGTAAATCGTTTCAGTGTGAACGAACTCATACACGTTCAGACATGGCTTCGTTACCATTTTATTATATGTGTTTTTCACAAAATTGTTTGACTGGAAATTTTGTCCCAAAATTATTTGAAAAAAGTAGCTTAAATAGAAACGATCGGGGATTTGAAAATTGGATATATTTTAAAATTAGTTAAAATTTAAATTTTCTGTTTCTTCTTGTATAATACATAGGGGCAATTTCTCACACAGCGAATAAACTATCAAATATATAACGAATTAATTTATTCCACTGATAATCAATCTGACAGCCAATAGCAGTTTTTTAACAGATATCAAGTATTACAGTTAAAATAGTTATTAAGTATTTGTTACGATAATTATTTGAACGAACTTCACACGAGCAGTGAGTAAATGAGAGACAAAGATCCACAATAATTGTGTTAGTTCGAACAGTATAGCGAAAAGACCAAACATTTGGCGTCGGTCAACGTACAAATATTTAATTCAAATTTAATTACCATTACCTATAGCTTTGTTTTTAGGCATATATTATTTCAATAAATTCCTATTTTCGATAGTAAAATTTTTTAGCATAATTTTTATAAATACGACTGTAATTTTGACACAGAATCACAACATAACCTCTACTTGGAATTATTTGAATGTCACTTTGACAGATGTAAACTGGTAAATAATCGCCATTTGTCATTGATATATTACTTGTTATGTGGTTCTTTTATTAACAAATAAATTTATTCATCTGATTCTGAATAATTCCGCTAATATCATTTATTTAAGAGATGAAGAATTAAATAAGTCTTAAAGTAGGCACTTATACACGCTTGCGCCTTGGAGAACAAAAAATGGTAGTTGTAGAAAGAATCAAAATTAGGAAGAGGCATTCATGGTAAGGTAAAGAAAGAATGTAATTTAGAATATTCTCAGAAAAAGCCTTCAGCGTATGTTATAATCAAATTTACTCCAAAATTTAATATTATGGACAATGAAGAATTAACCATTAAATTCTGTTTTATATAGCGCTAGTTATAAATTGTTATTATTCAAATCGTGATGATGTTTATAAATATGGCTAAATGTACTTATTAGAGTAGTTGGAGATTTTTAAAACAAATTATTAGAATAATTTTAACGTAGAAGCAAAGTTTGACGAATACGAGTTTTGGTTTCAAGTTAAAAGTATCTTTGGAGTCTTTGCTCAGATTGAATTTGATATTAAACCAATCTTACGGTTAATTTGAGGATGCTAATTTCGAAAATTTAAGGATTGGAGATATTGATCAAAATCTTAATCTTTAACCATAATAGGAAATGAAAAACTGATACGTTTAAAATTAATTACGGTAAGTCAGCCATGCAATTTTCATTAATAAATGGCACCCTTCTTAATCATTTAGAATACAATGCAGAAAGAGATGAGATCCAAAATAAAAACACGAATAAAGTTGGTGACTATCCGTAGTTGAAAAAAAGATTAGTTGAACGAAATTCGAATTACTACAGGGGTTGTAAATATACAAAACATAATTGGGGAAAGAAAGTCGCGCTGTTACATGCTTGTGAAGTATTGTGTTTTGATTTAAATCCACGTCGCAGGAGGAGTAACACATTACGAGCAATTAAAACATTGACAAATTCATAAATATTTTCAAAAAGACACGATTAATGAAAAATCAGAAAATAATATTTACTTAATTCAATTACCGTTTATCTAAACATTCAGTTGGCGGAGAATAACATGAACTATTTTCTTAATTGGCACTCACATTGAGGTCATGCTCTGAACTCATCATATCTTAATAGCAACATTACCGATAATCAGCTTGAAGCATATTCATCTTAATCTGTCACCGTTTAACGAGACAAATGCCCATTTATTTCCTACATAATGATAAACGATTGTGTAAAATAAACTCGACAAATCATAACCTATAAATGTAGTGACACACGGTCACTGAACTTAACATTAATTAACATATGTAGAGATTATTTAAAAATCCTCCGGCCTAATTTAAGATATACAAACCGAAAGTGATGTTAACAAGTGGATCACAATAATGTAATCAAGTTAAAATAAGACAATCAGAGCGAAAATAATGATTTTATAACTCGACTATCCATGACAATAAAAAGTACTTAAATAAAATTTACAAATCGCATAAAAAAACAACGAACTGGGATTGAATTAAAGGTTAATGTCACAACTGAGTGATCACCTTGTAAAAACAATAAATCGAATAACTTATGCCGGCAAATGCGCAGTAAATTGATAATGGAATATAATTGTTACGTTCGATTTAGAGAACAAGTTCCAATTGTTATAACTGCAACATTTATTTGATAAGTACCGGCGGTCTACGACCCGAGAGGTTACTCGTGTCAGTTGGCCAACACGTTAATGGTAAGTATATATTACAGCTGTTGTTAACTTGCTTTGTTTCTGAGTGAATTCATGCTGCGGTCTCAATTTTACATTACGCTGAGAACAGAATGTATACAATAGGTTATAGGTAGACATGTTGGCTATCATGCTTCAGGTAAAGTCAACATTTTAGTCCCTCTTTTATCTTTCTTCATTAATTGGATAAGTTAATAAACTTCAAGTAAATTGCATTATGTGATGATGCCTTGACTTCGAGGCAGAATAATAGAGTGGGAAATTTTTTAAGGTTAATTTTTATAATTGTAGGTTCATGGATAATTTTTTGTAAATGTCATTGTTTGTATTTTTTATTGACTTAATACAATGAACATATAAGTGATTTGGTAGTGGTTGCTTTTATTCATGTTACAAAGAGATATTATAGTTAAATACTATTAAATTATAAGTATATTCACAAATAACATTTGATTTTAATTAATTCTGCATAAAGTTATATAGTTGTTAATATCTCCAAAAATGATTGGTGAACGAGTAAAATAACTATTATGATTTTCTTTTTAATTATTTATCGAAAGAAGTTTTTCCATTACGAAATAAAATGTTTATATTTTTAAAATGATATCTCTGAAGAAATTACCAAAAAAAAACTTTTCAAAGCGAAAAATTATCTCGTACAAATGGAAAGGGAAAGATGGCTGCCACATATCAACCTATACTATGTAATCATTTGCGTAGATTTATGGTAGACGATTATGAATAAGAAAAAATCTGACGAGTCCATCGAAATTGATCTTATCAAAACTCATAAACCATGCTGATCACTAGGAGTTATTACTAATATAACACTTAGAAATTATTAAAGGTCTGATTAATAATCAGAGTAATTAGTGATTGTTACAAATTAACAATTCTTCAACACTTGATAACATACACTTGTTATTTGTATTCTTTTCCTGAGATCATTACATCTAACTAATAAAAAATCTACTAGTTAAAAAATACCGTGATTAGTGGTAGAAACACGGTTTTGTATAAGCAAAATCTAAAATATTTTTCAACATATTGTGTGTATTTTTTTATTATGTATGTTATAGTACGTTTGTTGTTTTATATTGATACGGTTTGTTTTCTTGCAATTAGGCCCCTATAAAAATTTATTGAAATACAAGTTAGTATGACTGTGCGATCTTTATGTTACTGGCACAAACCGTCCTGTCATTGGCCGCAACTCAGTGTCAAGAAAGACATTAAGTAGAATAAAATAGTATTTTGTGTATGCTACTGGCAATAGTAAAAAAAATAGTCGAACAAGATGCATATATTTACTAATCGTTATTTTCATTAAAAATTTATCTTGTACTCCTTCTGAAACTATAAGTTGTCACTGAAAGAAGTACGTTTCTTATTCGAATATATACTAATTTATTTTTTATGTCAGTCTTTTATTTATTAATATAGTTAAGAAATAAACTTGTCCAGTGTAATTTGTCGGTCCTGACGCCAAGTCAAAAGTAAAAGCTTTGAAGGCCAACTCGCGGCTTCTTAAAGAACCAATTATGTAAATGGAACGCGAAACGTATTAATAGCGAGTTATTGCCCGCCGAAGTGGCCAGACGTCGCGCTGGCCTCTTACGATTATTTTGACCTAACGAGCGCTCTGATGGAAGTCAATGTGGAAAGGCAAATGCGCCAATTACGAACGAGTGGCGGTCAGTTAGTGGCAGGCGCCGTGACGCTTTAAAGTCCTCGCGAACCCATTGCTCTTAATATTAATAGAAGTTTTATCATCGTGTACTATTAGCTGACAAAAATAATATTCAACGCCATTCTGAACAAGACATGTCTTTCATTTACTTAACTTAAAAATAGCTTGGCTCTTCGAATCACTCCATTGAAGGTCTCCTGTTCGGTTATTTATTTTTGACGGAAGTTCTGCTTTTTACGATACTCTCAGCTTTATTACCGTTTACGTTGTTACTTGTCAAAAAACGCATGGTCAATACCGGTTTTTGGATATTATAAAGGCTAATTTTTGCATAACCAGAACTGATGTTGGACGCTACAACAGCACAGTCGACATAAAAAAGATCGTACCGAAACTCTAATTAAAGCACAGGTCTTCACGCTTTACCATCGCATATGATTTTGTTTTGTTGATATTTTTTAATTATCGAAGTAATATCAAATGTCATACATATGTATATAAGACAAGTTTTACGTCTGAAGTGATAGTGAAACTATAGATCTGTGGTAGTATCATTCGTTCTTAAAAATGTTCTAAATAGTTCACAATCTATTCAATATAGTTCCGACCATTAAACTAGCAGAGATTCCATGTTAAGTTTTCCATAGTCCCTAACTTTATTAATTAGGTTTCTGTACATCAAAAGAAAATGAGACGTCACTCATGTATCCATTCTTATTTCACAGCCGTTTTTCTCAGGAACCATTTATAGTTCAAACTTGAAAAGTGGCACAGTAATAATGCAACCCATATATATTTCAATAGCTAATTAAAAAATTATAAAGAATTGCAGAGGCAAATACGAAATTTAAAAAAAGTAACGGATTTTTTTTAATTTCGTAAATGGTGTGGTATATTGATTGAAAGACAAAGTTACACGAATTACAAAAATATATTTTTCAGAAATTTATGTAATATAATTCTAGAGATATTTTTGAAAAAGATTACACCGTTTTCTTAGAAACATATTATCGGCGTATATTGTATTTCACAAATTTGTGATAGACTTAACTTTAAACTTCATATATATTATGGGATTTAAATTGAAAGGGACAGTTAAGTTTGAAACTATTTTTCCATAATGTTTTGTGAGATAGTTCTAAATATGTTGTAGAAAATGTCCACAAAAATACGTATCGATAGCCTACATTTAAACAAATTGTTAAAAGTATATTTAACAATCTTCCTTGATGGAGGCTTTAGATCTGTTATGAGGTGTTATCATATGAAGTCGATTCCAACTATGTCTTAGTATGCAGTGAGACGACACACTCCTGTTTCAACTTTATTAAATAGTCTAATACTATTTTTTCATTTCCTCGTGATTTTGGGATTATTATAGACAGCCGCTTCAAATTTCCGGGTTATATCATTCTATTTTAATATTTAGTATGTTGGGCAAAATATTAAAAACATTATAAATTCCAAAAATATTTAAAAACATGTATATAAAACAACATCAATTTAAAAAATTTGTACTGTTTATAAATATTGTTATTATATTATTAACATATATTTCTCAAAATTATTAAATAATTACTTTGAGAATCTTTGAGAATTCTCAATAATCATTGAATACTTTTGCTTAAATACTTTAAAAAAATTAAGACTATTATCCGTTCACCGCTGGTGCTATAGGTATATTTTCTATAGCTATATTCTGAAGAGTATGCAGGCGTGCAAGTAGGTAATACAACTCATTATCACTTATGCGCCTGCAAACATTCAACTTGTTACGTTCACTTAATTTAACTAATTTATATGTGTATGAGCACGTGTACGCGTGGGCGCGAGGGCGCACGTGAGCGCGGGAACACTTGCGTACGGTCGGGCTGAAGCATGCGTACGTATGTGTGTATTTATGCATGGATCAAATTTTTATCGACTATGAATAAAAAAATGACGAATCGTTTTCAAACTCGGCCGAAAAATAGTAGTTGGTCTGGACTGTACGTCGCTATTTGAAAAGGGACAAACTGGCAAAGGCAAGTGTCCGATTTTCCAATGCAAATTTGCAAAAAATTCACAACTTTTATTCAGATCAGAAAAATAATAAGCTAAACAAAATTGATTGCCGCCGATCGCTGCTTACTATGAATAACGGTTGTGAAGAAATCGGCGCACAAACAGTAAACCGATTGTAAAACAATGCGCATAAATGGTGCGAAATGTGTACAAATGGTGTACCTACTTTCGGAAAGGGTCCGTTCCAAGGCGTCCTGCAACTCATGAGCTATACTTGCATATCAATCAATAGTCGAGTATATATAGTATATAGTATCTTATATATAGAGGTATGAATGCGGGAGGAAAATGAAAGACCGCCTCACCTTATTATTTTTTGGTGTTTTTATTATTCACATTTCTAATCCTTAGGGTCATAATACTAGTTGAGAATTCAGTATTGTAAAATAAATGAATTCATATCTTGATCATGTCAACTTCCAAGAATAAATTCACCTTCCAAGAATAAATTCAAAATAGAGATAATAACTTTTCAAAGAGAACTATTTCTATTGAGACCATAAGTAAGTTACAGTATACATGTTCGTTTCATTAAACATTCATTTCGATAACTGCGAGACAACTTGAAATGATTTACATTCTTGTTACTTTGTTTACATTGACACACGTAGACATTATTCAAATTGAATATGCGAAAGTAGTAAAGTGATGGCTGTTAGATGTTCGACTTCACCCAGTGACACACATGGTGGTCGGTCAGGCACGCGGACCGGCTAGACGAGCGGCATTTGCATACGTGACACACGATCTGTCTATTGGGAGCGCGCAGGAAACACCTCTCGCGTATGCTCGAAGTTAATGTATATAAAACACATTCATACGCCTACTAATATACTTTATTTACGTCTTTAGTAGTTTTAATGTACATAGATACGTAAGACGAATTTATCGTTTTAAGATCAAGATCTTGCAGCTATACGGCAAAACTACAATCGTCTGTGTGAACCAAAGAATATATAAAAATAAAAACGGTTCTAGTGCGTGTTGAGACACGCACAATGTATGGTGTATACTCCATTCCATTTCAAGAGAATGTTTGTAAACAAACCGATTTGACAGTTTAGGTATAGTAAACCTTTTTCCTTATATTCGTACAAGGTACACACATTTACGCTGTATACACACGTAACTTTTATTATATAGGTTAAACTTTATATTAAAGAGAAATTCAAGAAAGATGAAATCTGTGAAATAACTTATAAACTCATTTTCCCTTAAAAACATATTAATACCAACAAATTTCCGCTTATAGTTTCTCCAAGCTTGAGACTAACAATATTAAAAGACTAGTTGTTGTTGGTGGACAAATTACTTATTAGTAAAACATGCTTGGCTGACTTTCGTTAATTATAATGTAATCAATTTAGTACATACTCTATCTCTAAATTTTAGTACATACTCTAGCATACTAACAAGCAATATGTTACTTTCAAAATATTAGTAACGATTTTTGAGTAACCATTAAAATAATTTTTTAAAACATAAAATACACTACTACATAAAAATATATTAATATTTCACAGAAAAAACACAACATTGTATCAATCACACCACAATTAATGAATATTCCAAGAGATAATCAGTATTCATTCCCTTCGACTAGATGTTTATGGTTAGACGTTTTTCTTTTCCTGAAGGCGCTTTCAAACCAGTTGACAATCATTCCATAAAGGCCTGTCGTAATAAATATGTGAAGACACGATGCCTCACAGTATTTCTTACATAATGTTCACTAACCCAAGTCTCATTCATTTAAATAATACATCGTTCGCTTTGCTTCTTTCATTCCTAAAATTATCCTTCTTTTCTGTACCTCAAACTTTCCTGTATCTGTATGTATACTGTATCAAGATCAACTCCGGTAATTTCATGTTTGCTCCGACACATTTTTTATAAATATGTTTTTCCTTAGGTATATGTTTTTCCTTGGGTTCTATGTTTTTATAAATATTTATCAACGTGTTTTCTCTTTCTATCTTTAAGCGTTCTGATTAGAGCGCATTTTCATTAAAAACGTAAACATCCACTTAGTTCGAATATGAGTTCAGACTGGCCATTTTTACAAGCTATGAAAACAAACTTAAAACTTAATAGAAATAATCATGTCACAACACCAAATAAATACTATAAAATACACAATAAACTTACAATAATACTTACTACTTTAGTCCTAAAAACATCAATACAAATATGCTTGTGTAAGAAAACATGTTCAATTACTAATCTAAGATCTGTTTCCAATACATGTAACATGGATTAAAAGGATGCGTTTAAACTAAAAAAGATATCTATATCCGCTCATTACTTTTGAGCCTTTACGGAGTAGGCAGTTGTCTTCAAAACAAAAAATAATAATTTAATTTTACCGAACTTACTGAATGGAGAATAAAAGCTAATAGCATAACGTGCAATGAAACATGCTTGTAATGCTTCGATTTGTGGTACAATCCTAAACATATATTATGTTTTATATCCGTATAAAACAATTTGAACATAACGCATAAATGTCTCGTTTATAATGCTCGAATAGTTCATGCGGAATCTTATTGCGTCACTGGTACATTCTTACTCGTATTGTGGCCGAGTTACATTTGCTACACGGTATCACCATATAATCAGTTACAGCCAGCAAATGGCGATAAAAATAAAATTAATTTTTTCGCCAATTGTCCCGCAAAATCCATAAGTGTAAATTGGTATTTTTACCTGATAAATTGATGATTTTATGACAGGTCGACGAAAGTACGGTATTAAAATAACATTATTAATTAAGTCTCTAGGTGTCTTACCCATAAAAAATATTTTCTTTCTAATGTCTACAAGTAGTATAAAAATTAAAATAGATATGTCAATTTGAAATAAATATTTAATCATTTGTCGAAGATTTTGAGATGAGGTAAACATTACATTTCCGCAGCCATTGGTATACACATATTACTTTTCAACTATTTATACGAAGCTACAAACGTAGATATATTTTTTTCAGAATACTGCTTCATTTATTATATTATGCTAATTGATTATTATAATAATGCTTTTATTTATTATATATAGATAAAATAAATGAAATATTTAGATAAACGCTGTTCAAAAATAAAAAAATGGCAAATTAAACGTTATTTTCATTTCAAGAAATCCATCTAAAACTACCACACTCCATAGAACACACAAACAAAAATTACCTCCATTATACACTTACGGACCGGTACATTAAAGAAATATACATACACATATTTTGCTGCATATTGATTGAGATCTCCATATGAAGCATCGTGCAAAATTCTATTCACAGATCTAATATTGTGGAAACTATGAGGCTGTGCCAGCGGACGAACGGACGGATATAAATAAGTCCCTTATTCCACTACGGGCCCTAAAAATAATTACTTAGACACATACATACTTATAACCATAGCTTAAAAATATAGACAGGCACACATACACATATGCATGTATAAATATGTACATTACACACATACCTTTATACAAATAAAAGAACGGGAGGTGAGAGGAAATAAAAACAGGTAAAGGTACCGTAAGGAGTTACTTAAAGTATGTCTTCTAGACAGGACATTTGAATACGTGTATTGGCGGAACACATATCAGAGTCCAATTTATTCCAGAATTTAGCAGCATATACTATATAATGTTCATAAAAGTATGTATCATGATCGGGAATGAGGCTATGAATGTTAGGAAGATAATATATTTAAACTATTTATGTATGTGTATGTAAAATTGTTATTAATATGTAAAAAGTGTAAACTTTTCTACTTTTTAAAACTATTTTATGCCTGAATAATTTACAAATGTGTTCGTCAGTCATATATTAAAATTTGTAAGCGATCACCTATTGTATGGGAATTAAATCAAAACCAGGAGGCAGGAGAAGAATATTGACTGCTATTCGAGGGGTAATTTGATAAAGAGCTATATATCTTTGAGGCAGTCTGAAACATAAACACATACGCTCTAGGCTCCTTGCACTAAAATACGTCATAATTAGGCGGGTCAAACCGCGTGCAAAAGAGTAGTGTATGTTTTGTTTATTATTAGCGAGGACGACTTTTAAGTTCTCTCATTTTTTGTTCACGCAAACTGCACTGCACTTAAAAAGATTCTATAAATGCAAAATTATTCCTTAATTGTATATTTATTTATAACCGCTGTCATTATGCATATTTGCGATTCCTTACTCGTCAACTCTTAATAATTTAGATCATACGAAATTTCAGTCGGGAAATACGAGTAAATTAAACTAGTCAAGGAATTACCAGTAATATTAATTTTTTAAACCCTTTCATATATTTTTATATATACCAAACAACTCCAAAGTATATCGAAGTTTTACTGCATTAATTACGAAGATCAAATTAAAAAATTAAAACGTCTTCTAAATTTGTTTATTTACTATAATTTCAGCTTTGGAATATAGTTTATCGACCTACCAGTATAGATATATAGTTATATTTATATTGAGTGTAATACTCGTTTGAAAATCTGCCACAGTACACCAACTTGTGATTGAGTATGGTGAAAATTTTCGTGTTTTTATAAATACTGAATTATAGTTATAAATCTATAATATATATATATATATATATATATAACCAGATGTATTAATCATTTATAATACAATCCATACTTGTGTCGATTTCACTACAATGAAAGGATCGAAGAGCGCTCAAATTGTGAATGGTAATAAACCGATTGAATACAGTTTCCGAGATTTAAGCGCATATTAGTAAATTATATCTGTGATAAAATTCAGTAAAAAAGAAAAATTTTTCTTCACACTTTTTACACGTAGGGCAGTCGGTATAAATAAAGTTTATTTAAGGTAAGGATTTATATAACGAAATAATGCTTTTTAAATAGAAATTTTTTCTTATGTTTTAAAGTTATTTACATTGTTTTTTTCTGAAATTAAATGAAAAAAGGGATTTGCTACAACATTCTATAACGTACTCACATTTTGCGATGATATGATAAAATATTCTCAGCCCCGGAAATACTTCATTGTGCTAATAATATAACCGTTATAAATTGGGATGTCGGTTTGGGAAAATGCGTTTCACTTACTGGTTTAGTTGCCAACAGACATCTCAACATATGACAGGTTTGCTCCATTCATTTTTTGTAAGTGTTTTATCTTGTTCAGCCAATTAAAGTTATTCGCCATTAAAAAAGAAATTAATAGTAATATTTACTTGACAAACTCTTCATACAATAATGTCGATAAATTTACGGAAATATTGAAGACGACCGGGCCCTATTTACATTTTCACTTAACTTCAGAAATCTTGTAGTAGAACTTGTAATGAAAATGTTCCACTGTATGCAACCTTTGAAATATCTAATCTGATATTGTCTGCCTCCTTTCGTCAAATTATCGATACTTTTACATTTTATAGAACTTTTTGCGCTATCAATTATAGATAAATCTTAAATTATAGATAAATATATTTATAGATAAATCTTCCTTCGGCACATCATTTTTGCTTTGTTCGTACAAACTTTGGATGAAAATTGATATGAAATTCTTTATAGCTGCGCTGACGTCACAGTGCGAAATATTGAAACAGCTGTTGACTATATCGAATTAGAACCCAACTGCACAGCGGTAACATTTATTTCCTTGTAACTAATTACTCAATCCTCGAACATTCAATTTTTATTGGAACAACACTAAAGTAAATTTTACTTTAAAATCAATGCTATTTTATTGTAGTACCATTTTTACCTATAATAAAACACGTAATTTTTTTTATTTGCGTAGATCTTTACGAAAAGAGATTTTTTAGCCAGCTTTGTCCATCAAAATATTTGACGGGACAGTATCGGTAAAGCGACAATAAAGAAATTTTTGCAACTATGTATGAGTAGACATGGCACTCAGACTTTAAAGAAATTTACCAGTGCAGAAAAAAATTCAACGATGTTTCCCCATCTGTGGAATATTCAGTTGCCATATTTAAATATTTAAGGACAAAAATATTGGAAAAGCTTAGCATGCAAAAACAAGCACATTAAAAAATGCAAAGTAATTCACTCACACACACACACGCACGTACAAATATATATAAATATATATATATATAAATATATATATATATATATATATATATATATATATATATATATATATATATATATATATATATATGCATATACATAAATACTAGCGACCTGCCCAAACTTCGTTCAGGTACAATTATGTTATTTAATTTAGGTTTATTCACGTGTATTTTTTCTTTCATGAACGCTTTCCTACGTTTTCATTACGCTACGTTTGATAAAAATATAATAAGGTGCGCCTGATGTCCTTGCGATATTTTCGCACCAATCGTCACCTAAACTTCGCCACTTTCGTCCGCATACTTTTTTTAACTTAAAAAGATATATAAGTACTATCACAGACTTTTAAGACATACCATTTTTAATATTATTAGTGTTCATGTAATAGTTCTGCTAGCGTTCATCAAGGAAACGCCCAGACCCAGTGGCTTCTTCTCCGACTATGTTCACATATTAACTATGTTTCAAAAATTATTTATGTGCATACTATATAGCTTATGACAATTTGGAGCTATAAGCTATTACCTAAAAACCAAAATGGTTGATATCAATTTGAAGTCAGGGCGCTTTTCCAACGCTCCAGAATACAAATATATTATACTCCTATAAAATAAGACAATCAACACAGCGTATAGAAAATATTTTGCCAATTAAAAAATCATTAAAAAATGAAAAAATATGGCAAAAAATATATAAAAAAGAACGAAAAAATATAACAACGAAACAAAAGAGAAATTGAAAAAAGGGAAAATGAAATATAATATAAAAAATAATTTAACCCATTCCCGTTACCCACGCGAAGGAAGTCGCGGGGAAACGCAAGTTGTATTTGTACGGGTGTTGTTAAATTGGTATAGCAAGCCCTTCTGCTGGTTTCTGAGTACAAAATAAGGAGATTATAATTAACAATTTTTTTCGTAGCTTTTCCCCTTCTCAAGATGCATAATGTCACTATACCACAAGGGTTAAGCGTCTTACAGTACATGCTCACCGCGCGGCATCGTCAAAACCGATATACGATGCGACGTGCTAACACCTTATTCGGCCTTAAATAATGAGGGAGAATAGTTTCGGAGAAAAAATGTATTATATTGGTAATTCGGTGAATGGACGTATTTGAATATCTTGAAATCTTTCATTCTTAATTTTTGTCATTATTAAATATTTCATTGCATTTTATATAACAAAATGAAAGTAGGAAGAACATATTATTTTTTAATAATTCAATGAGTTCAAAATATGTAAATAATTTAATCTTATTCATTAATATAATTATTAAATTATCTCAACTCATATTTTAAAAATGGCATTTAATAACTAATTTTTCGATATTTTGACAATCAGAATTAAGGTTTATGTCTGTACGCACTGTGCGAGACTAAAGCCCAAAATAATAATACTATTTAATGTGTTTTGTATTGAATTGTGCCACCAAAAAAAATTTAAATCTGAAATTATGCTGTTTTAATTGAAAACTTAAGATTAAACATTTTTGGAACTCAGACTCTTAGATAAATTAAACGTTAATCTATTCGGGGATTTTCCGTAGTTAAATTTCCTAAATACATTCAAAAGTAAAACTTTCTACGTTATCTACTAAAATTTTCACGTCTGTGGCTTGACGGGAAAAGCGGTTAACAGGGTGGCAAATTACTTCATAAGGTAGTTTACCTTAATATATCTACTGAGTGCTTCACCCTTGGGAGAACTTGGCTGACGCACTGCTATGCCGTGCGCTTAAATATGCAAATAGCAATTACACTGAGTTAAGTAACATACGTCAGCGGCACAGCTTGCATTTAAAGCGCTAAGCAACGGACGATACTATCAACTCACAAATGAACCGCTCAAATGTCAACAAGCGACGCGTTATTTTTATCGCACATGCTCACAATGAGGGCTAATATTTTTGTACTCACCAGATGTCACTACTTTGGACCGAGGTATAAGGTTATGTGTCATTCGCATAGTAAATTAGAAATAAATATAACATGGCAAATATGAAATACAATTTAAAATAACATTAATTATACAGATTACCTTTCAATAACTTTTGTTTTGGTGCCACTTTTGTGCCTTTTTGAAGTAAAAATTTTACGCACGCTTGACTTGGGGAGTAAGCTGGTGAATGCGTGACGAGAGCGTTACGAAAAGTGTGATCGGGTGAGGCGAACGGAAATTGAGAGGGATATATAAGTTAGTGAAGACAGAAAGAGAGAGTTTCGTTTCGTATATTACTGTAGGGACAAGAGAGAAAGGTGCGAGCACACATTTTCTTTCTCTCTTTCTCTCATAGCCAGTTATATTTCGTATATCTAAAGCGCAATACACACTGAGCCCGCCGGGCCGCCGACATATGTCTGCAACTTTTTGTCGGCGGTCTAGTTGGCGGCTTCACTTATTACAAGTCGGAAAATTTGGTCGGCGGCTTGAGATGAAAAATTTATTTGGCAGGCAGTGATTGCCGCGTGTCGATAAAGGTTGTGTGGTTGTGTCATATAATTTTGGTGGTGTATCTTCGATAATTCAGTAAATAGAAATAATCTTAAAAATGGACGATGGCAGTGATCTGTTGATAGCAGCTTGTGGAATGTTTATTGCTAGATTGCTCCAAAGGGAACGAAGCTGTTGGGTTAGACCTAGTTTACTGAGTCGCAATTGTTATAGCAATCATGACAGATTAAGAGATTTGAAAGCAGATGACTTGATTGTACAAAATCCCATACATTTTAAAACATTCATGAAATTAACCAATACCGACTTTGAATATTTATTGAATGTTGTTGGGCCAAGAATAGTTAAAAAAGATACAAATTGCAGAATTGCAATTTCGCCACAAGACAGATTAGCAATAACATTAAAATACCTGAGTACGGGCGAATCATTCATTAGCCTTTGTGACGTGTTCAAAGTATCTCCTCAAATTATTTCATACATTATCCCAGAAGTATGCCAAGCTATAATCGATGGCCTTTCGAAGTATGTAAAGGTAAAATTAAATGTTTATCTTTTTTAAATAAATCTAAATGTTAATAAATATAAATTTTAAATAGATGTATATTTTTTGTGCTGTTTGATTTAGTTCGAAGTATAGTTAATGTTCTTATTTTAGATTCCGAGAACTTCAAACGAATGGAAAAAAGTTGCAGATAGATATCTGGATAGATGGAATGTTCCTAATTGCCTTGGATCAATGGACGGAAAACACGTAAAAATTCAATGTCCACCAAGAAGTGGAAGTGAATGTTTTAACTATAAAACTTATGTCAGTATTGTACTATTTGCATTAGTGGATGCAGATTACAAGTTTTTATACGCTAATGTGGGATGTCAGGATCGCATTTCAGATAGCGGTGTTTTTAATAACTCTGCGTTATGCAGAATGTTAAATAACAATTCTTTAAATTTGCCGGACAACAAACCTCTACCTGAGAGAAATGTACCAGTGCCATATTTTTTTTTGGGTGATGATGTTTTTGCATTACAAACCCACATTATAAAACCTTACGATGGTAATCACACAAAAAGATCTCCCAAAAGAGTTTTCAATTATCGTATATGTCGAGGACGAAGAGTAGTTGAAAATGTGTTTGGGCAGTTAACCAGCAAATTTCAAATATTCAAAAGACAGATTTATTTCGTGATTAATTTTCTCATGCTAAGCTACATTTATTTCAAATTATAACAATATAATAAAGATCTTAAAGAAAGAAAATTATTTTACATTTAGGGATTTAAAAACTTTCTCTATATCTTGGCTGCTTATACGTTTACTATTAGAACTTTCATCAAGCGCTACTGGTACCGAAGATTCAATTCCAGGAAGTTGCAGATGAGGGCTTATGTTATTGGGGTATATTGATGAAGGGTTTGTATTTGGCTGATTATCAGGATTTGTGGTGGTAAAATGCTGATGATCCGGGCTCGTAACAGTAGAATATACAGATGATGAGCGGTTAAAAGAATATGCGTTAAGCTGATCATTTGGAGAACCTGTACAGTACCCTGAATGACTACGGGAGCTAGAAGGTCTTGCGTAATCTGCATACCTATCTGTCTGATATCCAATTTCGGTTTCAAAAATAATGTTATTAATTCGATGTTTTAGTATTGCATTTGTTGATTTATCCATTTTTCTCAGTTTTGCTGCAATATATTCTCCAAAAAGAATGTCTTCATCTTTTTCTTGTGTTTGATTTTGTCGATCGGAGACAGATTTCATAATATTCAGAGCTTGTGAAAACATCTCAATGTTTAGATTTTTTCTGAGAGCAGTATTGTACAACCCCAGCAAAATGATTCATCTCAAATGAATGAGATGAATCATTTTGCTGGGGTTGTACAATACTGCTCTCGTTTGATGTCTCCTGAAATTAAAATATTTCTAATCTGTTGTATTGTGTTACATTTAACACTATGGTGGGTCAGCACTTTTGAACTTGCTCTGTTCTGTACAATAAAAAATTTTGGATAAAAATAATAAATGCATTTTTACTTACAGAATCGATCGTGGCAGTAGGAGTATTCTTGTTTTGCAAAAAAACTAAATGATTTATATGCAAACCACTTGCTCTGATAAACACAATCTGTACCGATACCCGACTTTTTTGAGTCAGTCACTTTTTTTTCTCTCTACAATACTGACTTATCAAGTTTTTAATTTTTCTTTCAATTTCTGATACATTTGTATTAAAATGGTTTGCTATTTCATTCAATGAGTCGAAACGCTTTGGTCGATTTTTATGATCTGGGTGTTTTGGATTCCACAATACCTCCTTCTCATGATAAAAATTAATTAACGTAAAACATTTTTCGTCGTCCCACTCCATGTCGTAAAAAAATACAAGCACGTCACTACAGTTCGAGTGTTACCGGGTAACTGAACGCAGGCGTACCCAAGCCGCCAACATGTCGGCAGGTAACACGCGCAGCCGCATGTTGCCGACATGATTCATTTCATACAGGACGCCGGGTTGTGTCGCCGGGCTGTGTCGGCGGCCCGGCGGGCTCAGTGTGTATTGCGCTTCAGACACAGTGCAAGCCTACTGTCTGTATCACGCTGTAGGAGCAAGAGAGAGCAGTGCGCTCCCACATTTTCTTTCTCTCTTCCTCTCATAGCCAGTGCATGAAATATATATATATATGTGCGAGTTTGCTAGCTTTACGCGAACGGTGATTTTTTGATTATTTTGTAATTTCATTTCGTTTTTGAACAATTTTATAAATTATTATTTTGTTCATTACATCAAATATTCTACGTTTAAAGCGAATAAAATTGTAAATTCATTTTAAAGTCCATATTTTGTGAATTTGAAGTTTTACTTCAGTCGTTTTTTTTTCTCAGTTCGCATTTTGATACTTCAACATTCATAAGTTCGCAGCTTGATTTACTCATTTTTGTTTGATACAATAACGAGATACTGATATACAATTATGAAATACAAAAATAAACACTAATAACCTATGTCATTTCAAAGTTTTGACTTATTACGTACGTACAGTATAATCATTTTAATATGATTCCGCCTATATTGACAAACCGTTTATTATGACGTAATTGCAGTGCGAAGTTTGGTTTTCATACAAGCTTCTATGGAATATAGTTCGGTATAGTATAATGACTTCGCGTATAGTGACATATCGTTTACAATTACCTATTTTTAAGAAAATATGTCCGGTTATAGTAACAGATAGTATTTATTTTAGTTTTTTTTTCACTTTCGCTCGATGCCGGACCTTTCGCACCCTTCCGCGGCGCACACGTACGCTTGCTTTTGTTTTAGTCTTTAGTGACGAGTTATTAGTCTAACGTTATGCATTGTTATGCAAAACGTTAGACTAATAACGTTATGCAAAGCTAGAGACAACATTGTGGTGGGAAAAATTGCCGGTGAATCCTCGACTGTTGACCAAAGTTTCACAACATAATGATTAATAACTGTGTGGCCAAATCAAAGAAGACAATTATCTAACGATGAAATATTCAATGCAGATTAAACAGGTCTTTTTTACAAATTGATGCCTGTTAGAACTCTAATATTTATAGGCGAGAATTATAGCGGTGGCAATATGTCAAAGGATAGAATCACCATAATGGTAGAAACAAATATGAGTTGCACAGTGAAAAAAAAATTGCTCATAATAGGAAAATCTCAAAGACCAAGATGTTTCAGTGGTGTTAAATCGTTGCCGGTCTTTTATGCACACAACCGCAAAGCTTGGATAAAGTCAGAACTTTTCGACAAAAGGGATTCGAGATTGGGATAGCAATTTGGTGAAATAGATGAAAAAGATTTCATTGCTGGTTGTTAACTGCCCAGCGCATTCGAAAATTACTGCGTTGAAATCTATAACAATAGCTTTCCTTCCTGGATCAGGAAATAATATGGACAATCAAAAGCAATTTCAGGAAGAATCTTGTGCTTATAGTGATTGAGTGCTTAGATTCTAACCAGAACCATTCTGAACCGCCTGACACAAAATTTCACAAAGCACGATTCATCGCTGTTATCAACACGCAAGATTCGTTGAAAACCATGACGCTTCATCTTCTTAGGAAAATGCAGAAAATATTTCTAAGAAGATGATGTGCCGTTATCTTTGTGGTTGAGAAATCTAAATGCAGACTCATTGGAATCACCATTCATGTGGGACAATTATGTTGACATTGATAATGCCTTCCTCACATCCGAGGAACCCACAGATGATAACAACATACAGAATATTGTTAATGAACAACACGAAAGTGATGAAGAATGTTATTATAATGTTAGAGAATGTTATTATAAACAAAATGAAAAAGCAGACAAAAATTATTGATTTTTATGTCAAAAGTAAAAAATTTGTATATCCCAATTCCGTTCTTTAATTCGATAATATTCTATGTAAGTTTGTAAGTTCCTATTTTTTTAATAATTAATAATTACAAATATGTAATAATAAAACAAATTGTGTTTATTTTGTAAGAATCACGGCTTTATGGTTCGCATGACGTCTGTTTAGTATGGCCTAGTTTTCATTACCCTCCGATGTCATTCATTATAAGTGAATTTTACTTTATACGATGCGCTTTTGACACTGCAATATACATCACTGCAAAGTGGCGTCGCGCTGGTGACAAATAAAAGCATGGTAACCCCCTCATTCATTCGTTGCATGTTACCGCAGCCATAACGATGCTCGGTCACTGTGTAGAATAGAATCCGGAATGTACTAGTACGCTGTACCATTATGTTGCTTATATTTTTAAAAACTAATAAACATGAAAATACTGGTTGTGATATTATTTTAAAAGTTTATCGAAGTATATTTTTATATCTATTTAAATACATCAAACACGTGGATAATTCTGATTTAAAATAGATAGTAGACTATTTCTTTCCTAGTAATTCTTCCCATAGTCGGCTATTTGCTCCTAATTCATATAAAAAGTAAATAAATTCAGGATGCCAAAATTATAATAGTCGGAATTTCGGAAATATCTTGCTGGATAATTGAATACTTTATTTATTTATGTTTAATGTAAAATACGTCGAAGTACCAAGTGAAATTCCGTGTTGTGTTAGACTGGAACAGATTGTGTAGGTATATAATTACAAAAAAAAACAATTAAAACAATAACCAATAAAATAGATGAACAAAAAATAGCCGATGACAAATGATTAACAAAAAAATATTGGCAAGAGCAAAGAAAAGGAACAGGATTTAGAAGAAGGGACAACCAGGAAGTGTATGATGGAAAGTTACTAATGGGAGTTAGGACAGGCAGTCATGAAAGGAATTTCTTTTTCAGACAACCTTTGAAAGTGTGAATTGACTGCTTATTCCGGATATCAAGAACCAACATATTCCCTGAACTAACTTATATCTCCCAAACTCCAGATCAATTTCCAATTACGGTAAACGCAGCTAAAAAATCGCTTAATTTGATAATTTGTGTCAATTTGGGATAAAAAGAATATGTCAAGTGTACAACGATATACAAGATTATAGATATATAGCTTATCATGTACGGTCTCGTTCAAAAGAATTGCAGAAAATTAAGACTAATTTTCTGTTATAGGCATCACAGAATAACGTATATTGCCCTAGAACTAAGAAATAAACAACGAAGTGAGAGTCTTATCGCTCACCGCTTATATTAAAATAATATTGTAATATTTAAATAATCATAATTAAATGGAAGTTACAAAAAATTAAAAGTAAATTCAATCCTCTAAATGAAACTGCGAAATGGAATGTTTACTTTAAAATGGTTACCAAGAAACTGCTTCTCATTAACCCTCTTATATTCGCGCATCGGTATCTTAGACCAACAAAAAAGGAACAGATTATTAAAAAAGTAATTAAACTAGCGTTCTGTTTTCGACAGCTTACTAATAGATTTCAAAATGCAGATTTTCAGATAACTTTGCAGTAAAATGTGCATAATAAGTATTTCGTAGAATTATCATATTGTAAATCATTTACGAATACACTCTGTGCATCGATATTTTATACACTGTGTTCATCATTGTATTATTTTTCATTTGTAAGCTATTTTATCTCGACAACTATGAAAAAGAAGACCTTATTAGGTTGAACACGCAAACAAACGACTAAAAATCATATTATGAATACGGAAGTCATAATTCTAAAATAACAAAGTAGAAAATGTTCTTGAAGTACAAAAGTAAAACAGTAGGAGAACACTCAACAAGGGTGTCGTCAGCCAAGTGAGTTTGAAGAAATTGCGAAACCTGCTACAAACTATCAATATTTTTAAAATTTGACAAAATAAAAAAACACGCTAATACATCTCAGCCGACAGAACATTTTGTAAGAATATAATTACACAACTTCAGAAATTTTTTTAAATTGTTGAATTGATATTTTCAATATATTTTTTTTAGAATATGTCGCTAAATTGATTACTTAAAAGATAATCCTATCAATTAAACTTTGTAATTGCAAAATGTTCTATTTTAATTTATCTTAAATTGTTATTTATAACCAATAATTAATAGATTATCTATGATTTCCCCATTTCCATATTATAACAAAAGGTTCAGATAATTTCGGTCTGAGACACTGTATAGGTTTATGTGTTGCAAACAATTCGGGCGTGTATAGGAGGGTTAATAATGTTACGTGATCAAGTTTATGAATAATAAATTAATGACGTCAATGCAGCGCCACGTTAAATACTGCGTCCCGTTTCTGGGCGCCAGCGCTCTGTTGTTATTTACGTATGTATTTATGTCGTCGCGCACCTTTCACTACGAACCAAGTATTTGTTTGTCGATTTGTCAATTTTTCTACCGGCCATCACGCACGTTCATAACCTAGCATCCCTGATGACACCTATGACGTGCGATAGCTATTAGGGTTACCATAAACTAAAATTTTATTTCGGTTTTGGGTGAGTATCCATGAAAATATTTTCATAGGCGCAGGTATAAACCGGATCGTTGGCGTGGCGACGCTTGCCGTGGCGACGGGTCGCCACGCTATACTAAGGCATATATATATATATATATATATATATATAGTCTATATGTAGTAGAGTGTACGGTATGGCGACGTGTCGCCATGCGCAATCGACTACGCAACGCCCTCCTCACTCAGTTCGACGCTGTTGTTTACTACGGTACACATAACCTGTGCTTTATTATTTTTGTATTAATTGTAAATAAATGTTTTTTAAAAAAAGTCACCATTTTCTGTAAAAACATCGTAATACTTTATTTTTTCATTATGCTATGTTTAGTTCTTGTAATAATCTTGTCTTTTATGCATATTACTTGTACGAACACGACGTTTCACATCTGCCAGGCGTCCCGTGACGGCTCACTGTTTTTTTTTATTAGAATATTAAGTACAAATTTAATGATTTAAAACTGAGGCAAATTGACAAAATGAACAAAATATTAAACCAAATTATACTATTTAACATTCGCGATTAATTATTTTGGAAAATAAACAGTATTTTTTTATAGAAAGTATATACTTACAACGCGCCAATACAGTATTGGGATACGTCGCGACAAAATACGCATATCGAGGTATGTATGTCAAGATTCACGGATAATAACTCGATAGGAAATATATACAGCTATCAATATACATATTCTGTTTGCTAATCGCTTGAGTGGCCTGCCAATTCCTTTGCCGTGGTAGAAAGATACGCGGTCGCACTGCATTAGCAAGCGGCGATTTTAATATTGTAGTGACAGTGAAGTAATTTATTTTGTTAATCGAGTATGTCTGATTGGCAAATATTTAAAAGATGTACAGTTTCTAAATGTTCTCATTGAAACAAATGAGAGTGTAAGAAATAAGATATTTAACTATTGACAAATGAAATACTTAAAAATATTCACAAAGTATCAATAACTGATATGAAAAATGGCCATAATAATCTAAACAGCCTTTTCATAAAAAAAATCCTCCCTTGCCACTTTTTCACGAGTTTCGGGGCAAACGAGCAATTACTTTGTCGACTGTTTCTTGGAAAATATTGTTTCAGCTTACGTGTAGAGTCTTCCACATGTGTTCTTGTGGAGAGGGATATCGATTACGAACATTTCTATCAAGGTCTTAAAAGTTTTCTATCAAGCCCATAAAAGTTCGTTCGGGTTAAGATCAGGACTCTGAGCGGGCCATACCATATTTTTTAACACCACTTCCGTCTCTTTTCATTCTAAATAACCAGTCCCATGGCTCGAGAAACAACCCCAGACCATAATGGAACCACGCTGTGCTTGACGGATGGCATTACATAATTTGGCATTATCTTTTCTCTGGCGCTGTGTCGAACATAAATTCACCTTTTTGAACCAAATATTTCAAACTTCGATTTATTGGTTCAAAGGACTATTTAAAATCTTCTTTTTGCCAATATCGATGGGCAAGAACTCACTGCATCCGTTTTTCTGAACTCTTTTGTTTTGTGAACATAACAGAGATTTTCGGACAGCAACATGACCAGACAAATTAGCATCCTGCAATCGTCTTTTTACCGTAGTCAATGATCAGGTTCCGATCGAGATTTGTTAACTTTGGCGCGAATTTCTGGCCCTGTTAGGTGTCTATTCCACTTGCTGGTAACGACAATGAAATTGTCATCACTAGAAATGGTCACTCTCGGTCGTTCTGAACATGGACGATCTTGATCACTGCCAGTTTCCTTGTGTCGAATAATTGTGCGATGAACACAATTCTTCGAAATTTTAAATTGTGCGGCAATTGCACATTCGAATTTGCCTTCATTATGTAAAACAACTATAGCAGATCGCATTTCAGTGCTAATTTCGTGTTATTTTTCCATTTTGGAGACGTCTTGACGGTAGGAACTACAAGTGCAGACTAAGTTGCCAGGTTACAAACAGTTGTGAATAACTTCATAAAAAAACAAGTAATCCAAAAGATAAATCTGTTCTAGGAAGCTAAAACAATCATACATTTTGGTTAGTGCAAAAAGGAAGCAAAATAATTACTAATAAATCATAAAATATAACAAAGAGGTAGTCTTTGTTTTTGTTTTTGTTTTTAATTGACTGTCACTTGGAGATCTTTGATGTTTTCAAACAAAACACCTTTACTCAAGAAATACACAAAGGAAAGACAGTTCGGACATTTCTTAGTAATAATAGAAAACGCAAATGTGCAGATTTGTTTTATTATCTACAATTTTAGTGTATTTAGAGACAATGTAACTATTTTACAAGTGGTCTCAAACTTTCCGTCTGCAGTATATATATATATATATATATATATATATATATATATATATATATATATATATATACATACAGTTTTAAACATTCACAAAAAACGATGATGGGTGTTATTTTATTTTTAATAAATGTTCTAATTTATCTATTAACATTTTCTTGCTAGTTACTATCGTCATTATGTCACAATGAAGTGCGTCCGCATGAATGCACCTCGAAGCCTGACTGCCGTGCACAATCTATAATAAAAATAGGCTTCAGTCTACATAAAAAACAACATTATTGTGAGACATATTTTCCATTTTATTATCTTTTATCGTAATATACGTAGATAGTTTATTGCGTCCAAAAGCTCTTAAAGCTTGTTTGATATTTTCACATAGCCGGATTTTAGTTCTTTAATATTCCATTTTGTTTCCAAACATCGCCTCTCACTTTGATTTTGCATTTCCATCAAGGATTAAGTTACTACTTACGTTGTTTCGAATATTTATATCTGTGATTTCAAAAAGAATTTAAGCATGTCAAAACCATAAACTCCCGCAATGTAACATCTCATTTCTGTTAGCAGAAAAAAGTTTGTTTTCTAGACCCTCATACTATTATGAAGTAATTTACGATATAGTAAAACGAATACCAAATAATACTACTATAGGACTATCTTATCTAATTATGTATAATAATAATATTTTTTCAACCTAAAAGCATTACAATTTTAGCTACTAAAAATGAAAAACACCGCAGTTAGAATGTAAAGGCAAAATCCAATAAGAATTTATACAGAAATTCATATTCAAAACTTATATACCAACAGGGTTCAGTTTCTTAGTTACTGGCTAAAAAATAAGCAAACTATTATCTTACCTACCCTAAAATAATTTAGAATAAACAAAAATAAACGTATTCAGTTTTTAAAATGAAAACATTTGATAATAACAGTTAACAGTAAAAAAAATGTTAAAGCCATTCACACCGTTATACTGTGACCGCTGTCTCCTTGCATGCAAAGCAATAAATCGTATAATGATTTCGAATAATGATTTGCATGTCGGCTACGCGTTATCGATGGAAAGAACATCTGGTCAATGACTCACTCGCTTTCTACTATTTACTATAAATCGAACAATAACGACTATCATTTTGAAACGAACGTTGAAGGGTTTACTGAGTGGTTTAAGCAATTGATATTGAGCTTGGAAGAGCCATCCGTAATCACTACGAACAATGCCAGTTATTACTCGCAGCAAATTAATCGAGCGTCTACATCATCATCTAGGATAGACGAAATACAAAAAGAGCTTCAGGACAATAAAATGGCATATTCGAACGCTGATATAAACGCAGAATTTTTGCAAAAGGTACATCGGTATAAACCTGAAAAGGGTTATTATTTAGATGAATTGGTAAATCAACATGGTCATTAAGTTGTTCATTTACCCACAACCCACAGCCTTTCGTTACTAATTGAAACGACGATTCCAGTGATGACGATTCTTGATTTAATCAAAATAATTATTAGTTAATTTGTTGGTGACTTTCTCAAATCTTTGTCTTGTAGGCCTTTGGGATATTAGCAATGACTTGATGGAGTAAATTCACTTCTCTCTATAATTGCGCCCACACCAATGGTTGTATTGGTAGTAATAATTAGTAACTAATTGGTAAATAGTAAATATTTATCACTTAATTGTGATAGTTAATTAATAAATTAGTTAATAACGTTTACTTGTTTCGTTAACTCATAATTTTGTTTTTAAACGTTTTTGTTAACTCATAATTTTGTTTTTAAACGTGTATTATAATGTTATTATTACCTATTTATCTCTGTGTTATATGTACACGAAGATTAAAGATATACAACCTATATTGTCAAAGTTTAATTTTGTTCGTGGCCTGTCGATAATATTACTACAAGAGCGTTACGCATTACTGGCCGTCGCTAGAAGATCTGTGAGTGCTAGTGATCGCACAATATACTTCGTTTTACTCACACGTTTTATTGCTTCACATGCAAGGAGACCACGCCCTAATATAGTAGATTAAGAGAGGTAGACTTTTCAGAAGATTTCGAAAAAATTATAGTAGATTACGATTAAATACGGTAGTATTTTCCCAGACTGAAAACGAAAGGATGCCCTAATTTAGATGACCTTCTATTTTTTTAAAGACAATCCTCAGTAAAATTCTATTGTTTCTATAATAAATAGAAACTTTATTTGGTATTTTTTCGTGGAGTTATTAATAAAATCTTTATTAAAATTATAATTAAATAGTATATGCTTATGTTTCGGATATTTATGACTTTTTAAGTAATTTTTTAAAAATATCTGACATAATTTAATTGTCAATTATTTTTCTTGTGCATAGAATATCTTAAATGTTCCATAAATGGGTGCATCAACATACGACTTTGACTTCCACTTTTACTTCTTTATTATCATTAAATTATTAATTATACACAAACATTAATTATAACGTGATATAGGTTATCGACTTCGTGTTTGTACGATGTCGATAACCTATATCGCTTTTGAATAAATTATTTTTTTGCTTTCATATAAATAATATACAGTAAATTAATGATAATTTATACACATCAATTCTACAATGGCATAATAATACAGAAATTAAAAATAATTTACTTTATTCTAGTAAATCTATATTTCTTTTTTCGCCAGTCAGTTTTATTGTGTAACGAAAGATATTTAATTTAAACGGTTTCAATTTTAAATATAGTAGCACAAACACTATTTCACACGGGATAAAAATTACCGAGTTGCCTGTTGTGACAGGCTACTTAACCTGCAACTAACTGCGCATTCGAATGTTTTTTTCTAAGAATTTGGGTAAGTGGTGTGCTTACTGTGAGTTAGTCAGATGGCGTAGACAGCCCTGGCGAGCGGGCAGTGTACGCGACCTTGTGCTAATGGCGACGCGGCGTGCACGCTGCGAGATATTATTTTTGTCCACATTTCAAGGCACCGGACGCGACCCACGCCGGAAACGGACCAGCGCACTCGCGCTAGCCCGTGCAACGGTTAGCTTGTCCGCCGACGTCACTTTAGACCCGATTAAACGGTCACGTGAAGCTGCTGAGAAACTTGTACTAGTTAACAAGTTCGGTTTTTTGAGGTGCGATATTGGTAATTATAATTTTATGAGCAGATGCCAATCCATCAATGTCTCGAAGCAAGGTTATCAAACTCGCGGCCTGTTTATGATTTGACCGGAACTTTATCGTAATAAAAAATTCATATTTTTAAAAGCATTTTTATGCCAGTGAAATTGATGAATCGGCTGATAGAACATTTTTTGAAGTCAGCTAGGAAGCGCTTCTGATTACTTAAAATAACCATGACGGGAGAGTCCTATTAATAAGGAAAGGAAGAGAATGTAAACCTTAGACTTATTATTACACTATACGGCAAGCGCGATGATGCATAATAGCGATATTATGTGTTGAAATCTTACACTTGGTGAATTACTTAGGGAATAGGCACTTAGTGAACTGTGTGAATTGCAGTGAACACTCAGTGAATTGCTTTCACCGTTCTTTGTTGCTGATTTTAAATTTATTCGTTGTTATCTCGTTAAAATAAGTGTGTTTATAATAATGGTTACTTGTTCTTTTCTTGATTGTGGCACTACGCATCGAAACTAATAATAATAAACAATCCAGGTAAATTTTGGAAAGTGACACTGTACTTTTATATTTATTTCCACAAATCCACACAGAAATGACTATTTCATATATGTATTACAATCTACAGAATAATATGTAAAATATGGGTATACGTTAAAAACATGAATTTATTGAGTTTTGTGTAATAACATTCATTTGACCTTTACGCTAGTGTTAAATCATTTTATCGATAATTTTGTCGATGAAATTTATTGAATTTGAATTGAAATGATTAAGCTTAATATTGTTGAATAAAATTGTATACGAATATAAATTTAGACATTGTTCTTTTATTCAGTGTTCATTGTTATTAGACATTGTTCATTGTTTTAGTTTGATAAGGGACTTTAGTCACTTATGAAACTAGAAACTTAATAATTTCATCAAATCGTCCCGTCCTTCGTCTGTACGTACGAGTATGTCAAAGGCGCCGTAGCTATGCCATTTTTACATATTGTGCTATTACATTTTACAGGTTTATGAGTTTGGCCAATTTAAAGACAGGATAGTTTTCTTGAGTTACCGTTCTATCCATGGAACTTGAGATAGATTTTTTCGCCTACCCCATAAAGTGGGGTATCAGAGAATTAGTCTTTCAAAATGAAATTAAAAATATCGTGTAACATTCTTAGTTAAATTTGTTCCCTATATTTTTCAATAGTACGTTTTAAAAATCTGAATAAAATCATAATAATGTACTTTAACAATTACTCCAATTGAAAATTGTTTTAGTTTAGTTTTATTGACAAATTTATTAGATTAAAAATAGAATCTGTTAAAAATATACTAAATTTGTCGACATCCACGTCGATACTATTGAACATCACTATAATAAAACTACAGTAAATTTACACACCCACACACAATACAGTTTGGAAAACTCAGAATTTGAAACTGTAGTGGTCTATATAATAATAAATCTATGGCGTAAACACGGCACTATATTCGTTTATTGTTAGTATAGCGGTTCTTTAGATCGCTAGTTTATGATATAGACGTACATGAACCGCTCAAGTATGCAAAAAGTAACAGAATATCACGACAGAAAAGGGTTATAAAGCGTTGAACGAAAATGGCATTTAATCGTGCTTGCACGAGCCGCTCCCACCGTAAGGCGGAAGTAGCGCCACGTTTATTTACATCCGGTAGTGGAACGTTACAAAGACGGTAAGACGTCGCCGCAGCATGGAGCGGAGCGCTCACTTCGGAAGGTACCAGCGGATCGAATAGCCGAGGACGAAACGAATTTTGTATGGAGCGTTGCAAAACAAATGACAATGCGGACAAATTTCTTACATACACACACACACAGTATATAGTGGTAGAATGATTAAAATTGTTAAAGAGACTCACCTTTAAAATGAAGTAACGAAGTCTATTTAATTTAAGAGTAAAAAAAATTTGTGTGCTTAAGTCCAAAATGTAGAAATAAAAACTTTGGCAACCAATATAGCCGTACTGTGTATGTTGAAAATTTTCAATAAGAAAATTTAAAAAAAACAAAAATAACATAGGCCTATTATTAAATTATACTCAAATAAAATATTATTCAAAAATAGAACATAATTTTTGAACGGATGCACTCCGTGTTAAACAGTGAACTCGCTCAGCCGATGCCGAAGGGAACCGAATTTACCCGAACAATGTAGTGCACGTTCTAGACCTTTTGCAATTCCAATTTCAAATTAAAATGAAATTTGTATTCCATATAACAAGCCGTTTCTATTTATTTTTTGAGTCCTTTGTTTCCCCCTCTCTAATTCTTATAAGAATCTTACCAAAGCCAATTCAAAATATGTGGGTTAATATGATGTAAAATTTTAAGTTTAAACGTCAAGCGGTTGCTGAGAAAAACAGACGGACATACAATATGTGAATGATCTTATAAAGGTTCCCTTTTTCCTTTTGAGGTATGGAACTTTAAAATAAATTCACCAAATCAATTATTTAAAAAAATTTCGCACCTTTTCGAATAAATTCGTTTTTTTTTGTGGCGATAGCTCATAGGATGCCGACATACATCTCGGAAGTTCGAGGCTGAAAGCTACAAATGTTACGCCTACTCCGTCGCTATTTCTGAAATTTCCATAAGAGATCTAAGTCAGCTAAACGCAAGTTAGAATTTCGCATCTTAGATTCCAAATCTATTTTACATTAACAAAGAAAATATCAAGTTTCCTGGAAAAAATACTGCTTGAAACCAGATACGCTCAGTTTTATCTGGTTTAATGTTTTTCTAATAGATCTCGGTCGTGTATCATTATTTTTATAACTAGTAAATTTTTTTCGTAGTTAATAGTTTAGGCGTCAGAATATTCTATAATTATAAACGAGCTTTCACATTTTCCATCGCGACGATGTAATTTGTGTTTGTTGAGAATCTTTTATCGTTGCCAAACGTATAAAAGTGAAAAACTTGTCAAGTAAGAATATAACTCTCATTACGAGGATTCCATACACACAATTGTTGGTTAATTGGTATAGCAAGATTTGTTTTCGAACTCCCCTCGATAATACAAGATGAAAATAATCTATAACATTTTTTTTTATTTAGGCCTTTATTAGAGAGGGATGATTTATTGAATATTTTTTTTATTTTTAACATTTTTTCATTTAAAGTTTCATAATCATCAACAGAATCTATATGAAAAAAAATCTAATCCACTGAATTACCAGTATAATAAATTTTTCTTCCTGCATAATAATAATCGTGTTGCACACTACTCAAAACTGTATAAAGTGTTCGGTGCGTCGCGTCGTACATCACTTTAATAGTACTGCACAGACTGCTCCCGAAGAGAATGACACTACAGAACGCCTGAACGTTGAAAGGCATCTCGAAAATGAGATAAAATACGAAAACAAAAATTTTGTTTACAATCAATTTATTATGTCATCAGGAACCTACAGAAGCCGGCTTGTTATACACACTTAAGGATATGTTATACAGGTATTACAGTATTTCTATTAAATTATATAATCCATACATAGTATAAAACAAAGTCGCTTCCCGCCTCTGTCTGTCCCTCTGTAAGCTTAGATCTTTTAAACTACAAACTTGATTGGGTTTTCACTATCATTAAGATAATTTCTTCCAGAAGGCTTACATGTATAATACAGGCGTGTTATATTTACAGGAAATATAAAAAACAGTCAATATTTCCTAAAAAAAGTAGAATTTTGGGCGCTCTCATTACTGACGCCGACTAAACTTTATGGGATATATCAAAATGTTGTACTATGGAATTGTGTATTTTAAAAATATCTACAACAAAGTTCGTAATGGCATATACTTGCTCTTACAGCAAATCATTATCATTAATATTTTAGAAGATATCACAGATTTAAAATTACCAGAAATCAGTATTCGCATTATCGATGCCGTGTACGGACGACTGTGGCGGCGGGCGGCGGCGGTTTGTAAATGACAGTAATATTATTAATTGATCCACAGTTACACTACATTAGTATCTACATTGCACCCGTGTGAAGCCGGGGTGCGTCGCTATTATAAGCATAACGAGGCGAAAGTCAAAAACTTTCGTCATATTTTTGTTGACATTTTCAATAATATCTCTAGAACAATACACTACATCCTTTTATTCTTTGTTCTTAATTAATATCAATTAATAATATCTCTAGAACAATACACTACATCATTTTATTATTTGTTCTTAATTAATAAAATTATAATCAATTAATATCCCAAAAAAATCGAGTATTTTGTTTATCCCTTCAAATATCCATATAAATATTTTTGTAACATATATTAAGATCATGCGAGTTATTGTACTTTATCACAATGCCTAATTTCTAGTATTAAAAGAACACAGAAACACTTATAAAAACATAAGTTACATGATAATAGTACATTGCACGTACTGAATTCCAAGTTCACACCGCATGCGTGTTGTGTCAGATCTAATTTTGAATAATTCATACGCCGCCGTCGTTTTAATTGAGCACAGCCTTCTTGATCCCATTCGATCTAGTTCTCAATAAAACCACAGCAATTCGACTACACTGGATGTTGGACCTTATCCAATAATTTATCATCTTAAACAGGGTTACTGTAAAGCATCTTATTTTGCAGGTATTGGTAATTTATTCATTTAATGACTTAAATTGTTAAATTTCTCACAATCCCATACCAATGGTTTTTCGGCTGTCAAAATTATAATATTGGTCCAAGTGGCCTATCTTTGTCGTTATAATGGTAGAGGACACTGTTCTTTTAACGAGTGCTGTTTCCATGCTTATTCATTTTTGTGGTAAAGCAACATTCTTCAAACTTTAATTTGTATATTTAGAAACTCTCCCTGCGGTAATATATTTAACACCCGTTAATAAAATGACAGCAGGCTTATTGGCAGGTAATAAAAAACTTCTATTAAACATACGCGTAGCTAACTTGTCGTAGGTAATTATTGACAGTTTATTAACACTTTCTCTCTTTTCAATAATAATTAACAAATCAACATTTTAGTTTTTAGCTCTTAATAAGATTATTTCACACCAAAGCCTTATTCTCTCATATTTATTGTCTATCACTTTTTGTTATTTCCCTCAATCTACTGTTTTCAAAACCTTTTAAGTTTTCTTTTTCTGCTTATGTCTACAAATGCTTTTGTTGTCGTTCTTTTATATTTAATACTGCCAAATCATTTCAATGTAGCTTCTTGACATTAATAAACACATTTTGTTTCCTGCCATGTTCTCGTCAATTATTATTATCTTTAGTCCTCTTGTTTAGTCTTTTCCCTAATTATCTCACATCAAAATCATTTAAACTAATTCAATCGTTTTTGTCTCTCGCGTTATTGAAGATTCACTGCGAATTAATTTTTTACAAGTGTAACTAACTTTAATTTTTTTCCCAATTTTTAGATAATTCTTTTTTCTTATGACAACCATGTTCACTCGTCACTTCATCTCATCTTTTGTCTTTCTATTTCGTGAATTTTTAAGCAGCCAAAATCACGTACATCTTTCAATAACATACTTGATATATTTATTTTCATTTATGTCGACAACCATTTCATTACTTTTTATCAGTATTCATTTGTAAAACTTTCTATAAGTTTGGCACAAATATTTATAACGTACAACACAATAAAACAACATTTTCTCTAAACGTAAAAAAATTATATTAGCATAATACTCATTCGTAAACCAGTCCAATAAATTAGACAGCTATCAATGTAGAGGTTGGTTTCCGAAAAAAATATTCCTTTTAAAACGTGTCGATGACAAGCCTGCCAGTTAATTGTCCGCCAAATCGAATGCGAGTTTTACTATCTTAATTAAATCAGTTTTATGATAAAACTCTTCCCCAACTCTCGCACAAGTATTCAACCGGGTAAAAAATCGCATCGTATATTTTTGCCTTTATCTATAGAAATATATCGATGAGAGATTTAAGATCATTCCTGTTCATTATCCAAACCTTTTAATTACTTGACTAATTATATAAATACAAATTTAGAAAAGTGATATCAGTCGTTCAATAAAACACAACTTGATTTTCTGATTTTATTTTGCTTACTTATATTTCTTTCTTGAACTTATACGTTAGACTAACTTTTTACTACGATAGTAGCCTCTCCTAGTAAATTAAACCACATTAATTGAAAAATGTTTTGTGGGAAACTGTATTGAATACGACACAGGAAGAAGTAAAAGAAGAAAAATATATTGACAGAAATAAAAAAATAAATAAAAAGCATCTTCTGATGATGGGTTACGCATGTCAGATTTAGATTTAATGAGCTTTTTAGAAAGTCGTGTTTGTTAATGTTTTGATGTAGTTTCATTGTAATTCTAGCCGTTGACAATAATGTTGTTACAAAAATAGGTTTTTTTTTAATGTTTTTGTTGCTGTACATATAGATGGCAAATGACAATTCTCGAATAACGATCGCGTCGAATGTTCTACAAGTCACTGGTAGGATCCGCCCCGAAAAGGTATTTAAGTCACGCGCCTTCGGTAAAAAGTCTGCCATCGTATTTATATTGCCCTAGGGATGTTTTTTAACAGTTTGGGATTTCTTTGTTAATTTTGTATCACGTTATTAATTTTAAGATATTGTTCTTGTATTTGTCTATTGCTCACAAATAAGCTTTATTCAATCAATTTTGTTAGTTAAACTATTAGAAAACGTAATTATAACAGGTAAGAACCCCGTACGGCAAGTGCAGATTTACGTAGCAATATAAGGTTATTATTGAACGTTTTGCTATTGACACCAAATACGTTGGTAAAATTTGTCATTTACAGTAATTTATTAACTGATAATCTGTTGCAAAATAGAGATAAAAAAAGATTGTGCTAGTCTGTGCACTAAAGAAATGTGTCTATAATTATATTATGACATTCTACTAGGATTTTCTTTCAATAACTTCCTTGATTAGTTTATATAAAACTGTATGAGGAAGGACTTTGTAGAACCATACTCTCTTGGTTTCTAGAATTTGATAGAATGAGCGATAAAACATATATAAATGACCTAAGAGATATAAAATGGATCCAAATGTTAATATGTTTGAAACGTTGCCTGGCCACTTTTATTTACTTGTAATTTTTAAAATGCCAGATGCGATTCCCACTTTTAAGTTCGATCTTTAAATGTATTATTTGAATGTTTAATAGCCTTAACAAACATGAAGGTTTAATAATCTTAATAAACATCTTTGTACCTTTAATATAGGTTACTCGCAATTGAGGATAAACATATTTTTACTGCTCATTTTACTTAATTAAAAATATAACTAAAATGAACAAAAAATGAGAAAAAATATAGATAATTATATAAAACTATTTACATACGGGGAAATGGTATAGTAATGTCCATGGATTTGAAGACGTCTTGGACATGAACCAAAATTTAGTTAAACCTCAAAAATTAGTAGTTTTGCCCAACAACAATTAATACAGTCGAATCCAAAAATTAATCAAGATTAAAAAAGCAAACGCAATTAAGTTTTGTACGAAAGCTAAAACTATTAAAAAATTTCGAAAACAACTAATACAACTTATTTAAAGTAATATTGTTTTGTTACCAAATGAAGAAATTATTCTATAGTTTCATCAGTCCTATTTGATGTTTATTGAGAAATTGACAAATGTAAAAACTTCTTTCTTTATTCCTCGCAACCAAGAAACAAAAATTTTCATATTGCGCAACTTCTTCTCCTATGTTATACATGGGTATAAATTTTGCACGGGGAAAGTTTCACATAGCTCGGTTTATTAGCCTTTATCCGAGTTTGCAAAAAAGATAAAATTGTTTATGAAATTGCAAATATTTAATACAATTACTAACAATTTGTTATAGTATTACCAAGGTCAAAGAAATAAATAACGTTCAGTAATGTGCTAAAAAATTCAAATCGTGTAATCGGTTACGTCAAAAAGGTCATTATGGCTAGTTCATATTTAACTGTGTTGTTTTGTTAGCTCTTTCAAGCGTTTAAATAATACTTGAAGACCTACAAAACATTGAGTAACTTTATGAGTTAGAGTCGGTGCGAATATTTTGAGACAATGCTAATGTGCGAAAATCTGACATCGAATTGTGCGTTTGATAACAACTCATGCCACATATTTACGCACTAACACTTAAAACCAAATCATTAAATTTTATTGTCAAAGCTAACTATATACCTACGTAAACAATACTGACAGGAACATTATGCATTTGGTATTTTAATTTGTAGGATTATGAAATTTTAACTATCCAATCAGAATCAAGATTTTTTGACTTAAATTTATCAAAAATTCATGAAATACCATGACGTTTGCAAGTTAAATCTAATCATAAGACGATTTTTTTGCGCATTTTCCATCTTGTGATTAAGTAGTATACTATAATTAAAAATTAGTCATTTTAGATGGATGAATTGAATAAACTTGTCCTTATATACCTGCGATTTTTTTATCAATCATAATTAATTTACTGACTTTATCTATTGACATAAAACCAATATAATATATTCGAACTGTTATTATGGTGGAAAATCTTTAGTGTTGCTAGTGAGAATATTTAAAAAGGAATTTCTTTTAATAATTGTTATTTCTTATTTTCTAAATATTCCCGGTAAAAACAATTGTAAAATCTAGATAGCCATAATTAGTTATTTTTTGTTTGTTTTAAGAAGTTTCATGTTCCTAAAAATTCAGCATTAATTTCCATACATTTGTTCCTAGATTCCTTGATTACTATTCGGCTTTATTCATAATAGAACGAAAGTTTGCTATAATACGTTCAATCAGTGTTGCCAACTCCAATAAATCCAAGTCGCTAGGCGCAATATTAAAAGCCGCTAAAACTGATTCTGCCGGGTCTGAAATCCATGATTTCGTTCGGGTATGGGCACCAAAGGCCAGTAGCGGTCATGCCAACCTTACTGAAATTTAAGGAGATCTACTGAATTCAGTTTGAGTCTTCTGAGATATTGATTTTTTTTAATTATGATTAGAGAAATATCCTGATTTCTCTAATTTATAAATAAATTGTACACAGAATGATTTTTCCATTTTGAAAATGTTTAAATACGTCAATATTTACATTAAGATTGAAACAGAAATTTTAACTTTAATAACTACTAACAATTAAATTCGAATTTACCGCTTTTATATGACGGTGTCATCTATAGGATTATATGAATTATGTGCCCGCTAATATCGTTCAGTAATGCGTTATGCGTCGATTTGTTATTTATTTATAATAATTTATTTTGATTTAACTATATAATTGAAGATTAAAACATCAATTGAAAATATGAATGATAAAAAAATCATGGAAATGTAATCTGTGAGGTTGATCCAGTACTTGATTCTAAGGGAAATTTAAAAATTTTATAATTAAAAATATTAACCATTACGTTTTTATAGTGAGAGCAGGTAAATAATACAATCATCTGTTATATTATTAATTTATAATATTAATTAAAGTTCTGAAATTAATTAAAAAAATATATATTTAAGCATAGTTTTGATAACATATAAACAATTATTTATTAATATTTGTTACTGTGATGTTTTATAGGTAATATTTTTAAGTACGTTTGCTGTGGCTTGTTATTATTTGAGAATGAAGATTTATTGAGAGATGATGCCTACAATAAAGAATTAGAAATATCTTCTGAAGACGTTTTATGGAATGATGAGAGAATAGACTCATCAGACTTAAGAGAAGAACAAAGTATTTGTTTACCTACTATTCAATTAAGTGATAAAAATTTAAAGCAATGAGTGTTCCAAAGAAAATTAAATATTGTCAAAAGCTTGAAAATGAACAGTTACAATTAGAATAATTTAAAAGATGGTTAAGTAAAAGTGATAAGGGTAGAAGAATTAGCTTTTTGTAAGCCATGTGCTTCTAATGTCCCTATTAGCAATGGGGGGCAGGGGGGAGGTCTGATTCAGTGAAACATTTATCATCAACTAAACATACTAACAATTGTAAGGTAATGAATGGACAAAAGATTATTATTCAAGCATTGGCATCTGCATCTGGCACACTGACATCAAAATTAAAATAAAAGAAGCTGAAATACGAATTGCATTTAATATGATTGGATATAACATATACATATATTGAGAAACTCATAGTTATTATATTAGAATTTAATAAAAATTATTTTTTTTTGTAATTAAATAATGTTTAAATTTTTTAATTCAATTAAAAACCAAAGAATTTATTATTTCGCAAAAAATAATCTACTGAAATCGTTAGATTCTTCTGATTTATTGAATTTTTTTCTTTTCGTTTTTAAAATTATATATAAAAATGTTATATTTAAGTTAATTAACATTGGACAGAAATATATTTTATTATTACTTAATATTACGTACGTTTTTTGTCAACTCCAAAAAAAATTAAAGTTAAATATTAAAAGATTCAAGTATAGATCGATAAGTTATGTGTTCTACCGTCAGTGTATAGTTACTCTAGAGTCAGTGTGGCATCTACTCTATAGTTAAATACTTACTTGAAAATTTCAAGCTTAATAATTTTTTTTCAAGTGACAAAAAACGTACCTATTGCCTGAAGCTGTTTTGATTTACACTCTAAATGTCGTCAGATAAGTCGCTAAAGCATTTTTGTCGTCAAAACTTTTTTTTGTCCCTAAGACTTAAGAAAAAGTCGCCATTTGTAGCAACAAAGTCGCTACATTGACAACACTGCGTTCAATAGTCATTGACCAATTTATTTTTATGTAGAGAAAAATAACCAAACCATAGCTCGATCTAAAGTGATATGTGGTGCTATCTATCGAGAAGTTTGGAAAAGTGCCATTTTCAGTCATGGCAAATATTTTTCTGAGAACACTAATTCACTAGTTCTTTTTATATTTGTAATCTGCACAAAAACAAGTGGTATCTTCCTTTCTTTTTTTTAGAATATACTAAAATAATTAAAGTTAGAATCAGTAATTTTTTTGTAAAACTAAATATTTCTCAGTTTTGTTGTAAAATTAAAAAATAATGGGAACGTGTCTTGTTTAATTATATCACTATAATTATTGCGATAATTATTTCGTCATACTCGAATTTGTTATAACTTCTATTATTTTATTAATAAAATTATAGTGAAAAAACTATAAGATATACTATGTATATATGTATATATATATATATATATATATATATATATATATATATATATATATATATATACATATGTGTATATATATATATATACATATGTGTATATATATGTGTATATATATATATATATATATACATATATATATATATATATATATATATATATATATATATATATATAAATATGTTGAGTACGTATACATATACATTCAGTATGTTAGAGCCTATATTGGGTATGTGAATAAAAGCACCACTTCCTAAGCTGTTTCTTGTACTCTTTATTTAGAGTCAAGTAATTCAAGGAGCGGCGATTCAGTTTGTTTTTAAATTATATCTTTTTAGTATAATTAATTTGTCCCATTGTCAATTGCAAATTTGTCACATCTAACCGAAACATGGTTATACCCTTGTGACACCATTTAATATGATTTTTTATCTAGTTCCTTTTGTATTGCATATACGAAGATGCCAAATACTCGATAAATTAGTGTCATGGTCTATTATATGTTTTAATGAAGTGATGCGAATAAATAATCATTTATTTATTTAAGAGAATTATTAACTAATTTAAAACTACATTTGACGTACCAAAATGATTAAAATGAAGTAAAGCAATTATTTTAAGATATTTTTTTTATAAATAAATTATTAAAAGAATTACGTTACAATAACTGAAATAAAGAAATTTCTTAAAAAATATTAATTCCAAAAACAATATTAGAGAAATTTCTTTTTTAGTTACCTTTCAATTTATATTTTTCAAGCACGGTAATAATAAATCTAAATTATTTATTGTTAAAGAGTCAAAAGAGACAAAATAAACATGAAATTGTTATATAACCATTGCATTTGTAATTTGAACTAATAATGTCCGAAGCTGGCTAAATAATGAACATATGTATAAAAAAACAATATGATTCACAATATGCTTATTATTTGTCAACAAAACAATAACATTTTGTTTTCCTTTTAATAGCTGGCAACAAAATGTTAATTTCGTTATTTCAAATAAATTTGAGAAAACTACGAGCTATGAAAGTTCGAGGAAATCACATGTAATATATTACGCTCTTAAATGCATTTGGATGTAACTAATCGATTGAATAAATATTGGCATCCATTCATTATCGATTCATTATGCATTGCATTAATTCTCAGTTGCCACAAACCAATTCATGTTCGTTAAATCTGACCAAAATATCACACGTAAACTTACGCGATGCACGCCGGCGCACTGTGTCTCACTATGTTTATATATCCGTCTTCATTTGCCTCGTAACGCAACAATGCGTGCGATAGAGAACCGAGATACTTTATACGGTTACCTACCTATACGTACGCTCGTTGTATTCTTATGTTCAAAAAGGTAGAGAGAGAAGTTTAATTTAGTGCGCGCTTGTCAGTTGTTTAGAGTAGTTGTGTTTCTCTGAATGGAAACTTCACACGTTTGTAGAATACGCACGTTAGAGTACGGGATATAGTGGTGTTCATATTTGTTCTTAACAAAAATTTATTCAATTAACTTTTTGTTTTTAACGAAAATAGATTTCCTCCTAGTTTTAAGGTGTTTTCCTTCGTTTCTTCAGTTTTCATTAAATTTAGTATAACAGTAAGATGTCACAATAAATCTGAAAATGTAGTTATTCATGTACAAAGAATCTTTGGATGAGATAAGAGATTCACGTTCCCACCTGTGCTCTTTATTCAGTCGTGTTGTTCGTGTTGTAATACTGTTATAATTCTGTGAGTGCCATTGTTTTGAGTTCATCTTCCGGTCTATTTCTGTGTCCGCCCGTGTGATGTAATTAAACAAGACATGTTCTCATATTCAACTCTGGTTTGGTTGCTCGTATAATGGAATCAAATTGAAGACGTTGAATTGTCAGGCATTGCAGAGGCGAATCGATTGCAATGCATACTTCATTGGTTATGGTGAGTATTTATTACGAAAAGAAACACTGCACTTTGTCCGCTAAGTTTCACAAGAAAAGTAGAGTAAGATACCTCTGTACTCTATTCGTCGAGAGTTTATACGTATGAGTAAACCAATCTATTGTCGATTAGGTATATCCTTACTCTAAAGCCCAAAGTGATTGAGAGTAATATTATAAGTCTAGTACGTCACTGCTATCAAAGGCCTTATTTCCATCTTAGCAGAGCATAAGCTTCGACTCTATTGGAGATAAATCTCAGTTTTGTTATAACTATGGTCACAATGTAAAATGTACAATTAACTTACAATAGCTATGTAAATTAAAAACATTAGGGCTTCATTTTTTTAAGTTACTCTTAAATTATAGCCTCATTTCTATCATAGCAGAGTAACTCGCGACTGCATTGAAGATAAATCTTACTTTTATTATAACTATGGTCGCAAAGTAGAACATAAAACCAAATTACAATTACCTAGGTAAATTAAAAACGTATTAGGTGTTTCATTGTTTTTAAATGGCTTTTCAATTAGGAATTAATACATGTTTTGTACGTATAAACTCCTCCCCGTTTAGCCAACAGTCCGCTGCCCGTGTAGAGAAAAATTGTTGATACTCGTATAACTAACACAGTTCCCGCATCTCTGTTATTCACGCTGTCCGAAAAAGAACGTGCAAGGTTAGATTAGTCTCGTTTCAATCAATATTACCTTCATACGTTTAGTCTATTATTTCGTCCGTGAACTAATTAAGAACTACGCGATCGCTGAGAACATTAAAAGAAACGTAAATAAATATTTGTTAACTCTGTTAAGACGTGACAAGTTTGCTCTATCTTAAAAACACATCTTTTTCTCAAAATTTGGTATTTCATTAAGCCTTAAAAATTGTAAATTATTTTATGTTTCGTATTAGGCATTTATTTTAATGAGCGTTTGCTTGTGGCTTTGCTAACAGGAGTTGATAATTATTAGTTTTTACAGTAAACTAGTTTCTCTCGTTTCGTTATATTTGTTTTAAAAAGTAAAAGCAAAGGAGATCACCCATTTTTGTTTTGTTGATTTTTTTGCATATGGAAAGGTCAAGAATGGAAGTGATAAGATAAATGAAATAAAATAGCTTTTTTTCTTAACTAAAGATAATTATTATTCATTTAAATACAGAACAATTAAAAATTTATCTTAAAATGTAATATCATTGTTTTATTTTATTATCTCTAAATATATATACCTATCTACGTGCCATTATAATATAGTTTATAAATGGTGACAACATTTATTAGCGTTTACTAAGACCATTGATACAAGTTAAGTTGGTTGCTTCTAATATAATTTTTGTATTTTAGTTATTATTTTTAATATTTTCATTTTATGTTTCGACTCTACCATATTATAGGATTTCATCGTCATAATAACCACACTGCTGTATCCTATCCAGCCAGTATCCTAGGCAGTCACTGTTAAATATCTACATATATATGTAAATTTAAAGTATATTTTTTCATAACATGGCCTAGTCTGGTGACTTTTAGCATAACTATATTTTCATAAACGCACAAAAGTTCAAATAAGCATAAATCTAAAATGGGCAGAACCGGTACGAATGTAAATACATACCAAAAACAACTTATATACAAAAAACAGGAATAAAGATCATATTCAATATTTAAACTTCCCTCAGAACTTTAAGCATAATATAATTACATAATATTATTATGTAATAATATTCCTATACAAATGAATTAAAAAATGAAATAAAAGCAGCATTTTCGGCCAAAATCAACATTTTTCATCAAGTTTTGTATAAGAATGAAAATATTTATTTATGCTTTTATAATCACCTACAATCATATAGAAACCGTTGGGTTGGCAATCAATAACGTAGGTATTTAAACACTAACATTCTTAACCCTTTAAGTTTTCAATACGTATAAAGTTCCATTACAAAATTTGATGAAAAATACTGAGTTTGACCAAAAATATTGATTTCACTCAATTTTTTTATTTCTGGATCGGATAACGTAGTTTCATTGTTGTTTCGGTGTAGATTTCATTGTCTAGTAGTTCTTGACTTTTATATATGGTAGTACATTTGCCTAATAGTAAGACACAAATAATAATTGTTACTTGCTTATACAAATATAATGAGAATCTATGTATTTACGTAACGAATTTATTGACTTCTATACATTCATCACAGAAATTACAATTAAAAAACTATGACATTAATCATAGAACTGTCTCCAATTTAAAAAAAAAGCTCCCATGGGAAAAAATATGCATCATTGATACCCACGCAGGCATTGCGAACTATGTTACACTTGTATTTTTGTATTAATAATTCCAAGTATTTTTACAAGTCAGCTTAAGAAAAAATATAAAGTATATATTAAGTATGGTATAAAATTTTTTTGGGATAGTGTATAAATTCGATGGCGGTCAATTAGCGCTACCGTTTTTCAATAAAGAGGGAAGGTCGCGATTGGTGTTGCCAGATGTACTAATCTCGCGGGAAGTCCCAGTAGGGGTGTCGGGACTCCCAAATGTTTAAATTTTCGGCACTACTAATAATTCAAAATCTATTAACCGCAACTTTGGTAAGTTTATTTGGGTGTTTAAATCATACAACTGACTATTGATTATGATTATTCAAGTATGATTATTTATGTTTAAGAACCTTTTTGCGAGGATTAAGAATGTAGAGTAGAAGTACTCTTAAGTAAGTAAAATGTGAATAAATATTTCTATAACTATTTTTAGTCTCATGTATAAATTTTTTAGCCATGATGCGTGATTTTCAGTACTTTGGGCCTGGCAGTTACTGACAATCATTAGTCGCGATTTCTAAGTGTTACAGTAGTATATCAGAGGGTCGCAAAATATTTGTGGTGTGAATTAAATCACAAAATAATACATTTACGGTGTAAGATTGTAGTATCAATTGTTTACATTTTTCTATATTTCCGTACAATGTTTTTTTTTACATTTAGGGATCGCTTCGGTTTATGTTTGATAAACCCTAATCTATGCTAAGAAGTAAGAAATAAAGGCGAAATGGACAAGTTTTCTACAAAATTTCTACAGTTACCTAATTTAACAGGGTACAGGTTTGACGAATCGCGTATCAGTAAACCAATTACAGACATAATCTGACATCGAAGGTCTATCTTCAACATTTAGTAGATTAATTACTGATTATGAAGTAATTGTTAACTTGTAACTTGTTACCATTTCATATTTGCTGACCTTGTATTGAGTTGAAAAGTTGAGAGTGTCATAAACGTGTCATAATTGGCCGCGAATTGTATGAAATCTTGTACCAAGCAAACGAAAAGTTTAAAATTCGATCCCTATCCTGTGTAAACCGACCATATCAGAACCATCCTCGATCTTTGGCGTTTTACTCCAGGTGTGCTCGTCAAACCTCTGATGAAATAAATAGGCTCTTGAGTGACTTGATACTATTATAATTATTTACATGTCATTGTATCGTTTACAGAACGACGTTTGAAAATTTGCAAATAACTAAGTTGAAATAAGTCGGAGTTGTCGGTCGAAGGCCCTACTAAAAAGTGAGAGTAATAGGGGTTAAGTTATGATTTATTCTTATCAGTTTAGAAATTGATAATGTTAAAGGTGAAGTTAAACAAGACTTTTTATTTACTATATTTATTGGGCTTCTTTTTGTATATCTTGTACAATTATTTACATTATTTGATAATATATTTAAAACTATGTTTTTAAATGAGTACTTTCTTTACAAATTGAAAGACGAGTAGGCTTACTTTTAATAAATTGGTATAGATAGCACAATTAAAATTTAGTCAACTCTTAATTCGTAATTTGTAATAACCAGTTAAAGATTTCTCGTGTTTTGGAACTAATTATCGCAAATAACATCTTCTTATATATAAAAATATTTAAGATTAGTATAATACTTGAGGCGCTCTTGTGATATTTCGCTATCAATAAAAACGATGCTGTCAAGAATTCTTTTCTACTGTTTGACATTGGATTCGTTTCAGAGCATTCAATACTTCCAATTTAAAATCTAATCTTTGCCGTCTATCCAACAGTTTCATCTCGGGTACCAAAGACAATAAGAAACTTTTGTCTTCATCAATTTCTTGACTGCTAACCATAGCGTCGCCGACCATACGCAGAAGACGATGCTGAAACTCGTCAATCTCCGAAGATTTGTGTCGCTTGCGCATTGTTGAAATCGAGATGTTGTCGATGAAGGACGATCCGGGCATTGGATCTAGGCTATCGTCCTCGACAGTACAGGAGTCCTCGTACGAATAACCGGTGGGTTCCTCGATGACAGAAACATAAGGACAAAGATTCTCAGTCGACACACTACCGGCGTCGCTGCTAGGCGGCTTCTGCTCGTCGAGAAAAGCGAGTCGATCAAAGTAGGAATATTTCCTTTTACTACCAGAGTTAGGCGTGTACCTTTTATTTTTCTTCTCCCTGCTGTAGTAGTCTCTGACATTCCGCCATTTTTTCCCTAAGTCTTCAACTGTAACAGTAAATTTTAACTTTACTATTATTTATAACTGGTATAGTGACTAAACAACACGCACACGTATAAGTACATATGTAGAGCAGTACATATGTCATATTCTACTACATCAGCCATTTGACCGAGTTCTTTACACTGTCATAAACCGTGAAGGTTATTTTGCATTTCAAATTGTTTTACTGCCTATAAACATTGTTTTGGTAGATAGACATGCGGTTAGCTGGCAAAATAATACGTCTCTATGGACTTATCACAGAGATCCCTTGAGTTTTAAATTCTACGTTACCTTAATCGCATTGTTTGTGTGTGCGCAAATTTGCTAGGTAAGTTTAGTGGTGTTCAATAATATCAACAAGGGAAAGCTGAAGAACAATGAATTTATGTAAGAATATTTCGTATCGTGCTCGTTTTTACCTTTGTTCGTCTAGTTTAATAAGTCTACGGTATAAACTGAATAAGTGCGTACATAGCTATGTTTTATTACCATATATATTCAGATTTCGGAAGTAAAACTCGTTAATAAGAGATCATACAAAAGCTACATATGTTTTACAACAATTTTTTTTATTATTCTTGTCCAGAAACCACGTTTCGGAATTACTAACAGATTTGTTTACGTAATTCATTCTTGAAAAGCAACCTCGCTAAATAAAATAAGAGCGACCCTGTCCACCGTATCCTTATAGCTATCGGCGTTGTTACATAAGAGATCAAAAAATGCATACCGGTTTGTTGTTTCTTGAGCGGCGGGTAAGTCTCGTACTGGGCGTACATGGCCTCCGCGATACGGTGCCAGGCGGCTCGGCGCGCCGCCTTGTCCGTATACGTGCTGTCATCCGTTTTCCAGAGGCAGGTCCACTTCTGCACCTCCGCAATGAGACGCTCCGTGTCGAACATGGCGGTGACCGAGCGCGGGGGGCCGCCCCACTCGACTGACTGAAATTCCGCGCGGCCTCCCGCTCCGCGCCGGTGACTTCCGGTAAGGTTAGCGCTACACTGACGACCCCGTCGATGTCATGTCACACGTTTACTTATTGAAATCAGTTACCATCGAAACTGCAATTATCAATTTATTATCGACTTAGGGTTAGATTATCTAAAATAATTGAAGTAAAGAGCCTGCTGAAAGTACAAATATTTTTTGCTAATGTCATTCTTTATAGCAATTCTTATTTTTTATCTATTAAAGTACGTCTTTATATAAAGAAAAATATGTCTAGATTTATAAACCACCTAACGGGAAATGAAGTATACATTTTTATTTTCGAATTTAAGTGATATTTCTAGAATTGATTTTGATTATTATTATCGTTGTATATTCAAGTACTCGCATGGTAAATCCCGAAGTGAGAACGATTAGGTAGGCGTTCAGTATGATTGCGCCCTAATGCATTGCGTCGTTGCCGATATTACGCTAGCGGAAATTCGGCAACGCGCGACGGATCGGGCTGCACGACCTGCCGCGGTTCGCCCGCGCCAACTATTGCGCACTCTACTGCCGACAAAGGAGAAGTCTTGCTGCGGGTCATCGGTAAAAAAACGTTCGCATCCACTACCACCGTGCAATTAATTGCAAGTGTGAGTAAATATACAAATGCTACAGATCGACGGAGACATCAGCCAGTTTGGCAGCGTTCGTACTGAATCACCGGCGCTCCCCGACCACGCGCTAAATATTTCAGTTTCGTTATTCACCGCTCGACAGGCACGAAGTGAATTTTTAGCTTTACAAATATGGTAACATTTGAATTTATTTACGTTGCGATTCGCTCCGAAAATAATAAGCACATGACACTGGTGAAATATAAAGGTAATTTTCACCACTAAGTTAACCTGAGTAGTAAAAGGAACCAAGTTACATTTATATTTGCGAATATTTTCGCTGCAATAATATTTTTATGGTACCAAAGGTAGTTAGCATTAGTTACTACGGTAATTGTGCTTAAGAAACTTGCAATTTCCTGCTGTAATTATAATTTTAATAGCATTTTATTACACAATTACATTTATCGATTTTCCTTAGGTGTGAATCGGCAGGTTAAGTCGGGTCGAGGGCCCGTTAAATTCCTTATCTGCATAGTTGACGAGTTCGGTACAAGCTATTATGATAATTGCAGTGGTATGTGAGATATGAACAATGGGCCAGCGGCAACGGGCCACAGCTGCGTCGTAGGCGCGACTCACAAAAAACTGAGTCACGGCCGTTTTTTTATTTCATCTCGAACTATATCGGTGGATTGGCGAAACGTTTGCCGTCAAGTGTGGGTGATGCTGAAGCGAATTAAAGGTCTGGGCGGCGTGTATAATCGTCACGGCGAATAGCATATCCTACTCAACTAAACGGTGTAAATACCACGACAGTGCCCACCTGTCGAAAAAGATTCTTATTACTTCAAAACAGCCGATTAATCGAATCATATCAAACACAGAACTTGAGCTCTTACACTGTGTAAGAGCTCAAGTTCTGTTTTTCCACCAGTAGTTATTGACAATCTTGTAATTGAGGAAAAGCTTGAAATGCTTGTTAATGAATTTCGAAAGGAACTACAAATGATTTTGAAAAAGTTTGTCACATTAACGATGAAGATTGACACTGAAACGCATATACAAGAAAACAACGAGAAAGATTTGGATAAAAGGAGATCAAGAACAAGAGAAGTTTGGAGAACATATCTTCAGAATTTTAGAAATTACTCAAAACGATGCATGTTTGTTATCAATTACAAGTAATAATAAATTCACAAAATTCACAATGTTACATTTTTACAACTATAAGAGATACAGATTCAAACAGAAATACAAAAATGATATTTTTATCATATTTTTGTTATAATGATCCCACCCAGTCCGCGTCGGCTGATCCTAGATTTATGCGTATAAGGTTCGAATGAATATTTTAATCATATTTCGGACTTTGGCCAGCGATCCGGGGTAATCTTAAGTTTGTCTTTCTTTTAGCTTTAATCGTAATATCTTTACTATTTATTAAAAATAAAATTTTATTTCTTTATTTGTTCGTCTTTTTCACACTTAATCGGATTCAATAAATTTGAAACTGATTTTAATAAATTCGGTATACAGATAATATTAATTATTAGATTAAAAGATAGGCGCGCTGCATCAGAACACTGCTGAAATCCAGGTTCAAAGTTACGTTCTGAACAGTACTTCGTAACTACATAACTGACTTGATTGAAATCTGTTCGGTTTTTAAAAAAAGGCTTTTATATTTTTTTAATATCATACAGGCGAAGTCGCGAGCAAAGGCTTGTTCGGTTCGGATATATTATATATTAAATTTGTTCGGCTAGTATACATTAAAATTGTTCGATAAAATTCTCAGTTCCTTGAAGTCGTAGAAAAATGTATTTTACTTGTCTTCTGAAATATCATCGAGTTTATAGTAACCAAAGTCTTACTTTATCACATAATATGGGGTTTTGACTTAACTGTTTTCTGGATTTGACAAACAATTACACATAAGTAGGTCTTGTTTACATAGCACAATAATTATTTCTGTACTAACGTTCATTGAAATTTATTAAGATCTATTCAATTTCGTGGAATGAGATGACAATCAGACGAAGAGACAAAACTGATCGGTAAAAGTAAACGAGCGTACAACGTAACTTGTTTTTACGATTCAAAATATATCTGATTTTGAAAAAACAAGGACTGACGCAAAATAAATCTTATCGTTTTTGTTTAATTCCGGAAATTTTTATTTGTTTCGAAATATTTTTCGACAAGATACCGATTTCGTTTATAAGAATTAAATGATTATGAAAAACAACAAGAACAAACTTTCCTTATTATAATTATAATTATAATTATAATTATAATTATATATATATATATATATATATATATATATATATATATATATATATATATATATATATATATATATATATATATATACATATACACGCACGCACAAACACGATTTATTGTAATTATTTAATGATATAAGACGAGTTGTTTGAAACAAGTTAGCAGTAAAGTTAGTTTAATACATTTTTGACCTCTTGTGTTATGCGGCGTAAGGCGGTATGTGCGTATGTGTGGAAATACACCTGGAGTGTTCACCCGATTCGTTTTAGTACCCTTTATCGGTTACAATTATTAAAATTTATGTTGGTCACCCTACAAGGTACTTTATAATAATTACTCTGGCAAATAATTATCGGTGCGGATACTTTTCACTCACATTATTTTGTTTTCTTGTTTGTTTAATAGGTACGAAAAATTATTTTTCCAAATTTCGGATAGTGCTGTCACACAATCACTGTATTGTATTAATTGGCCGCAGAACCTGCACTTGTTGCTAAATATGTTTCGGTAATTATACTTGACATTAGTTCAGAAAAATTTTGTGTTCCACAACGCTTTTTAAATACCCTTTACAATATTTTCGCCAAATTTTGATACGAAATTGTGAATGAAGAGGTATTTCATTTTATTTTGAGATTTGAATAGAATGACATATAGCGCTTTTGTTTTTAGGGTTTCGTACCTTAAAAGGAAAAATGGAACTCATAAAATCATTCATATATCTGTCCGTCTGTCCGTTACAGCTGTTTTTATCGGAAACCTCTGATGGCGGGGCGAATTAAGGATTCGATTTTTTAAAGTTCCATGTTTAGTGTGGAGTGTCGTTCGAAAGGGTAGTTATAAGGGTTTCGAAAATATTTTTTTCTAGTTTTGGTATAAGATCTTCAGAGATATACTGAAAAATATGCAAAAACAATACGTCACCCCTCCTTATTTCTGAAGCTACTCAAATTAAAATTATGAAAAATAAAAGTTATTAAAAGCCCACGCAAAGATTGTAAAAAAGTATAGAAATAATTCTAGGTATGGTAATTTTTGAAATGGGCTCTTTTTAAGCCTATGAATGATACACTATTTATGTTTTTCTATATTACCAGCAAAAGTACTCAGAAACCATGCGACGTTGAAATTTTAAAGTTGCCACGCCACAGTAATACACCTTATTAACCCACTTATTTTGCAATAGCCATCTTTTTTCTAGCTAAAAATATTCATGTAACAATTAAACAGGGGGTAAATAAAAGTTTCACATATATTTTCCATCTTTCCTAATAGCTTCAAGAAAGTAGAAATAACACTACACCACGTAGTTTCATTTAATTGTCAATAATGAATTTCTACAAAATTAACGCCAAATATATTCAATATATTTTCCTGTTCATTTTATGTACAGTATACTGTACTTTTTGAAAGGGCTTTTTATGAGAGAAAGAAAAACATTTTTTTCATAATTTTAAATTGCATATTAAAAAAGATATTCCAAAAAATACGCGAAAAAGAACACAACCCCTTCTCTTATTTCCGAAACTATCGACCCAAAGATCATGAGAGAAAAAAGGTTGGTAAAACCTGACTAGGTCGACGTATTCGAAATACAGCGTTGGGGCATAAAGCTACGGATACTAATATATCAATCCTTCGAGAATTAAAAATGAAGAAAGGCTGTGCATCATTAGCAAAATTCTAAAATTTTTCAACTATATTTGCAGAAAAAGAGCTGATAATTTAAATGAGCTACTAATCACTGGCAGTGTGGAAGGTGAAAGAGCACGACAACGAAACCCGATACGTTGGTCCATCCGAAAGCCGATCAAAAACAATTGCCTGCCTTCCTATATATAATTAAACCTTTAGATGGATTGAGATTTTCTTTTTATAATACTAAACATATCGTAATACTCCATAGACATTAATATCAGGATGTTTGATGGCGTTTCGCAATAACAGCGTGCGGTTAGGAGACGTAACCTAATTAAAAGAACACTAAAAACAGTAATATGTATAATGGGAATATAATGTTTGTTCCGTAGACTGGCTGGTTGATCCAGACGCCTGCGAGTTCTTTTTGGGAAGATGTGTTTTGTTTTCTTGAAGCCCTTAATAACAACAATACATAAACACAATAACAACGAAAGCTTCTTATTGTTTGTTGTCATTTCATTTTTGTAAACAAAATTATTAGTATTGTGCTGAATAATATGTTTCGGTACCAAAGAAAAATTGCCGGAATCGAATAAGGTTTTTTTGCTTCCATTCTTGCTTTTTACAATATGCTCCAAATTTGCAGTCAGTTTCTAAAAAGATATTTTAAAAAATCAATTGTGTTTTATGCACTTTTGCTTTTATCAACCAGTTTTGTATGCTCACCTGAACTCACCTGATGAGGTGACGTCACAAGAAATTGAACGAATTTTAATAAAACTTTCGATCATTAGCTTAGATGTTAAACATCATTATTCTGTTTCAACGAGTCCTGCTAATTTGATTGCTTGTTACCTGCGTATCAAAGTTAGAAAATATTAGATTCGTCAAAACTACATATTACCTAACAGAATAAAACGTTTATTTTAATTAGTCATCATTTAAATTTAACATTCGTTGAAGAAACAGACAAAAATAATTTAAATGGCTAAAATTGCCCTTTTAAAAGTAATGTAGCCCGTTTATCGTTAACTTATGAAGTAGATTTACATAAGTTAACGAAAAACGGTATAAAGAAGAAAAGGAAAGTACCTCGATATTTTATTTTAAATTAAGCGTCATCAAGGCGAACGCAAAACTTTAGGCGGCGCGCGCTTTTTGTCTAATGGGTAACATTAGGTTAAATTTAAATAAACGGCTGCAGTACGAGGAGTCGATTTGGTTAACCGCAAGTTACGCACTCGGACCACGAGTGTAGCAAATTAATAATCGTTTGCGGAGAGTGAAATAATGCCTGGAAAGTGGAAAAAATAACGTAACATTTTGTTACGACAGTATACCGACGAATGTTTGAATTTCAAACATTACTCGTTCCAGTTTATCCGTGCGCAAATCTTATTTTGTGGCAACTTTTAACAATATTACATTTTTAATCGGACTTTGTAAAATTTATAAAAATCTGTATTAAAATATTAGGTTCAATATTTGCTAATTGGATCTAAATACAAAACTTTATATACATTGTCCCCGATGAATTACAGGTGAATAGGACATTACTTTTCTTAACTGAGTAGTGAGATTTCTAGTTAATAAATATAAAAATAAAAGTATTAAAGTTATACTTCTCTAGGCGCATTATGAAAAAACGATGAGAGTAAATTTTTTCGATGCGTGTGCACTATGCAACACAAATAGACTGAATGAAATTGCTCACTAATCATGCGTGCATGTGTGCTGATGCCTACTATATTCATGATAATTATTAAGGTATTTGTAAATACACAACACGTGTTTTATATTAATACAAGTCTAAGTTATATCTGTGCTATTAAATAATATTTTTAGTAATTGAAATTTAATAGTGGTCCATATAATAAAAAAACATTTATTTATTGTGAATATTCGTAATAGAAATAGTGCTTATAAGGTTTTTAAAATATATTTTAAGTGTTCGAGGTTAAGTTTCAGTATGTATTTATTTACATTATAAATTACAAATTATTCAAAATTTATTTAATTAATGGAATTTAAATTTTACCAACCATATTTATAATCATGCTCCACTCCTTTTATTATTTTATTCCATATATGTTTTATGAGCAACTTCATCCTGTCGATTTTTGTTGCATCGCTCGCGCGCGTCATGAAATTTCATTCTCATCATTTTTTTTATAACTCGCCTAAAGAAGTACAACTTCAAGAACACGTAAACAAAAAATAGGTACGTAACAAAAAATATTTATTACTATTGTCATTTGGTGAAACTACTATTAGCGACAAATATTTTATAAAATATTATTTTCTTGATTAATTAGGGTTGATACGTCGAATGTAACGGGAATAAAATTTAATAAGGGCCGTGAATAGAGAGGGGCCCATGAGCTGAGTAAGTCGATACATGGTAAGTCTGTCAACGCCGGGGAACCAATTAACGTATTTTTAATAACTAAACGATTGATCATGGTGTGAACTTGGCTAATGAACTCTTCGTAGATAGATGGAATTTATTTAATCTAATATAAACAGTTCTCTAACCTCATTATTGAATAATACTACTGTGATCTTTTCTATTGTATACCATTAGCTCGCTCCCACTTACTCAGGGTAGGTAGCAATGATAGAAAACCGTAACGTTCAATTTTGATTTTTGTTTGGTCATACTTTTTCGCCTATTATCCTAGCTTTGGAAACTTGTTTTTTTAATGAATCTTACATTCGATATCCAATTATTAAGCGATAATGTCTTACGCGGTTGTTTATATTCTCAATTTATCTAAAATTTATTAAGAAAAAAACTTTCTTTACTATATAAAGAAAAGTCTTGTATAAGAATTTTGTTTCATTCAACGGCGTTAGTTTTTTATATTATTTATTCCTTTCCAAATATTTTCATCAGATATCTTATTCTGTTTAACCACAATTGTGGTTACTTTGTTTATTGACACTGTTTTGCTTGAAAATGTTGTATATGCATAATGGTTGTGAATGTTATTTAGTTTTATTGACACATTTTGGCTTTGAAATGGTTGTATCTCACTCGATATCCGAAATTCAAATATTGAATAAAATATATCTGCTATATCTTTCTATAAATCCGTAGAGACATTATGAAATGTTTGCTTATATAATAGATCGCAATTTAAACACAATATCTGATTTTTGATTTTCGTATGTGCATAAACCGACCGGACGAGATATAAATTTCACTTTAGTTGAACAGCTTACTTAATAACATTTAACACAATATTGTTTGATTTCTTTAGAAAAAAACATATGTTCACTAAAAATACATAATTTTGCCGTTTTGGTTAAATGGATCGTATTAAAGGATAGAATAAGCATGTGACCTGATATCGTTCTAAAACACTTTGGTTAAATTAATTATATGAGTGAGAAAGTGAAATGATTATTGTAAATTTTTCATTAATTATATTTTTCTATTTAAAATTGAGAAGACGCTATTAACATTGTTCCTTAAGTTAGTTTGTTCATCAGTTTCTTGTTACCTAACAACTATGCAACGAAATAAAGAAAGGTTGGTAAATTTTGTTACGAATATAATTTGTCTAGCAAAGTCGTTCGCGAATAGTATAACATGTAATACGAGTACCACAGATTATTGCTACTTAAACACGTCTCAACGATCGAAGAGATTTTTACGAAACTTTGTATAGGCTAGGATTGCCACATTTTTAATAGGATTTTTGAAAAACTCGCAAAAATTATGGTATTTTTTTGCAGAAATCTGAAAAGAAACAGTAATTTTTAACTTTTATTTATTTTTGCATATAAATTTGGGATAACTTTTTGTCTTAACAAATAACGTTTTATTTTTAAAAAGAAATTATGTGAGTCTCCAATTCATGTTAATATAAACTGACATTGAATAATTTTTAGAATATCAGGTAAATCTGAAATCATATCTGAAAGCAATTACTGGTTATCAGAAATAATTTTTTATTCAAACTCTTTATTTTTTCGATTTATAATTCAATGTTATCTAATTGTTATCAATTCTAAGACAGTAATTATTAACATTAAAATCCAATATACTTACTTAAAATAAAAACCTTAGTATGCTTTTAAGTACTGAAATTTCAATTTCAGTTGAGAAATTGGTTGGCTGTTTTAAAAAAAATCATTTATTTAAATAACATAAGTTTTATCTTTATAATTTTTCTGAATTTGTCAATGTGTAATTTAATTAACGATGAAAATATAATAACCGCCTACTATATTTTTTCTCGGTAACATATAGTACAACTGAATTAAGTATACTGCGGTACTATATAATATAGAACAGGTGGCAATTCTAGTATATACGTAGATCACGATTCTAATTAACACATAGGCTACTGTTAGCCGGGAAATAGCATGATTTATGTAGGAAGAAACAGAGTGTATTTAATTAGTAATAAAGATGAAGTATGACATGTCAATAAATGACGCAACCTGTCATTAGATCTATTTCTGACCTGTCTCAACATCCCAAAGGCCTGCATTTTTTTTAACAATTTGTGGAGAGGTGTTGCAAATTGCGATAGTTTTCTTGGATCGGGGATGAATCCCGTAGCATTTATCGAAAAGCCACGCGAGCTAAGCCGCGGGTAAAAGCTAGTAAAGCTCTTTTCTATTTTTAATCCATAATAATTTTTTTCAAGTGGCTCGAAATGGTTCGTGTAAATAGTGCAAGATGTGCGACATGTACGCGGCCGGTTTTGCGAGAAGTTGTCCTGTGCACTGCCGTGCGCTTAGATGCAACTGTTATATCATTCCCTAGAATGTACCATTGTGCAATCTGTCACAAATTAAGAATCCGTTCTGTTCGCCGTCGAAAGAGTAATTTAGTGAATAGCGTTGGTAAGGAACAGTAACAGGTAAGGAACAGTTCCAGTTACCTTTTTTTCAAAATTAAAGTTTTGTTATGAAATTAGGATTGTACGTATACATAGTAAACTAACTTAATTATATAATTATATAATAGTGAAACGTATTCGAAATTTCTACTGACTAAAACAAAAATCTACCTTTGTCAAACACTTTTATTATCATTAATTGATTATGGAGATGTGTGCTATCCTGATCTTAATGAAGAATATTTGTGCAAGTTGGAACGTCTTCAAAATTTATGCATCCGGTATATCTTCGGCCTCAGAAAATATGATCACATTTCTGAATACAGGTCACTTGTCAAATGGCTGAAGATCCGTAATCGACGCCAACTTCACATACTTACACTTCTTTTTAACATATTAAAAAATCCTCAAAGCCCAAATTATCTTAGTGGCAAATTTGAAGATTTGTCTGCTCACGGCCTTGGGCTACGACCTGAACGTTCACTCACCCTACTTATTCCTAAACATACCTCTGCGAAAAATTACTTACGAAATATCCTTCACTGTCCAAGCAACAAAAATTTGGAATCACCTGGATCCTGACATCAAGAAAATCACGTCTCTAAATATTTTCAAAAGTCGAGTGAAAATGTCCTGGCTCTCCTGAAAACTTTTCCTTTGTGTCCTTGTCCTTTCCTGTCTTTCCCATCGCAAATCATGTCAATATTTTGTTTTCTTTTTTAATTTACTTTGCTATAAAAATTTTCATTGTAAAATCTCTTACAGTCTACCAACTAAATTTCAATACAAATTGTTATGGTTGACTGGAAGAGATTGCTCATGTAGCAGTATGTACTATATATAAAAGTTAATAAATAAATAAAATAAATAAAATTGTGGTTTCAAATGTTTTCTTTCACATAAAGACATATCTAGTAAATACACAACATAAATTAATGTCTATAAAGACAATTCTTTAAGTTTGATTTAACATTTCATACCGAATCCAAGCGTGGGATAACTTACAAAATTGTTTCTTTGTTAACTCGGTCAAGACGTTACTGCTGAACGTGAAAGGATTTTGAAAAAAATTAAACAGAGCTTAGTCTACGCCAGTAAAGTGGCGGCTGATGAACTAGCCATTGATAAATGGGTTTATACTAATATATTGTTTAATATCTTTGGAATTTTAACATATTTTCTTATAAGAACAGATTGAGGTTTACAATTTTATTAGCCTACCCAATAATAATCGTCATGCCCGTCCATCCATCTGTTTGTCACAGCCTAACAACTTCTATAGTCTTAGATCTATTTGCATGAATTTGTATAAATGCATTATGGTCCAAATGGAGATCTCAATTAATATGGGAAAGGTGGAAAATTATAAAAAATCAATTTGAATACCCTATACCTCTGTAAGGTAGGGGTACAATTTTTTTTCGCATATCCTGTCGAGTTGGATTTAATTGGAGAGACCTGTCAAAGTGACATTGAGATTTCACTTGCCATTTTATTTAGTTTTAAGCCCAGTTTGTGCAGTATTAAGCTTCAAAGTGGCGACCAGTGTGTCCTACTCATATAATTTTTTAACCGTAAATTTTGAAAATCTGAAAATTCTAAACACTTTAAATTAATTAGGACTTTCAATTAACTCTTTTTCTTTAATTTATAATACACAATTTATATCCGGAGACTAGCAATTCGAGTAGCGACCAACAGACACCGTGCTACACAATAATTGTTTTGCACTGACCATGCGACACAATGACTGTTTTGTCAAATAATGTGCACGTGTGCTCCTAAGCTTGCGGTTTGCAAGTATCACTCTGATTTGTACAGACAATTCATATGATAATCATACTTTAGTCTACCTTGGAGCGAGTTGCAATTAACTGTAAATTTATCGATCGAGACGTTCGCCAAATACATACTTAAATCTAACACGACTCGTTCGAGCATTTAGATAATATTCACATTTTAGTTCCTACAAATATACTGAATACACTCATTTTCTTGGCTCAAGTTGTAATGTCTTATTTCAATGAAAAACAAATTCGTGTGGACATAATATTTTGGCTGACGCGAATGTCTATATTTAATGTTAGAAGTTGAGTTGTAAAAAGTTATAGACCCATATTTTACGCGTATTTCGACACGCATTTGTTTGGTTTTTATTTATTAATCGTAACAATCTCTCTACAATGACGTAGAAGACAGAAGAATGCTAAAATGATACATAGTTTCTTTTTCAGTACGACTTAATACGGAAAATTATAAATCACGTAAGTTTCCACACAAATCGCGGGTGCATGCATATCTAGCTTTCGAAGTATACTTGGCTCCCCACAAGGGCGCGGTTACCGTGCGTCGCCGCCGGCGCCGATGGTATCTTGCTCCCGACGCGGGCCTGCCCGAAAACATTAAAGCCGCTGACCAGAGCGCCCGCCCCGCCCACGCATCAGTACCTGCCCGGGACGCACGTTTAGGTATTTGCCTGCACGTTATTGGACAGCACCGTTTAATATTTAGGACATTTGGTAGTAAAATGGAATAAATATGCTTAAGTATTCATGGTATTCGGCATGAATCGATGAAATAAGTTATAATAAAATAGAAAGTAAACACTCGAACTGCGATCGAACACCAAGAACGCCGCTATCAATTTTTTTTCTCTTGTAATAATTTCTAATTAATATTGAAATTTGAGTCAATCTATTTAAAGCATACCATATTACAATACCTACCGCCGTTTGGAGTATTTGTAAAATAGTAAATTTTGCCAGTAGCCGCCTATAAAATGAAAGACGCCTTCAAAAACCACCGAGTTTACACCAAACCGAACACCTATTTAAATATTTCACTTTACATCCCTTAGAATGTCTACTGAGCGAATTATATTATTGAGTGGGAGCTTAAATCGTTGGCGAGGTTAAATTTTGACTTAGTACGTCGGGCTATAATCTCATATCAAGAATCTTTCTCTGAGATGCAAGTCAATATTAAATTATAAAAAGTCAATATTTAAATATTACTGTACTTGTAGAATTTGAATATGCGAAGTAGATAAAGAAGCTAAATATTTCTTAACGAGCCAAATATATTATACAGAAAGTTCAAATAGGAGCACGAGGTATGTTAAAAGTACCAAAAATGCGGTTAACCGATGTAGAGAACGCATACATAATAAAAAAAGACGCGGAAATAACCGAAGACTCACAGAGACGTCCGACCACTGACGGTATGGTATGTCGGGGCACTCGGCGCTATCGGTTTACCCAGTTTACTCCCGTATATTTTTTATGCACTGTAAAAAAATCAGTTAAAAAATTCAGCCCATTTAAAGAAAAATATTGTTTTTTAAAGTTATGATATCACTTAGATCTCCATCATAAAACTTATCGGCGTAGTTCAGCTGATAAGTTTGATGAGCACATCCTATTGTACTTCGCTATTCACTGACAATATTTTTAATATTCCAGTTTAGAAAAAAATGTATGATAATGATAACAATATTATCTCAGATCTTTTCTGAACGAATTTATATTATCAGGGAAAAAAATCGAATTTCAAAAGTTTTCCGGAAATATTTATTAAATCTCCAATTTTCTTTCTTTTACTGGGGCGAAATATATGGCTGATAACGAACAGTAAACAATTGTAAGTAGATGAGATGCTGAGTACATCAATCAAATATGCAAGTTAGTGTCGAAGACGTTTGATCGATAACACTTCGATATTGATCAAAAGATGCAACCCGAGCAAGAGTAGTATGAACTGGATTAGTAAAGAAGAAGCTGAAAGCTGTAAAAAGACTGAAGATTAGTAAACCAGCTCGGGTGGATACTGTAATTGGTGAGATCTATTGCTCGACAGACGGTTACACAGCGTCGATTACACATGGAACAAGATTTAACGGTTAGACCCGATATTTAACATTTTCTAGCATAAGAGAAAATGTGTCCAAACGATGGTGACAACTGTCAAAGCTACAGCCTTCATTCTACTAAGCGTAGCAAGTAAAGCACATGTAAACATTTTATTTGACTAAATTTTGAATTTTGATTGTAAAAGTAGAAAACGAAGATTTTAGACAGGTCTTAAATTTCATTCATGAAACACGTAATCTTCAGATATACGTGGAAAGATACTCGTAATCTTCAGGTATAAGTGGAAATAAAATTTATTACTGCATTTTCTGGAGGAAAGACCTCTTTTTTAAAGGTTCCATACCGCAAAAGAAAAAAAGAACCCTTATAGGATCATTTCGTTGTCTATCTGTTTGTTTATCAAGACACCTCAGAAACGCGTGGAGATATCAAGTTGAAATTAATATCAAATACTTAGGTCTACCGGTCTACGATAGCTGTAGACAAATTAAGCATCTATGTGTTGACATAATCTCGCATCTAAGTGTTGTAATAAAAAAAACTAAAAATACGGCCATTTATGTTGAATTTTTTGATACTCGCAAATAAATTAAAACATATAAGACACTTTCCGTTGATCTAAAATCATGAAATTTGGCAAGAAGCAAGGTGTCAAATCATAAGTAAAGGAAACAAATCCAAAAATCATTAATTTGCAGTTACGCCTGTGAAATATTTAGTAGGCAATATATTTTCGTTCTAAAAATTACAATTATGTAATTAGTTTAATAGTAATATTATGTACAATTAAATGTGTATAAATGCCTAAATGTTTACAGAGCCCTCATAGTGTAAGTTCCATTTGTGCTTGACAGGTTTTTTTTAGTAAAGAAAGACACGTGGAAAGTATTAACGGCTTTAACTGTAGTAAACAACTCATTCAAGGGTTACAGGTTTTATGTTATTTATTCTTATAAAATCCGTGTTGATGTTAGCAGGGACCTATTTATTTGACATTAGGAAGGGAATCAGCCAGGAGCACGTTATACTCTCATTGCTATCTTAAAGCTGTGTTCATCATCATGCAGTGAGGTAAATGAATAAGAAGAGCCTTCGTTACGTGTCTCATGAATACAAATGAAATATTAACCCATGTGCTTATTAACGGATGCTGGTCTAGATCGAGAGTAGAAAGCCATAAGAAGATTTAATAAGTAAAATAAAATTTAAAATATTTCAAGTAGATGAAGAATGTTTCAAACATTCGTTGGAGCTTACGTGCGGCTTAAGCGGAACGCCCACTTGACATACGTTCTTCACAGACAGCGCGAACGTGCCCGCCTGCAGTTGACCTATTTCTTTATCCGTTTCATCTGCCACTACTGCTAAATAGGTTTATCCACTCATGAGAGTGGATTAATTCATTCATTTAAACGTTTATCAACATCTATTAAAATTTAATGACATGAATATTATTTGAATTAACATGAAAAAACATTCTCACTAATAAGAAGCTTTATAAGTTAGGTGTGCCCACTTCAGCACATACGTATAATTATTGAATTCTGGCGGTACGAAGTAATGTTCCCTTTTATGTTTCTTTCGACCGGAAATTGAACATCTTATAATAATTGAATTCTAAATTTACTGTCGTTGAATCTGATTTCCCCAACCATAAATTTATGAAGCGTCGTGATAACTGGTCGCGCCACCAAACCTCGTGGGTTATTTAATCATAACCTCAACGAAGGGATGCATGTTGACAAGACGCTCAAGAACTTGAACCGTCTCAACGGACGAGCTATGCGTGCGACTGATACTTTCTCTGGCCGCCTTCGATACGACTGGGTCGCCACGCCGCACCGGCGACCGGTTTATATGCGACCCAATCTTGACGAAATCCGTCTTGTGCTTGACCAATTCTCCGTATTATGTTTTGATAACCGGCAGCTTGACACATGCATGCAAAGAAAGAAAATTGTGCGCACAGAAATGTTTTCTTTGTCAAGTTTTAGGGATATTAATAGTAGTAACACTCAGTTACTTTTTAATAGCTTACTGCATATTATGTAGAAAAATCTGTGTCGTAACACTAGCTTATGTTCCGTATTATCTAGAGTCTTGTAGGTTTGAGCAACCTTAACATTGTTTTGATATAAGGAACATCAATACATAGCCGTCGCCGTGGTGTGTTGGGTTGATCACAAGGCTTTGAATGCGCGACGCACTGCGGGAACCCGGGTTCGATCCCCGGCCGCTCGTCGAACGGGGCTGAACCGATATTCTGGTTGGCTGTAAGAGATTGCTCTCGTAGCAATGAGTTCGCCATATGTATCCAGTACATTAAAGTACATAAATAAATAATACTAACACTTTTACCCGAAAGAGCCCAAAGTTTCTGATTTTGTGTCATATTCGTATTAAAAAGTTGAATGTATAATGCAAAGTAATTCAGTTTGATTTATCAAAAATTAGCGGAATATAGTCGCTCGAAAACATTATATATTCATTCATATCTATTCATTCAACTGAAATAAAATTTTCCTCAAAAACTTTGAACTAAAACGAAGATATTTTCATTGAACATTACGAGTAACGAACAGGTATAATTAGACGCCGAGCAAGTTTTAATCTAATCGCGAGATAATCCACGCCGGTGGAACGTAATGAATGAATTACGTTCGGAGTAATGACCTGATGCTTCACTGAACTGGCGTACTTCATAAATTAATTTCTATTTTTGCTTTATACTTTGTGAATAAACGCATAATCCTTTATCCCACCGCAATCGTCTAAAAGCAACATTTTATGTTCACAACCTTACACCTAGTATTATATATTAAATGGATAAATCTTGCGAATAATCTCGTATAAAATAAATACTAATATAACATTAATATTATTACGAAACGAACAGTTAGGAATTGTAAAACGTACAATACGCAGGTTTTCTTTATCCTCAATCGGTCTACGGAGTTTTATTTTTCACGTACGAATTTCGCGTGAGGGTCAGTCAGATGAGACCGTAAAACAAATCGATCTACAACCAATAAGCTATAACATGTGAATACTCTAACACTAAATTCGTCAGCTGACGGCCGTAGACAGACCTGGCTGCCACTGCTGCTATCGGATTTATGCTGGTAAGACTTGCCGATCGAATGTCGATTTAGTTGCCTTATTATTTTGTTTAAATGGGATGTGATGTCACGTCCCCTTGACTGGTTCAAATTTTTATACGACTAATATTCATAACATTATATATATATATATATTATGTATGTATGTATGTATGTATGCATGTATGTATGTATGTATGTACGTACGTACGTACGTACGCACGCACGCACGCACGCACGCACGCACGGCCGCACGCACGCACGCACGCACGCACGCACGCACGTACGCACGCACCCACGCACGCACGTATGTAATGTATGTATGTATATATATATATATATGTATATATATATATATATATATATATATTCTTTTTTTTTCCTATTTTTTTTCTAGTTGTTTCCAATCTAAGTAAGACCTAGTAACACTGACGATGCTGTATCATATACATAGTGCATATTAGATTAACGTACTGGCATTATTTTTTATATGGTACTATTTATATGGTATGGTATGTAGTATTTATAGGATAAAAAAATCCTCAAAAGGAAATAAAACGTTACAGTTATGAGATCAATCACAATTTTAGCAGTATTTTATTTTTCAGATACTTTTTGTTTCCAGATATTTTGTAATAGTAAAAAATCTAAAAAATATTGGTCTAGGAATTTTATAGGGGTTAATATGGTGTTTAGAAAAATTGACGATTTATAAAGAGTTTGAAACTATTTTTTAGAAGTAGATACTACAATTTTATCTAACGTTTACCGGAAAACCCATAGCTATTATTCTAGATCACACTATTTCTGAGAATTCTTACGCCTGTAAAAATATACAATGTGCTTAAACTTTGAAAAATAATATTAATATTTGCATATGCGTGTATAGTTTAATAGTAATACTAATTAGCCTTAAATGTGTATATATATAATGCTACGCTCATAAGTGTATGGTAATGCGAGTTCCACTCGTACTTGACATGTTTTATTTTTAAAAAAAGGTACATTATATAACCGAACTAAAAATATTCCTAACTTAAACTAGCAAGCCCAAGTAGAATAAAACAAACAATATAATAATAGCAATATATTACAAATGTCTATCGAACGACGGTAGCACACAAGTACGCGCAGACATACACACACGTATAAACGGGCGCGGGCGAGAAAGTAAGACGGCAAAGTGTCACGAAACGAACAGTGATTTAACCGTTTATAGTTCGACGGCGCACCCGAGGCGCGATCGCGAAACGAGAAAGCGCTCAATCATACGTGTCATTCATTCGACTGCGAGCGATTTTTTTATTACGTTAAAGGAATTAAAGTCAAACGCGCTAACACGCAAATAAAAAGGACTATTTGTTTCTAAGCTTTCAATTTGTGTCTATGCATTCTTTTGCGAAGGTATGCATTGTTCTGTTTCTTATGTGGTTTTACGTATATTAAAAATGGGTAATGTTTTAATGCGATTTACATTAAGGATATGAGTAAAAGTACTCGATTGTGTCTCTATATAAACCGAGCATAACTCGATAACTCTATCAGATGATGAAAGCTTTTGCTTATCATGATGAAAGCTTTAATGTAATTGTGTTTGGTTATAATTTTATTAAAGTGTCAAATAGTTAATATAAATACGTATTCGTAAGTGCTCGCCGAGTTTAGGTGTAAAAAGGTGTTGACGGTCACCTTACCTAGGTAAAATTAGCATTAACTTGTAAAATTAGTATTAACATAATTGTATTTAAAATGGATAATTACAAAACTACTTTTTTCAATATTACATAGTTAATGCTGACATTACCTGATTGCGTTTCGTTAGGCTGGCTTCCTTCTCACGCTGATCATCGGCGCTGACAGGTCAATATGTACATATTACTGTGAAGCGTTCCTGAATAACGCTGACCGTTCAGCGCTGATGAGCGACAGCGCTAAGCTAATAGATTGAGTTGCACAAAGACATGAAAGTATAAAATGTTTCTAGTGTTCTGTGGCGAAATTGCCAAATGGGAACACTTACGGAATCATTTCGGGGTATGTCCGTCTGTCACAGAATTGCTGCCCCCCGCCCGCTCAGAAAAATGTTGAAAATTATGAACATTGAGAATTAGGTATAGGTTGACCAAAATTAATCGGGAAAAAAAATCTAGCGCGGTTAATTGTAATAATTTAATTGTTTATTTTCTTATAACTGCTGAAGCATTACTTTTAGAGAAAATACTTTCTCATGAAAACGGTGTACATTACTAATAATAACTTAAATACGGGGCTCGTGGCACGGAACATTAATTGTGCAAGTATAGCTTGTACTTGACTGATTTTTTTCTTGTGAGCGCTCTAGATAACCAGAGAAAATTTAGCCGATATTGATAAAATTATAGGGGTTCGAATTTCCTAGACAGAGTAAACTAAAAAACTTGTATAAATTTAGGAAATAATGTAAAATTAAGAACAATGTAAAATAGTAATGGTAAATTTAGGAAATCATGTATAATTAGGAATAATGTAAAATAGTAATGGTAAATTTAGGAAATCATGTATAATTAGGAATAATGTAAAATAGTAATGGTAAATTTAGGAAATCATGTATAATTAGGAATAATGTAAAATAGTAATGGTAAATTTAGGAAATCATGTATAATTAGGAATAATGTAAAACAGTAATGGTAAATTTAGGAAATAATGTATAATTGGGAATAATGTAAAATAGTAATGGTAAATTTAGGAGATATCTACTCTAAATAGACAGAAACAATATTGACGTTTTCAGCTTTAACGGTCACATAAACACTCTTATCTGGATAGCATTGAGGTAAAAGTGTATTTAATTTGGTAAAAGGTTATCATTCAAATTGAAATATATCCAATGCAAAAGTCTATATGTTTAGCGGTGTCAGCTAAAACTAAGTTTCCGACTAATGGATACCCCATTAGTTGGAAACGTGATACGAATAATTTTTCTTCTCTACACAGTTATATAGAATAAAATGGTAATTAGACTGTGTCTCTGTGTTGGCGGCGCCCAAAAACCACTAGATGGATTATAATGAAGCTTTGTTTTTTATACCTTAGAGGATTGATGTACATCTGCGGTATAAAATATTGCTCTATTCCTCAAGGGGTTTGTTATAAAAAATCGTTAGGAGAGGAGAAAAGGGTGTATACTACCATACACTAAGAGTGTGACTAGTGTTCAATATAAGTCAAAATTACTTTTTTAGAATTACTTTTTGTGTTTTGTTGTCTGTTTATAATAGTGTCAGACAAAAACTACTGGACAAATTTGAATGGAACTTTGAAGACTTCACAAGAAATGCTTGGGGTTCAGATTAATATAGATGCTGCCTTTTTCCTTATCAAAGATAATACAAGGGACTTTGTGTTTATCTATTTTTATTTTATTTGTTTATTTGTTTTAGCATCACGCAAACATTTCTAAAACTATACTGAATGGAAAATTCATTGCGATAGTGCTTTAAAGTTCAGATATAAAATATGAAATATATTTCATTGATCGATCGAATGTTCTATTATGGACTAAAATAAATTATTAATATTTGGAAAGGTTATTCTAGTTAAGATATAAAATACCTTTTATTTTGGTTAAATCTACATTATAAATGACGCAATATGCCGCGAGCCAAAGCATGTCTACGCTACGATTCGCTTGAAAGGCGCACTATAACCAAAAAAAATTATTTGGAAGACGCTGCTTAATTCGTTGACGTGCGAGATCCGTTTTACGTCGTTTAGTTATTTTTTCTTTTCGTTTCGATTATTAATTACATTATTTATACTCAGTAAAAAAATAACTCAACGTTTAAAATAAAAACAAGGGTTGATTGAAAAAAAATTAAATTGGGAAATATTACATTTTTTTTGGTAAATATTTTTTTTTCTTTGGTAAATATAACTTTATAAACAACTTCTAGAATATTAAACGTAAAACACGAAATCACCACTAAAGCATGCAAAAAGTATTCAGAAGTTTTGTGTGAAGGGGTACAAAATAAAAGTAGGAACGTGCCAATTTAGGTCCCTTTTATCGAGGTCGCTTAAAAACATGCTGCAAACAGATATTTTACCCACAAAAATGTGACTTCTAAAAATTGCAATGAAATGGCAAGTTTTGGGCAACATTATTTTGCTGCGTGAGGGTAATGTGGTCATAACATTAATGTTGATGCGAGACGGAGCGGGAATGTGGCGTAGAGAAATACGCGCCCGTGGACGCTTTCGCGTGGCGACGCACAAAAACGCAGCGCTCTCCGACACGACGGCGGTTTCACTGAGTCGCGTGGCCCGTTCTGTCATTATAGCATTTTTGTTATTACTTCATCACAACATTTGTCGACATAAAAATCTTAACAGAGTCGCTATTAACCATTTTTGACATATTTCTGATATGTCAAAAATGGCAATGTCATATGTCTGGTTTGACATATTTCTTTAAAACAGAAGCTGGCTATTTCCAAATATATTTATCTGGTACACCTATATAAGGCTGACGCTAGGTATAAAAGATAAATATATTTGGAAATACGTATTCAAGAACAGACATACGGCTAACGATACCCGTTATGGCGAATCGATCATTGTTCAGGTCGATTAAAGTGGTTGGTAATTGTGCGGTTACTGTGTAATTTCTAAACATTTCTGTGTAAACATGTATACTTGTTTATGCTTCTCATTCCTAAACATTGTTCGTCGTTTTATGCACATATCTTTACTATTTACGTACTAAATTATGGAATTCATTGGATCGTAACATCAAAAATTAACCGTCTATATACGCTTTCAAAAGTCGTTTGAAAATATTATACTTACTTAAATTAACTTAACTCGCACAATGTCCCTTCCGTTCATTTCGTGTTTATTTAATGCCTCATTCTTTTCTTTTTTCCTATCATCAGATACATTTAGGCTCTTTCCTTATTAATAACACATTTTTAATAATTTTTAAAAAATTTAAGTTTTTGTTAGAATTATAATGATAAAATTTTTTACAGTCCATCTCTGAACTAATTATGGAATTGCCATTCTTGGTTGTAGTTGACTAGAAGAGATTGCTCTTGTAGCAATAAGTCGGCTGTACTTACACATATTGCATTAATAATTAATAAATAAATACACAAATGAATCATTTCACCTCTTTTTTATATATTTTTTTATTTAGCTATTCCTTTTTTTTCTTTTCTGCATTCATGTGTCCGATGCATTATAGTATTTATGTTAATTGTAATTTCGGCACGTAACTTATAAGAAATAAATAAGAATTTCATTAATTTCTGCCAAAAATACTTAAAAATAAATATATATAATAAAAACACTATTGATAAAGATTGTACGTATTTTTATATCGTTACGTGATGTAGTTGGTACATGTAAGTATTCAAGAATAGAGACAGATGAAATTTGAACTAACCACTGTGCATCTAGTGTTCCCACAGATTCGAGCAATGGTGGAAAGTGTAACTTTTAATTTATTATTTTCCTCCTAGTAAAACTACACTAGTAGAATTATTAAATATAAGAAAAATATCTAAGACGGTTTACAGAAGTGCCTTTACAACAATGTTTCCGCTCTTTGCTTTGAAAGCACCTTTTAAAACTTTTGATTTTATTTTCAAAAAGCTTAAAATAGCTCTCAAAATATCGTTTAGTCGTTTTCAGAGACTTTTTCGTAATCTTCCAAAATAAAATGCAAACACCGCCAAATTTTAATAACAGCGTGTTTTGAAATATTTCTATTGAGAAAAACTAAGTTGCTCTTGTGAAAATACGATTGAATGTTGGACTATTAAGATATATTTGTACAGATATTGTATTCCTGACGAGGACGTCCTGTCCGATTGCTACTTTAAAAGTAAGAAAAGATACAAATTTTTAATGTGTTCAAGAATATCACCATACCCTTAAGATTTGTATTAGGGGGCAGAGGCGGAGAATGTGGAAAATTTGGGAAAAATCCATTGAACATTTTAAGAGACTGTATAGCATATACACACATAAATTGACTTTTAAATGAAAAGAAGAGCTTATATTTTCGCATCATTTTCAAAAATTATTTATGTTTTGTGGTTGTTTTCCTTTTGCATTAAATTAACTCGCTCCGTATTTCGAAACACGATCCAGTCTGTGCGGTAGTCACCATTAGAAGTATTCTCTGCGGCGATGCATTTACTAGGGGAGCAAAGGGTGCAGCTCCCCCCAAGCAGAGGAGCGGGCGTCAGTAACACGATTAGAGGGTATCGCGCCAAGTTCGATGCCGACCGATCACTACCCGAAGTGCTGCTGTATATATAAATGTTATGTTATAATCAATCAAATTAGCCGCGAGATTTTTTAGGGGAGTAAGAGCAACTGCATCATCCACATTTATGCTGTCAGAGTTGCCCCAAATCGATATCAGTTAAATCGTCAGTTTTCTATTGGTACAGTCGCGATAAAGTGTGCGTTGATAAATCAATTTCAATTTTACTGAATAATTTTAAGTAAAATATATTATTTAACAGTTACAACTTGACCGTAGTTATATAGATGTAGAATTGTAAGCAAATTTAGTTCCTACATTCATTCGGTGGTTCCTACATACGTCAATTTTATTTTCGGATCGGATTGTTAAAGACGACTGTTGGAAGTATACCGTTCTATACGCGCTTCTAAATTACGGAACACCTCTTTCCATATCAAATACGAATTCCGCCAGTCAAAAGATCATAGTGTAAAGAAAGATATTTTTCCGACAGTTATCTCAGACAATGAAAATCGAAGTCGCAAGAAAAATAGGATGTATATTCTCAGCCATAGGACAGAAGAATATTTTCTGTGTTGCATTTAACTTATATCTATGTATAATATGGAATATTTAACTTAAATATAACCAAATCCGTCTTTAAAAATTAACTAAAAATTTATATGCGCTGCGCTTTCATACCCAATTTTCTTTTTTCGGAATCATTATAAAAAATCATTATTTAAAAAAATTTGTTTATGTTATAATTATTTCTATGTTTTTACCCTTAATCTTTAGTTATAGAATTTGATATATAATTATTATTTGTTGAACTAAAACTTAAGGAAATCGAAATATTTTTTGTGTCAGTAACATATAGGAGTAACTCGTCTAGACCTCGTCACGCCTATACCGCTGGACGCATTTTATAAAACATTTTCTTGGAATTTTTTTGGATTCCTCTCAAAAATATAAACAAATTGATCTATGGTTTTTTTTTTAATATTGGCTTTTATTACGGAGAAATAATTTGTTTTTATGAAATCAATTTTTTTTTATTTTCAGCATTTTCTGAATCATAATTACATTTAAACGTTTCATTATTACAAACACCGCCATAAAAGAATCTTAAGAAAATTACTGAATTAATAATATAATAAATTTTTCTTTCCACAAAATAAAACTTGTATCGCTCAATATTCATAGTCGAGTAAGAATGTTCACAGCTTTAGCTTTAATAATGTCGTGCGGCATAGACGAGATAACCACTGGTGGTCATCATACATAGATAGAATACAGAAATGTCACCGTCGCCGAAATAGCTCCGTCCTTTTATTTTTCTGCTTATAAATCTTATCCATGCCGTGCGACGCTCGGTGTACATGCACTGCAGGATACTCAACCCTTGCGTTAACGTTGAAATATTCAGCTCTATATTGTATCATGTTACTTTATGAATAACGTAAAAGTTACCGAATTATTAGCTTTTAAGCAGACATCGGTATGTTTTATCTCAATGAACAGTTTATTTTGACAGCTACGTACTTTAAAATGGCGCTTTATTTCTGTTTACATAAAGGTATCTAAAACAGTTAACGTTACGGCTGACTTAGTGGGTTAATTAATAGTAATTTAGTAAATTTAAAGGTGAAACGTGTAATTTTTATAGTTACCTTATAAAAATTATGTTATGTATTAAAATAGATACCAACAAACGTCTTTATATAATTCATCTCATAAAACGTATTTTGCATTTGCAGAAATGCTTGTAAGATTCGTCCTCGAGAATTGAGGGCTGTTTCAGATCAATTTACGTTACCAAATAGTACTTTCGTAAAATACTTTCGACTTTATAAATATCGAAAATTTGCGGCTGATCTTGAAGTGAGACGACGAATAAATCTTATTTGATCCACAACAAAACAAAATAACCTATAAAAATGCATCGCCTATCATACATAGATAGAATACAGAAATGTCACCGTCGCCGAAATAGCTCCGTCCTTTTATTTTTCTGCTTATAAAATTACATAATGCTATTCTTTTATCTCAAGCCAACAAACTTTAACGGAAAATAAAGACAAAGATAACGACAGTGCGATAGAGCATGCTGATTTAGAAAGCAATCATTATGGTAATTAACGTATACGTTAAGGAAAGTGAATGGTACAAAATAGAGCTCATTGTATCTTGAGAAACGATTAAGATATAAAAGAAAAATTATTTATGATAACCATCTTATACCCAGAAACCCATAGAATTCGGTTCGCAATACTAGTATAAAAACGTCATGGCTTGTGTTTAAGCTACTTTTTAAATCGAGACAGCATTATTCCTCTTCCACAAAATCGGTGTCCTTTACTCAATGTCAAAAATTTAATAGTACTGCAATGAGTTAATAGATGGCGAGACGTTTGTATTAAATCAGCAAAACGTTTAACATTGTTTTAAACAAGTGTTGCAACAGTTTCCTTCGATTAATTTCAAATCCCATTGTCTTAATCGAAAATCCTCGCGGGAAAAGTCGGGGTTAGAAAGCCAGTTCATATATAATAATAGTAGTTACGTTATGCCGTGGAGATGAAAGATAAATTGGACATTTCACTTCTACGTCTTGTGTTATCTTCGCCGTACGACTGTTGAGCTCTTCAAGGACGACACGACTTACTTATTTTACTTGCGCTGAGTATTCCGCCTTCTACGTTTCACGCGAGCGAATCGCATAATATAAAGCACCAATTCTCTCTCAATATTCGTGAGTGGATTTCATTGCTGCGCATAAATTCAATCCATACTGTGCGATACAAAGAAAATTGAATCTTCATAAAGCTTTACGAATTGGTTTTTCCGTTTAGTTCCATTTACAAAATCAAACAGAATCGGTACTTCTAGGAAGTTTTGACGTCCGAACATTATTTGTATATATGAAGTCACGTTCTTCTCAAATTATTTCAAATATTCATAATCTTTTACCATTAAGACATGAACAATGAAGGATAAAAATTGCGTGAAGGATACCATTGTCGTAAAAATATATTTAATTTAACCTACAATTAATCGGTGAGCGTTCATTGTTCGCCGCGCGTTGGAGGTTAAGTCGGATAATAATATTTTCTCATCATAATAAAGCAAAAAGCCGGTCAATAAAACTAGCTGGCTGCGTGGCGGAGGTGGGTGGAGCCGCACCCGCGGGGGTCGCACACGCAGACGCTGACCACTTTTTGCTCATTTTCCGCCTCGGCATCCCTTATTATTTTAATGAAGTCACGCCACGCCATTCGTTCCATTACTCCCAGCGCGAGCGCCGAGCCGCGACCTTTTACGGCGACAGCTCTCGGGCCATTCATATATTATTTTCATCGCGAAACTTGTAGTGGCCATTGTATTTTCTTAATTATAGAAACTCAGAAGATAGTTATCGTTTATTCTATCAGATATTCTGGCTGTGTATTGGGTAATAATGGAATAGTTAGATATATTAAAAATAGAATTGCAAGATATTCTGTGAGATACGAAAATTAAAATACTGCTTACCCGTTCCGAATATGCCCGGACAAAGAAGGAGAATATAACTGCATTTTGTTTTCATAGTTTTGAAGGTTCAGTACATTTAATTGAAAAAAGGAACACATCTGAGATCACTGACGTATCTGTTCGTCAGTATGTCCGTCACAGCTAATTTTATTAGAAATTATGCGACGTAGAAACGTGAAATTTGGTATAGTAATGTATGCTATTAATTCATTATTTTGCTAGGTGACTCTCAACACTAGCGAATTTTTTAAAATTGTCGTGTAAATAAAAATTAAGGAGGGGGGCAAATAAAATACTCAAATTTATTTTTAATTTTAAATGTCATATCTCTTAAACTTTTTAAATATATGCTATATTTTGTTGCCAGTGGAAGATATAGAAGGCTTACTTTTTAAGGGAACTTACGTTATGAAAAATCAATATTTGTAAATATTTTAATAGAAATATTATATATCCTTAAACGTTTATAAGTACCTAAAATTTATACGAAGTCCCATAGTGCGATTGCCACTCGTATTAACTGGCTTTTTGTATATAATAATTATAATTATTTATGGTTATTTATTAACGATTATTCGATTTACTTATTCTATTCGATACATGGCTGTATGGTTCGATCTTGTAACATAAAAACGTTTATAGCAAACCATTTATAATAATTAGCCATATATATAAATATATATATATATATATATATATATATATATATATATATATATATTTATATATATCCTGAAACTTTTGTAAATTTGATTGCCTTCGAAAGTCTTGTAAATATTACTTTCATCTAATTGTAATGGTGTAATTTTTTTTAACTTCGATTTTGTCAAAGTACCGATATTTTGTAATAACTAGCAATAACTATATATAGTTGAAGTTTTAATGTAGATTTTACCGTTGTCAACAATATATTTACGTATTATATTAATGTATCTATGATGGTTTAAATGTTAAACTTAAAAATCGATCCGGTACATTTCGATTGTCTTCGCTTAACTATATACAGCTGAACTTTTCTTGTAGATTTTTACGTCATCAGCACTATCTTTTTATATTGTTTTAATGTAGCTATGATGGCTTACAATTTTAACTCAAAAATGGACCCGGTACACTTCGACTGTTTTCGCTTAAATCGGTATTGTCATTATCCGCATAATGTAAAGACATTAAATAATTAAAAGAAAAACTTTCCTTATAAAATTATTATAATTAGTTTAGTTGCTGCAAATCGAAAATATTAAATTAATAATGCTCTCGTTCAATGGGTGTACTTGTCAGATAGTGATAAAATTTTCTGGATTCGGTAAAATATACTCTCATGATATCCTAAATAAATCCTAAATAATATTAAAAATGCACAGTTTGGGTATTTGTTTCTCTATAATTTCATACTTTCTAAACGGACCTACACGAAATTGGCATACGAATATATTGTAGTATAGATTGACATAAAGACAACTTTTTATCCTGAAAGCTGAAGTATTTCCTGAGGAATAGCATCCATACTTTATGATATTCATTAGTTTCCTACTTCATCACGTAGTTATCTCCAAGTAAAATTCTCAAGTATGATTTTACCATGTATTATCCCATAATTTCCAAATCTAAGAGTGATTTTCGTGTGATGGTATAAAAAAATTTGTAGACCTTCCTAAATCCCTTTCATAACTCAATCATAATGTCGATATTGAACGCGAAACATTTTTATAAAAAATTTAAACACAAATCATTTACAACCTGGATTGACAAAAGCTGTATTATTGTAGTCTACGCAAACGAAGTAGAGAGCAGAAGGTAGTTTTTTATAACACAAACTCAAAATACTAGTAAAATTTTGAATCAATATGTCACATTTTGAAGTTTATTTGGTATTTAGTAGATGTCGTGTCCGTGGGATTGAAACGGTACCGTAAACATTCTTTGCAGTGTAGACGACTTTTTTGTAATAAAGCTCTCTGTTGAATGGAAGCTTAACTAGAGTAGAGACCGGAAAGTAGTGAACATTGCAGAATTCAACTTGATCACAATTCTTGCAGCAGCGGTGGTGTCTTGTGCCCCTCTCTTTATTATCAATCCTTGGAAGTGTCGAGTCTGTAGCCATGAGATTGTTACTGACATTTCTCGGTTTTTGTTGAATTCGCAGATCTAGTAATCTTGTCGATGATATTTTCCCTTAGGCGATACCTTGCTATTGTATTCGCGTCGGCAAGATTGACGTGATTAGTGTCTTCGGTGATAATATTTTTTACTTTTTTTAAATTTTATTTAACAAGTATTTATCTAATACTAGCGACCCGCCCCGGCTTCGCATCGGTGCAATATAGGTACTAATGTGGTGCAATTGTGGAGCGATTAATAATATTACTGTCATTATTAGAATATACTACAGGATGTCAATATAAACAATGTTTGCTGTTTTTGTGGTTTATAGTGTCGCGCTGAAAAGCACGTTTTTATTTTTCTTGCTTGAGAGCTTCGATAAATGCGTGCGACCGCTGCAAATTATACAATGTCACAGGGAGACGCGCGGCCTGCGACGCGCTATTTATACAGGCACGCGCCGCGGCCGCCCTCCGCTGCGGCCGTGCGTGCACGGCATCGGCATCGCAAATACTTATTTCTAGTCATTTTAAATCTGTGATATCTTCTAAAATATTAATGATATTGATTTGCTGTAAAGAGCAAATTTTATCTACATTAAATGCCCAACCAAACCAACTTATTTAGTAGGATATAGATATATGCCATCCCGGAGTTTTTTGTAGATATTTTTAAAATAGATAATTCCATAGTACAACATTTTGATACATCTCGTAAAGTTGAGTCAGCGTTGATAATGAAAGCGCCCAAAATTCTATTTTTTTACGAAACGTTGACTTTTTTTAAATTTTCTGTAAATATAACATGCATGTATTTACCTATAAACCATAAGGAAGAAATTATCTAAATGATAGTGAAAACTGCATCAAAATCCGTTGCGTAGTTTAAAAGATCTAAGCGTACAGAAGGACAGATAGACGCGGGAAGCGACTGTTTTATACGATGTAAGGATTACCAGTTATTTTTTGCCATTATCTTCATTGAAACTATCATGAAGCTCAATTTTTATTTGAAACTATGTACTTGCGTTTCGTGTCTTACACATACACCTATGTTTAACTGACACTTGCTTATTTTCTCAATGAATTAATATAAAAAAGATTAACAGCAAAGCGTTGTTAATTTCTGGTAGACTTAAAATATTTTTAAATAAGAAAGTATAATATATAGCCTTGTAAAGTAAATTGTAATTTAATCTAAATTTGGAAGAAAGAATAGGGCAGTGAAGCTACTTTTTGAAGAAATTCTTTCACATATGTATTTTTTTCCCCTTAAATCTTATCTTGTGAAGGTGTTGGAAACTAATATCCCTTCACGAGCGAATTCGTAGAAAAAAACTTTTAATACCGGAAAATCCGTATCACGTTAACGGACTAGCGTTAGATACCCATAAATTTTATGACGCTTCCTACACCAATCGTCCGTATCTTGCGTGAAAGTAGGTGAATAGCCGCAAACCGGTCGCGTAAGTCTTACGGCTCGCTTGTCACGCTTAAGCATTTTGTCATTTTAGCAACATATCAGACACGCAGTTATATACAGCTAACATTGCCGATGACATTTCAATTTGCTTAATTGCCGCGCTCTAAACTTTTTTACGTAAAACTTTCTAAAGATTAATTAAAAATGTATTCGTGACTGACTCGTCCATGACAAAATCATAAATCTCTTGGTTGTTCTCGATAAATCAAGATTATAAATTTTCAGCATACAACTTTGTTAAGTATTTACGCGTTATATTTTGAGTCGATAACTAAAGGCTTTCTCATACGTGGTAGATTTAATCTAGTCTACAAGAGCAATTAATTGTTAAATGTTTAAAGTCATTTATATGAAAATTTGTATTTAGATAAATGCAAATGTCAGCATATTTCAGACGTCGCGTAACAATTTGATAGTGCCGTGAACACACGTCGTATTTAATTTACTTATGGAATTGAAGAAAATTAAAATGTAAAGCGTAATTTTAATTAGACCATATCATAATAAAAAAACAGAAAAAGAGGCTTGTTAAAAAATGGGGCACAAAATTATATGCTTAAGAAATAAAAAATATTGATTAAATTATAGATGGAAAACTAATAAGTTTCACGTGCTTTCCGAGTATTAGGATATAGCTAATTAATATTAAAATTATAATCTTGATTAAATTATAATCAAGGACATTTTGATAATTATCGAGGACTACCAAGAAATTTTTGATTTTGTCATGGACGAACCAGTCACGAGTACATTTTTAATTAATCTTTAGAAAGTTTTAGGTAAAAAAGTTTAGAGTTAATTAATTCAATATAAATAAAACATTATGTAAATACTCAACCGATTGTACTCATAAAATAAATAATAATTTCAGCATGCTTGAAGCAAGGTTCTGATAATTTTGAGTATATTTCGAGCGGATTATTTTTGCTTAAGAAATAAAAAATATTGATTAAATTATAGATGAAAAACTAATAAGTTTCACGTACTTTCCGACTATTACGACATAGCTAATACATTTTTAATTAATTCATTGCTAATTGTTAATTAATTCATTGCCGCGAGGCTACAATACATAGACAATAATAGATAAAACATTATGTAAATACTCAACCGATTGTACTCGTAAAATAAATAATAATTTCAGCGTGCTCGAAGTAAGATTCAGATAATTTTGAGTATATTTCGAGCGGATTATTTCTAATTACCAAATGATTATTACGTATAAATCAAATAATAATATTTAAAATGTATATTATGCTTCCTCTTCATACTTGCTTCTGAAAAAATAATATAAAATAAAAATAGGAATAAAATTTGAATGATTAAATTTGTTTATTCATATTTTTATTTGTTAGGTTTCAATTATTTATATAGCTCTACTATAACATTTTAAGTAAACGTACTGGTATTTTAATTAACTAATTTAATGGTTCGTATAATGTCGAAATTTATTCTTTTCTTAATTACAGTTAATGTTTTTAATCAAATCATCTTTATTATTCCAAAAATATTTTTCTTAGAAGCGTAGTCTTGATTTGTTGACCTTATGTAATATAAATGTAGTTGTGTAAAACGCTTTGTATTGATGATTTCTTTTATATATTATTCAAACTGTAAATATCTAACCGACTCACTGTCACCCGACGACTACCTTAAGGTACTTCGTTGTCGTATAAAACGCATTGTCGACGAAATTCGCTGCATTTTTAAAATATTATTAAAATTATTAATGTCTAACTTATTTTTATACTTAAATTGTTATTTACCGTTTAGTTTTGGTAAAAATTCCTCTCAAAAATTGTACAATTAACCTTACAGGGAAGGTCAAAGGTTAAAAAAATCGTCAAGCGCTTGGTCTAAAAACTAAGTGAAATGATGTTATATAAAAGTTATATAAACATTTTTAATAAAAAATTTTATAATAATTTTTGGATCTTACTTCTAGGCGACAAGTATCTTTAGGTCATATTTCACATCGAACAACAAGCGTGACCGGTTTTTAACTCGATGTCAACTGTTTTATACTATACCTCGTTTATACTAAATCCATGAAACTTTACCGTTTGCACCATTAATTTTTGTTAAATATCTACGTCATATATTTTTATATATGTTTTCTTAATTGTGGATGTTACTGAAGAACACGCATGCTTAATTTCAAATTCGTATGCTTTATAGTTCTGGAGATTTCGGAATAAATTAGTTAGTGTGTGTGTGTATATATATTAAAATTATTAATGTCTAACTTATTTTTATATTTAAATTGTTATTTACCGTTTAGTTTTGGTAAAAATCCCTCTCAAAAATTGTACAATTAACCTTAAAGGGAAGGTCAAAGGTTAAAAAAATCGTCAAGCGCTTGGTCTAAAAACTAAGTAAAATGATGTTATATAAAAGTTATATAAAAATTTTTAATAAAAAATTTTATAATAATTTTTGGATCTTACTTCTAGGCGACAAGTATCTTTAGGTCATATTTCACATCGAACAACAAGTGTGACCGGTTTTTAACTCGATGTCAACTGTTTTATACTATACCTCGTTTATACTAAATCCATGAAACTTTACCGTTTGCACCATTAATTTTTGTTAAATATCTACGTCATATATTTTTATATTTGTTTTCTTAATTGTGGATGTTACTGAAGAACACGCATGCTTAATTTCAAATTCGTATGCTTTATAGTTCTGGAGATTTCGGAATAAATTAGTTAGTGTGTGTGTGTATATATGCAATTTTTCCACAACAATTGAAGTATATTTTTTAAATATAAGGTTTCTAGACTTCCATAACATATTTTTAAAAAAGGACACTATATGAAATTTTTTTTTGCTATTGTCGTGTTGGGGAAAGATAACTAGTCGAAACGACAAGCTAGAAGAATGGAATATTCTTTATTATAGACATAATTTCATGGAAGGCTATAGAGATTTTGCTAAAAAATTCCACGAAAAACAGATTTCTTCCACGAAACTCCTGAAGTAAACATTATGGAAAAAATTTAGGTATATACTAAAAATTTAGGTACCCAGAGAAAGTTGAAAAATATACTGGGCAGTATAATTATGCGGTGAAAATAGCACTACCATTTGTAAATAGCTTAATAGAAATACGATGTAACCTTAACTTTTAACTTTTGTTTGTACATAGATACCTAAAAGTATACGGAACCCTTTTATTGCGAGTTCTACTGGTACTTAAAAGACGTTTTCTTTACCCCTGCTATAATAACGTTAATTATAGTACGAGATTAAATATTTTAAAGATTCATAGAGAACATTGGGCCAAAATTATTGAATACCCTTATAATATTTCATAATGTAGGACGATAATCAAAAGATAGAATATACCCTTATAATATTCCATAATATAGAACAATAATCAAAAGATAAAATATACTCTTATAATATTCCATAATATAGGACAATAATCAAAAGATAAAATATACCCTTATAATATTCCATAATATAAGACAATAATCAAAACATAATCTATTGCTAGGTATTACTTATTAAAAAAAGCTAGTTAAATAATTTTTATTACCGACTCTAGACGTAAGATAAATGCTTGCCAATTCAGTTTTTACACGAACAAGCAGAATCTCAAGTGGAAATTTCAAAATTTATGTTATGTTCAATATATGATAACACAAAATGCAATGAGACATTTTGCAGAGACTGAATCCCACCAAAATAAACGTAGTACGAGTCACAAAAGAATGACCTCAAAAGTACAGTACTAAAACTGATTTGCGAGTCTCTTTAAAATCGTAAAATCATATGTTGAGCGAACTATTCGGCTCTCCAAAAAAATCGGAAGACCCATTAGCACTCGGATGACGAGAAGACGACTGTGAAGAGAGTGAAAAATCTTTTTTCACGATTTTTTTATTACCTAATTTATTATTTTAGGATTGGGAAACGTATGTTGTTAGGGATACTTTAATAAACTTGTTTCACACAATTTTTATTAAAAAATTAAAATAATTAGCAAAGACATGCGCAATAAAGTACCGGACAGAAAAATGTATTGCTTTATAAACTTTGCGATCGATATATCTGGCATGGTTCATCTGAAATATGAAGCTGGCTTTATGTCACTGAGACTTCGCGTCTCTGTAGGGACGACATAAGGGTCGCGAGGCCTTCCACATGAAATATCTACTTACAATTCTTCGCTTGATGTGGCAGGACTGAGTATCAAATTCAGGAGTTTTAGGTAGCACCGAGGTGAGAGCTATAAAATCTTTACTTATTAAAGGTCAACTTAGTCACCTTGTACGTGAGAACGACTCTACATTGCCTAAATATGTGTTTTATTCACGGCTGGAGGGGGGAATAGTAGACCTGGGGTCAATTTCTGCCCTCCAGAGATATACTCAAATGCCATCTCATCACATGTGACATTCAAACAAATAGGCGGGGAGGGATTGCGTAACAGAGAGAAACGTGACGCAACTTTGTTAACAGGGCCATAACGACTTTCGAAGGAAAGCGACACGACCTCGACGCAAAACGCCCTCTTGAAAAAATCGTCCAAATCCTTCCTACATTATACATATGATTCGCAGCGTCATATGCATTGTGCGCTATGCAACAGGACTTTTAAAACGAAGTTTGGACTCGCTAAGTCATTTTCATTTCTGGAGCTAACAGGAATCGACGACGACGGATACGTCAGGATGACGTCACTGACGTTATCATTTGAAATAAAAAAGTATATACTAAAAAATGTCTATATACTGTTGAGCCCAGGTGTTAAAAAAATGAAAATGAAAATCTTGTATAGAGAAAATGAAGAAAAATCTCCTTAAAAGATTATTTCATTGTTTATTTAAACCGTCAATCAAACAAAAGAGAAGTTTTGTTTTTTTATGTAAAGTCAGGCTAATTTTAAGGTTCCGTACATCTAAAGGAAAAAAGGAACCCCTATAGGATCACTTCGTTGTCCCACTGTCTGTCTGTCTGTCTGTATATGGAGACACTTTTTTCTCAGGAACGCTTGGAGATATCAAGTTGAAATGAATATCAAATACTTAGGTCCACGGTCAACGCAATATAAAAACAACGCATTTATGCCGCATATTTTGATACCCTCAAATCAATCAAAACCTATAGGGTCTTCCCTATAGGTTTTGAATGATTTGCGATGCTTGATAGGGTCTTCCCGTTGACTTAGAATTATGAAATATGGCAAGAATCGAGGTCTCATAACACAAGTAAAGGAAAAGAAAAATAAATATATCGTTAATTTGTAATTATATCACATAAAAACATTTTTTAAATATACACCTGTGATATATGTAGTGGGCAATATATTTTCGTTCTAAAAAATTAAAATATTATAAACAGTTTGATAAGAATATTATGTACCATTAAGTGTTTATGAATACCTAAATGCACACAGAACTCTCGTAGTGCGAGTTCCACACGTGCTTAAAATATGACCAAAAGTGCAGATTGTGTCCTGTGATATCCTCCGTACAGAAGTGAATATACTAATCCATAAAACTAGCAGGGCCGACAGAGTCGTTGAAAATGTCCATGTCGCCTAAACTCGAAAAAAGCAAACGACATTTTGGCGATACTAATCCATAAAACTAGTAGGCCCGACAGAGTCGTTGAAAAGGCCCATATCGCCTAAACTCGAAAAAAGCAAAAGACCTTTTGGCGACACTAATCCATAAAACTAGTAGGCCCGACAGAGTCGTTGAAAAGACCCATATCGCCTAAACTCAAAAAAAGCAAAAGACCTTTTGGCGACACTAATCCATAAAACTAGTAGGCCCGACAGAGTCGTTGAAAAGGCCCATATCGCCTAAACTCGAAAAAAGCAAAAGAAATTTTGGCGACACTAATCCATAAAACTAATAGGCCCGACAGAGTCGTTGAAAAGGCCCATATCGCCTAAACTCGAAAAAAAACAAAAGACATTTTGGCAATACTAACCATTAAACTAGCAGGCCCCACAGAGTCGTTAAAAAGGCTCATGTCGCCTAAAGTCGAAAAAAGCTAAAGGTATTTTGGCAACACAGCATGAATGTCAATGACCGTTAACAATTTATTTTTAATTAATTTATTAGCAATGGACAGACATTTACAAAGATCGATGCAGGTTATTTTATGTAACCGCTTGTAAAGTTATTATGTACTTCGTTAGATTTTTAATGTTATTTTTATTTCTTACTAACAATTCTTGATATGTTAAAAATAAATATGCGCATTTATGAAGATAGTTTTTTTTGTATTGTTTTATATTATAGCTACAAAATGTATTTTATTTTTTGCTCTTTCCTGATTGCCGGACACTGAATTTTTGTTTTTTTATATTCTAAAGTATACTAGCTTTTTTAAAAATTATATCCCATTTCTGAAAACCGGACCCATTTTCATCCACCTCCTTTAGTACTTTTGAAAGTATGAGCTATAAAAAACTTTCTAAATAATTCTGTAATAATGATTAGTAATTTTTTTTACTTTCGGCTTTTATTGTGACGCTATTGCCATAAAATATGCACGCCCATCGTAAAATATCCCAGCGAGACTTAGAATGTTTAATGTGTTTAAAAAATTGGAGAGCAGTCAGTGGAGTAGCATTCCGTCTCATTCTGTCTTCAATTTATGTGCTGCCGCGTTGCTTTACTACTGATTTCACAGATCATACGCTCGCCCTCACTGGGGTTATCTCGTTCTATTGTGTGCGCCTAGTTTAATTAAGTCTAAGTATAACATTACAATTGATGTTTAAATTGTTAATGTGAGACTGATATGTATATTTAATTATTTATGTTGTAAAATATTCACCACCGGTATTCGACAATTTTACTAAAATAGTAAAAAATGTAACTATTATATATAACTGAATAAACTGATGACGCGTTGTATCCAATATCCAGTTTTTGTATAGGTTTGGACGCAGTGTTAAGGGGCTATTACACTAATTTGAATTTAGGGATCCTAATTAAGATTTAGGAAAGGAAATTAGGAAATAAGGAAAGTGTGATAAGAGTTAGGATGGTTAGGGTCTTAATTAGCCAGTCAGGATGGTTCCTCCCACCCTGGACTACTTTCCTAATTAGGAACGGATTAAAGAAAGTGAATCGTATTCAGGAATCAGGACGCTCAGTCGGCTAGCGACGAGCGAAGGGTGCGGACGTATTCGTTGTTTAGTAAAGCGTTCGTTTACGACAAAATAGCGTTAAATCAAGAAGAGGAAGTAATGTTAAATATACTGGAGGTTCTAAAAGAAATGCCATGCATTTAGAACGAAAACAAAAATTATGCGAATAAAAATGTAAGAAACGACGTTCAAAGTGTTATTGGACATACATAAAAATTTTGATGAGAAAGACACCATTAAAATTGTACACATTTTATTCTTAAATAATTTCTGAATTCAATGGCTTCAGAACTTTTAAAACTTTATAATTTTCTCTTAGTGTTTTTTCACCTAACATCTTTTTTAGTTTGTTATTATAAGTTTTGATTGTCCCAGACATTAACGCTAGATCAAACCCTATTTTTTATTCTTGGACAGAGTAGGGGCCATTGTAGAAGTTCTGTACTGGTCTCTCTGAAGCTCTCGGAATGAGTTAGGATCCTGATTCAGTGTAGTGGAATCAGGAGCTCGTAAATTCGCTTCCTTTCCTAAATCCTAATTAGGATCCTAAATTGAAAGTAGTGTAATACCTTAAGCGTTAATTATTTACAACTCTGTAATTAATAATGAAAATTGCTAAGCAAAGATATATTAAATGTATGATCGACTGATTGGAGATGATAGGAATATAGCTTTTCTGTTAGATTTGTGGTGCACCGTTGAATAAAATTTCTGGCTAATAAGCTGATAGCTGGCGCGTTTCTGCCCATAAACATAGGCAAACAATATTTAAAACTAAATGGTCTTGCATGTGATTTACACGTAAATCCGAGTCCGTTAAAATGTATTGTCTTGTTTTGTTACACGATAGAGCAATTGAGTTTTTCTGGGGCTACATACAATAATATATAGATAAATAGCATTTACAAAGCATTGTATAAAGTAACTTGACTTTTCATAAAAAATAGAAAATTTCGCATTTTCAGACAAATATCTGAAATTGAAATTTTCTGAAATTTGCATTTGTCTGAAATTGAAATTTTTAGGGGCTTCTTTATTTTCTCTATACAAAAGTGTTATTTTTATTCTTGTGACATCTAGGTCCATATGCCACTAGATGGGATTTTACCTGTCCTTATAACGGTACTGCACAGATAAGTAATATAAAACGATATAATGCATATTAAAATTTTAATCTCGAGACCATCCATACTTCTTGCATCTTTATCCCGACTATGGAATTTTATCTAGATAGGAACTACCGTGAAGAAGGGAATATTTTGAAGAAAAATATTTTGTTTACTGTATATTATTTTTGAATTAAATAATTATTTTTACTATGAAATAAATAATTAACTTGAACGCTAGAATTAATAACAAATTCAGCTGAATACAAACGCACTAAAATAACAAACCTATGTGCACGATGCAGATTGACAAGCGCATGTCTGGAGAGATGTAACACAACAGAAATCATGCACATGTCAAATAATAAAACGGTGTTAATCGATGAGAAAATGGCGGTTCGGTAGAGACCTCTAAGATAATTGACAAAATTAAATGAGCTTAGTGATTGTTAATTATAGCAATGGTTTGTTTACTCTTGTTCTCTTAAATATGATTTTAAATTGTTTTATTATATGCATTGAAAATATAGTCTAAATATCTTTTACTAATTATGTTTGAGAAACTTATAGTTTAGTAAAATAGATTGGATGTACTGCCCGTAATTACGTTATCCCGTATCAACGTTATCAATTTGAAAAAAAATCACATACGTGCAATAATGATAATACCCATTAATAGAGAGCAGTCCAAGCGATAGAGATAGTCTATATATGTGTGTATTTATATATATATATATATATATATATATATATATATATATATATATATATATATATATATATATATATATATGTATATATATGTTGTATATATATGAAAACTTATTGTATGTTAAAAATAATTTAAATCCATACCCCTAATACAAGGTACAAAAATAAAATTTATAATCCTAAATTTAGATTATAAATAACTAACAAGCCTTTCCTGGGTATGGCAAGCCTTTTCAATATACGTAAGGATATAATAAACCTCCGTATAGCGAAATTTAAAACACATATTAAACGCTTGCTTGTTTCACAGCCTTATTTCATAGCATCAAGGGACGTTATGTGGAGGATAAAGATGTGTGGAGGTCATTACAGTGTAAAATATAGGGTGAAATGCACATTCTGACCCTCATTAAGAGGGAGTAATTGGGCATTTGTAAATATATAGATGTTTAATCGTAAACTCAGAAGTTAAATCGTAACATGTCAAGAGACTTGAATAGAATCCTATCCTATTTGAAAGAAAAATAAAAGATACATTCATTGTTATTTTTAAGACACCAATATTCTAAACATACAAACAGCATATAAATGTTAACCGCCACCTGCCATCCTTGGATTGAAGTGGGCTCGTTGATAATTCTTCTTCTCCGTCGTTTCGTTCTTGACAGAGCGGTCGTGGTTAGCATGTAGTACTGCTATAGGTGATATCTCTCCCTATTTGTCATCGACCTGTTGCACTCATAAAGGAGACCGCCTACAGCAGACTTGATCTGATCTGTCTACCGTATCGACGACCCCCCCCCCCATGTGGTCTAGTGCCTTCTACTCTTCCCTGCACAACAATGCGCTCTATGGAACTAGTATCTCCCCGCATGACGTGACCAAACAATTTTAGAATCCGAATCTGAACGAGTGTTGATAGACGTCGCTAGATGTTCTTGAAGTATAGAGACATTCATGCGGAACTCAGTCCACGATACCCCAAACATTTTTCTCCAACATCACATTTTCAGAGCGTCTATTTTGTTCATCTCAAGTATTTGTAACGTCCACGTTTCTGTGGTGTAGAAAAATATGGGGAACACCAGAGTTCGAACGAGTTGAGTCTTAATGGCCTTGCCTATCTTTCGATCCCTCCATATTTTTTATCGTAGATAATTACACTCTTTAAAACTCATAAATTAGGCTGGTGGAGTAACCTTTTCAAAACCTAATGTCCTTGACCTGAAGTGACTACAAATCGTCTCGTTCACGTAGCTGTGGCAAAATGATAAACGCTTATTAATCTGTTTCATTCTCTCTGGCGCTTCGTCATTGTTTCACGTCTTGTGTTGAAACCAAGTTGTAATATGGGTGGTTTCATTACAAATTAACGAGATCACGTATTCATTGTTGCGGACCTTTACTTTCGTAAACAAACCTCTTAACATCTGCTGTTAGATCATGACGCACGAATTCGCTAACGGAGTAAGAGGCGAGTATATTTCATAGAAAACCGTCCTGTGTGTATCTGTGTATGTATTATGGTATTATGAGCTCAGCGTGGACGTATTATATTGTTTTACTGTGCAGCAAAAGTATGACGAAGATTATCTACGTTCGACCATTGTTTAATTCAATTCTGTATTATTTCGAATCGCGCCTTTTTTTTAACGGCATTTAGGGAAAATCATCGGTGCAGTACCATTCATTCTTTAATACGTAAGAGGTAAAAAGATATTTCGTCAGTGAATTTCACGTAACTTATGCAGTCGAAGTTTTAGTAAAACTTTTCGTTCAGTTTTCGTCCCAAGTTCTTGATTGAAGTTTGGCTAAAATAGTCCATAGGTGTGCTTCCTTCGTAAACTGTACACTTAACTGATCTCGCAGTACCAGCACCCTATAATATTGCGACGATAATCATCAAACTTTCCCCTTCATTTCGGCCATTTTATTTTTGAAATATGGTACATAACATAGCACGTCAACGAGTCACCTTTATATGCGTCGTGTATTTCTTCTTTCTAAGGATATTAAAACTTAAAAATAACTTGTGTTTGATTTTTCAATGCCCTCCTTCTTCAGAAACTACGGAAATGATTGATTTAAAAAAAATGGAGACACTTTTGGCTGTGAAAACAAAGAAAATATTTTATATATAATATATGGATACAAAGGTCGATTAAAATAGAAAAATGACGTTATAAGGAAAGGCAAAAGCCTATCTAGTGTCACATGGACTTAGATATCACAAGAATAAAAATAACTTTTATATAGAGAAAATAAAGAAACCCCTGAAAATTTCAATTTAAATCGTCAATCAGAGAAATGAGAAATTTTCTATTTTTTATGAAAATTCAAGTTACTTTATATAATACTTTGTAAATGCTACTTATATAGAAATCTGGACCAGCAAGATCGAACAAAGTGCAGTATGTGTCTTATTATATCTTCTAGACAGATATAACTTACTAATTCACCAAATTCGCAGGCCCGACAGGATCATTAAAAAAAGCCACGTCAAATTCGTAGAGGGAACGAATGTTAGTGCCAGCTACAATTTAATTTAATTTCTTAATCTTTTCTAATTATTTTTAAAGACTTATTACATACTTAATTATTTTTTTATTTGTTAGTAACAATTCTTGATATATTAAAAATGAAATTAATGCAAGATTATGAAGATAGCTATTTTGTTTGTATTATGTTTAGAGATTTTATTTTTACTCTCTCCTCATTGTTAATCTGTATTGTTTGGTTTTTTTTTATATTCCAAATACTTTTGGAAAATCATATTTAACTCATTTTTGACGATTTTCTTACTAAATGCAAAGAATGATTGTTTCGTTATAAATAACTTCTTATTAATTATTCATAACTTCTTTCCGTTTGACAATTTTATCAAATGGCCTACGACTTCGTTCGCGTATTTTCTATTAGGAAATTTTAGAATAAATAAATTTTTTTAGCTGAAATTAGGAATTTTAGCATGATACCCGCCCAAAATAACATGCAGACAGACAAAAATTCTACAAAAAAAGTCTTTCTTGTTTTTATTATCATTATATACGCTAAACTAATAACTTTTTTAAAAATATTTTCTATGTACAGAATTCAATCTGTTACAATTTTATTATACTTACGTATAAATGGTAATTTATGAAGATGGCTATTTTTTATTCAGAGATTGTATTTTATTTTTTACTCTCTTTTCATTGTCAATCTAAATTGTTTGGTTTTTTATAAACCAAAAACTACCAGCTTTTGCAAAATTACACTTTATTTCTGTAACATCAAGCTCATTTTCGACGATCTTCTTTGCAAATACGAAGAATGATTTTTTGCTATAAATTCATGATTCTGGCAATTTTATCAAATATTTACTTCAGTTTACCTCTGAACTGTCTCGTGTATATGTACATATATAAAATGGTTAGAGGAATTGACCGAAGCACCCTATGTGAGTGAGCTTGTTTTAACTATTTGTTTTTTGACCGGTTTAACTATTTATAATAACTTCCGATCTTTCACTGTCACGATTCTTTTTGTCGATACCATAGTGCAGTATGCAATAGCATTACGGAGAAATGGGTTTTGTCTTAGGCTCTCGCGTTCTAGTGACACCGTGGTGGGTATTTTTGACCACATCTTACACGAGTACCTTGAAATTAACGTACTGTTTAGTTGTGTAACAGATTGCTGTAACAATCACTTCCCATCTCTATCCGAAATGAAACGATTACCGCGCGATCATCAAACGAGTATACTCGCGTTAATCCGCTCAGCCCGTGTCCTAACGCGAGTCATTTACGACTCGGCAACTTGTCCCCGCTCGTTATCTCAGCGATCAGGCGAACGAGACCCCATATGGCTCGGGCTCGTACGCGACGTTGTTGCGCAAGCGCGATGCATCGCGCGCCGCCTATCGCCGCCGATAACGGACCCGATTACTTCAAATTGATATTGCTATATGTTATACAGGTAGTGCATGTGTGACTTGAGAAATAAATATTATGAAATTTATGTGCCTACGTATATATGTACATCTGTGAAACATTCCTATTCGTCGTAATTTTCCATTATTTTTACGAACAGCGTTTAAAAGAAGTTTCACTTCAATAATACTTTATTATTATTAATATTATTACTATTAAAGTGTTGTTCATTGTTTATTGTCAAGTATCTGTGATAAATCGGATGGAGTGTAACCAACGACTATATAATAGCAGAATGTTTATTACAGTATCGTTTGTACTGGCTGTTGCCGAATAATCAGCTATAATAAAATGTTCATTCTCTTTATTTATTACATTTAATTAGCATAAAATAATAAGAATTAAGATATCATATAATTTTATTGTAAGCTTCACTTTTATTTCCTCCCCATCCAAAAAGTATAGTTTTTTTAAAAAGTCGTTCGTTCCTTTACAAATTAAAGACAAATGCTTTTAACGTTAAAATCATAAATACAAATGTGGAAGTGAAAAAATAAAAATATAGATACAGTTAAAGCTTCAGAAATAATTTTAGGTTAATAGAACTACAAACACGAGTGGAAAATCGTTAAATAAATCCATTTAGACTATTCATCGGCTGCTGAATAGTTGACGAGAGGACTGGACATGATTAAGTTTGATTTGTCTATTCTCTATTTAATCATATAGTATAAAAATCCTCTACAATGCAATTTGATTCCGAAGTCCGCAAAGAAATAAGCTTAGAACATGGGGCCATTGATGTAGTCAAAGATCCCCTCCTTACTTTAGGTCTTCCCTCACAGGCGAACATCAACTTAAACCTCATGCAGCAATGTAAGAAGAAAGAACCTGCCTCGCTCATCAAAGAGAAAGGTATCCACACCATCGCGGAACTGAAAAACTCAACTCCAGACCTAATGATTGCCTACACGGATGGGTCATCCGACTCTGACTTGGATAGAGGAGGTGCTAGTATCTTCTTTGAATGGGAGGGAGAAGAACAAGAGTCTCATAGGATTCTCGTTGGGAAAATTATTCCTTACACGGCACATGTTGACATCTTCGGCAACGAACAATCAAATAACCTTGCTAAAGAAGCCCGCAATCAGTCTCAAACATTCTAAACACGCACATGTGTTGATACAGTTGCCAGCCGCAGACTTACTCATCCACAAACCAAAAAACACTATTCCAGAGCTTTACTTCAATAGAACCATCTCCACAATAACAACCAGACTCCGAACAAAACATCTCAAGGGAATGGCAATATCCCCCGACGAGCAGCGTTTCTACAATAACTGCCCTTACTGTCCGGACACCCAACTTTCTCCCAATCACATCTTCAATTGTCCTGCAATAAAAAAACAAAATAAACATCCGCCTCGGTCGCTTGCGCAACACCGAATGAACAGCTAAGATCACAGGATTGCCAGAAAAATATGATTGTATTTGTTATTACATTCTTAGCTTTTAAAAATATTGCTCGAAATACTCGTTATATAAATGTTTTAATGTATTGCATATTTTCGCGTCGCAAGTAATCGGCTGTAGCCTGCATCAACCCATGCAGCTTGCCAACGTGACATCCTGTTTAATATATTTGAACAGAATTCAATACAAGACGCTATTTAAAAACAATTTTTGCTATATTTTTTTAAATATTTTAGAAATGTTAATTATCCGATCGCTACAGAACTTAAGTGTTTGGTATCTGATAGACATACATTTTTATAGTCGTTCGCACTATACTACTCGTATTTATTTGTAAAACAGAAATCGTTTTTACATAAAAAAATTATATTTTCGGCGTGTTCCACCAGTGCGGAAACGAATTACAGTTTCTTGGCAAGCGGGTCTTTAGCGTAAATATCCAAGGCTGGGTTGAAATAAATTTTCTTTCTTATTAACGTATTTGCATTCTTTTGACAATATTAACAACTATCTATTTAGAGACAGCCTGTATTTGTATTACATGATTTAGCGTCGCGCTTGAGGAATAACGAAAAACAGTCTTATCATTGTTGGATAGGTACAGCGTGTAAGGTGTGCCGCAGGGCTCAATGTCGCGCCAGCCTAGTGTCGTGATAGTCAGTTTGCTGAATAATTGCTTTCCGTGTCGATTTTGTGAGGGTGTTAAGTGATTTTTTACCTTCGATGTGGAGGGTGATTATGACAATGTGTTAATTATTATCAGAGCTGTGTTGTGCTAATTATATGTAATACACCCGCGGCGTTGTCGATGGAATAATTTAAAATGCGGTGGTCAATATTTAAGGTAAAATGTTGTTTTTTTTCTAATATCTTAAATATTAAAAATCATTCCTTTTAAATTATGTTATTATTGTTTTTTGTTGTTGGACAATCCTTGTCGTCCATTAAACCGCTGAACACGATAAACATACAAATTTTAATCAGCAATCGTCTTTCAATTATTGGATATGGATCTTTGTGTCTAAAGCGAAACACCGCTTCGATAGAGTCAAATATTTAACCTTGGATAAAGCTGTAGATAATGTTGTGAATTATTAAAATGCGCAGAGCACGAGCAGCTGGCTACCTTTGCGCACATGGATGTTTTACGGGAACAATGGAAATTGTGCTTCCCTCATAGCTACATAACAAAGGTAGAAATCTGTGGTAGGCATATACCTTAACATGTCCCTGAAGATTGTTTGTTTATAAAATTTCATGACTTTTTGTAAACATTGTTTGTACACTTTCCAAATATCTAAGAGAATGAAACTTGTTAGAAAAACAGTACAATTTACAAATTTAACAAAATACGAATGACATATTTAATCAATAAAGAAGACATTTTATAATATTTTAATAATGTGCAATGGTACGTGTCGTAACATGTTTACATATTGCGACTTTCTATATATTTGAACTGTGGGGTTATGTAATTGTTAGTTTTTTGAAATTGGTAAAAGACAAAACACAATAAACTTCTTTCTATGAAAAATTTTGACGTCCAGTTTTGTTAATTTTATTATAGTTTTTCATTGTTTAAATAGTTTTCACTATAAATTAAATACTTTTTGTGGTAGAATAAAACATATCCCTCTGAAATTGCAAGTACCTTACTGCAGTGTAGAAAGAAATATGTAAAGAAATATTCACAAGGAAGTGCTCACGCTCTTGTACAGATTGGTTAGTTTTTAGAGCAATATTTTTTTCAAATACCTCTCGAAAATATAAGACTAAAATAATCTCAAATATTTTTTTGTTTTGGCCCTTTACAACTGAGAATAATTTATTTTTAATAACATTTTTTCATATCAATATTTTTCGAATTATAATTACGTTTAAACGTTTCATTATCATAAATAGCACTGTCTTGAGAAAAACATTGATCCATTTAATAATTTTTATTTCTGCGCAATAATATTCGTATCACTCAATATTTATAGCCGAGTGCTTACCGCGTCGCTTTGATGCCGCGCGACGCTCGGTGTGCGTGCACTGCAGGCGCTTAACCCTTTTGTTAACGTTGAAATAGCGTATCGCGAAAACAGAATAAGATAAGAAATTTATTAGTCACAATACTCCTCTTGTTTGTACTAAGGGACACACAGACGCCGACTTGCTATATCAATTTAACAACAATTGTATATTATGCTGGGGAAACAGATTGAAGAAGTAGTAATGTGCGTAATATAATAAATTATTTTTGACAGGATACTTTTTTTAAATATAAGTATTGAATTATTCATAAAGAAAAGAAAGATAATTAATACAAAGAGTGTGAAATACTGGTTCGCAGTATTATAAAGAGAAAGGTAACAATTCTGAAAGATTGAAAGGTCTAAAATTCCATTGGACCTTATTAAATATGTTATAAAATCTCTTCTTTATTGATTAAATGGCACATTCGTATTTTTTTAATTTGTATATTGTACTGTGTTTCTGACAAGTTTCATTAAAAAATAAAAATATGAGAGGCAGAATCAGAAGTGTTTAAAGAAATATATGAAAGTGCATGCGGCATATTAGATTTCTTGAGGGAACGACGACAACGTGCAGAGAGATAGCAGAACATATCTAGAATATTGACGGAAGACGAAGGTTGTAAATGGCACAAGAAAAAGGATGCTGCGTCGTCGTACAAGGCGAAAGATGCATAGATATACTTATAATCTTTAGAATGGCTACGTTTTAGCAAGGATATCCGTGAACCAGAACTCTTTAGAAAGATTTATCTTTACAAAGACAAGAAAATAAACTGTGTCTCACTGCTACTAGACAAATAAACGAAATTTATATTTAATATATGTAAGTGATAAAGTATTGATAACGTTCGACGACGAATGCCTGCAAAGTTCTTTCTTAAATTGTAATAGATTTGAATAATATGTAGAAAAGCTCGTAAATTTGCTCAAACAGATAGAAAAAGTTTTGAAATGCGGTACCTAAACTCCAGAATAGGCGACCGTATTTGGAAAATGTTATATCAGAATTTTGTGTCACATTCGAAGTGAGATATCGTCATTACTACGAATTCGGATATAATGAATGACAATATAGATAGACAGATATAACAAAACAATGATGACGATGTAGATTGACAGATAAAACAAAACAATGAAAGAAGTAGTTAGACAATCCCGTGCGCCATTACATTATCCTGCAATCGTTTTCCACAGCAGCACATCCAACCAATGGCGTGATACTTTCCAGCTATATACTTTTATTTACCATGGAACAAGTCTCCTAAAGTTGTCCACAAAGTTACAAGACTCACTCAAACAGTACAGATACCCCAAATTTCTAAACTGTCTCACTAATCAGATCTGCTAGTTTTAATGTCATTAATTTCAACATAAACATTAATAAACCTAGGTCAGCTTGGAGAGTGGCAGCGTCAATGTGTTTAATAATGATGATTACGTTTGTTAATGAATTGATCGGATGGTAACTAGTCCAGTTGTCAGGGATTTTTTCCTGCGAAAGACTCCGAACGAGAGTTGGCGCGGCGCGGGGGGCTATCTTTAGCCGTTATTTTGAAAAAAGTGTACGTAAATATCTTGGAAACGGCTGGACTTACGACAAAATAGTGAGTAATATTATAGAGAACAAAATTATCTACAAGTATTAAATGAAGTATTTTAAAAGCAATATTGAAATATAATAAAATACACTTTATTTTTTTTAGGCAGGGACAAGCGTATAGCCAGAGTAAGCTGCTTATAAATTGTAAATAAAAAATACTCCTACCGGAATAATTCACATGTTTCGTTTCATAAGATTTATAGTTCTTCTTTTACCATCTTGCTAACCCAATAGGGCGATGTTTAGATCACTAATTTGAAAAAAACCATAAGTAACAATGAATTTAATTTTAGTGTTATTTTTTGTTTAGCAATGCAAAACAGGGACGCTGTGCATCTTGTTTGTACACTTTGATAACGTATTGGTGTTGAAAGGAAAATATCCACGCTACTGTGAAACCTAGCATCGTATCAAATGGAGTATCATTTTTCACAATGAAACTTTCTTTGTGTTCTATTCATTGTTCAATTTTGTTCTATTCAATTAATTAATTCAAACAAACAATAAATAAGAATAACGAAATGTAAACAATTGAATTCAAGCAATGTAATCGACGTTTAATCACAATCTTTTATCACTATCTAATATGTCTTCTAGTGGAAACCTTGGAACCTCTAATCGTCAACATAATAGAGCACCACAATCTCACTTCTTAATAAGAATGGAACTCTCCAAATATCCAACAACTCAATACTCTGCTCTAATCGCCGATAAGTTCTTATCATGGGATTATTATATGGCTGGTATGGGGAATACCAATGTGTGAAGTTAAACCAGTACATAATCACATTTATTTATAAGTTAACATATTTTGGGGGGTGTTTTGATGATATTCTCAAATGTATTCTTGTACTCTTAAATACATCGTATCGGCTTCGTGCAATAACAACTACATTCTCTAATAATGACATTAAAAAACATTCTTGAACTCAATGGAAATTTGGAAGCAATAAACAAGAAAAAATACACACCGCAAACTGTCAAAAGCCAATATCTCCGTAGTATCAAATAGCACAGTAGCCACTTTGCAGTGAACGCGCACCATTTTATCCATTTGGCGCCTTGTTCCCTTTTTATTAAATTCTCGCACGTAGTTTTGTCTACATAAAGTGGTGTAAGTTGTACAAAATAAAAATAGAAGGAAAAAAAGCTATAAATAACTGATACGTTCGAGCGATCTTATCATCCGACGCTATCTTTGTTCATCTGCTAGTACAACGGATGCCTACGATTCCCTGTGGCATATTTGTCAGACATACCAGTGGCATGTTTGTTTAATTTATGGCCAATATTGACCATAAATTAGTTATTATTATTATTATACAACATAAATTAAATCTAATTTTTTTAAATCTAGTGGATTAAATCAGTTACAAAAATAACTTTATATTTTAAAATGTATATTTATTAATTAATGCGTCAACTTTAGAAGCCTGAGGCCATGTGAAGTGAAGTCTTCCATCCAAGTAGGACAATTCAGACAAATGTTCTTCTTAAAATTCCGTGGCAAATTTAACTTAACGTAACGCTAATCCGTCTGTCACAGGCTGTTTTATAAGAAACTATTCGACATAAAAATTTTATATTTAGTATAGAGGTGTAAATTGTCTAATTTTGATTCTGGAGCTTAATTTCAAGACGTGAGTTGGGAAATAAAAAAAATACACGAAAGCTTATTAAAGCTCGAATTCAACACTATATATGATGTTATTATGTAAAAATGTTTAAAAAAACTCATAGTTTTTTAAACATTTTTCTGGTAAAACGCTTAAAAATTGCTTTCCCCTGCACTTTTCATCAAAAGGATAACTTAGAAAATGTAAAAAAAAATCATGATAACTATTAACTTTAAAACCGAAAAAGTTTTTCGCCAACATATTTCTCACAATGTGAGGAAAAACTTTTGCCCATGCAAGTCTTTCAAAATTTTTAATTTGGCTCGGTCAAAACGTTTCCCACTCAGTTCCGCGTATGCGTGTAGTAATTCAGCATTGGTGCGATCGGCGGTGACTAGCTGTACTTTTTAAGCACGCGTTAATATTAATATTTAAGTGGGCGCTAATGGCACGGAACACTTATTGTGCAAGTATAGCTTACACTGGACCGATTATTTTTATGAAAAAATTGATATGTCGAAATAGTTCAAATTATGCGGACTATTTTGGTGACCGAACGGATAACTAATTATTTATATTTTAATTTTTTAATTACACATGAAGTTACGAGTCCTTAAATTAGAAATGTGGACATTTTCCCAAAATTAGTCTAAGTTTTTAATTGAAAATAATAAATACGCTCAAATATTTATGCAAAACTAAGTGTGTACGGTTCGACGAGTTCTACTCGTACTTAACAGGTTTTTTGTTCAGTTAGGTTTGATTTATATAATTTTTTTAATAAATCGGCTTTCGAACTAAACATTTTTCAAAAATAGTAAATAAGCGGTAAAATTATTATCTTAAAATTACTGAAATCTAAATTAATTTATTATAAAAGGCAAATCAACGCGTTAAGCAATAACGTGAGTCATCGGATCGCACGAGACATGATAAATAGTGTATATTTTGGCTCCCGGGCTGTGACATCACAGTGTGACATCCGCTCGTAAATAAAGAATGAATAATGTTAGAAATTGGCTGCGTGCACCGCTCACGCGCCGGGAAACGCGACCTAACGCCAGACGATGCCCGAGATAAAGTTGGGTGCGATCGTTACGGCTGTCAAGGCAAAATTTATAAATTTTTATTGCCATTAAAATGCTGTGGAATTTTATAAGCAAAGTACCACTTACACGTCTACATATAGCGATCATGAATAAATCAATGTATTAAATAAATATATCCAAAAAAATTATGTTTTTCACAGATACATTTTGTCAGTAAACATGCCGGAAACAATTTGTCTTTTACAGTAAAAGTAACGAAGGGTACAAGCTACTTTATCTCTGGGCTATAATTATAACGATTCGTCAAATTTGAATTTCGAGTTCTTTATACTGTTTAAATGTAATGGTAGCATATTCGACGAAGTGATAAATAAACCAACTTTAAACTTATTTATTGTCATTAATCATAGCGATCTGTGGAAGCTTTTAGAAATCATTTATATTTATAAGAAAGTGTAATTGCTACCCATTGTCAGTTTTTTTTGTGAAAACTCTGTCTAAATACAAGAAGCACTTTAAGTATACCCGGGAAACTCTGTTTTGTGGCACAATGGAAATGGAAAGCTCTTGATTTTGTTGACCCATGGATCACCTCAATTTCTACGATCCAAGAATCCTCTGCCTAAAAACCTAAGTCTTTAAACTTGTTGACCTAATTCAACAGTTCCTGCCTATACATTCTCAAGTTATCTATCTCTCTTTGGTTCGCCTCTGTCATTGAATTTTCCGGCAAACTATTGTTTGACAACGCTGAGGTTTCTCTCTATCAACATTCTGTCACTTGCTATGTTTATGATATTTCCTAATATAATCACAACATTAATGGACTTAACAACAGATCGCAAAAAATGTCAAGTACTTACCACCGACCTATAAATAAAAATATGACATGAATATAGTGTTTAGCGTAAGATAAAAGAAATTTTGTTGGAAAAATAGATGATTAGGGGAATCAGCTAATTTATGGGGAACCATTATATCCTTAAATGTAAATAATACCCTGACATTCAAATATCACTCCATTTCATAAAATTAGAAATTAATGTATAAGAGGGAGCTTAGATAAAGTGAAAGAAAAATACCTTTGTTAGTACGGATACATCTAGAGACGCTCAGACGTTCACATGCATACTTACCAATGACGAAGCGTAGACGTGGAAGGCCACCACCCCTCGATTGACGATGGTCAAAAAAGACCTGAAAGATGCCCAACTTAACGCCAGTACAGTACCAAGCGCAGTGGAAGAGAAAGACGAGGAAGGCCGACCCCAAATAAATGGGGCAAAGGGTTCAGGATAGATACTAGAATGTGTACACCAGAATGTGGGAGCAATTCTTCCACATTCTAGTGCTATATGACTGCTAAATCGCACAATGTTCTCTAACAAAAACATAGTCTTATAGAGATTTTTCAATGAAAGTTTTAGAATTAATTAGAACCTTATAGACTCGGCCGCGTGTGAGATCTTATCACATCTCAATTGACATTATATAAAATCATTATATATCTACTTGTTTACCAGTTTAACAGCATCTTATAATACTAGATTTATCGTTTTTCACATGAAGTTTAGCTTATAAAAGATAAATATTAATCATGTATAACTACAAAGTCGAATTAAATACCACAACTATTATCAAATATCGACTAAATAAAGTACCGTACGCTCACCGTTTTCGAGAATATTCTCGTCTGTTTTTTCATTAATTTCGTCTTCTAAATGGCACGGCGATCCGTTTGACTGAAGCAAACCAGGTCATCAGTTGCGTGCGCAAAAGGCATAACGTATAATGGGCGCGCTTTGTCATAACTTTTTCATCTTCTTCCTTACCCCTTATCCCCAAAAACCGTGTCAAGGTGAAGTCGTGTCATTTATTCAGCCTGTGACTGCGCTCGCCAGCGTTCGAAGGAAAGGTTTTACATAAGCCAGCAGCCACCAGTGTTTTATGTGCCGCGCACGCCGCCCACGAGCGCCGTAAAGATAATACTAAATCTTACGGCACTATGGCCCTTACTCACTCGTACGCGGACATGTGTGCCTTCAAAACTAGCTCGCTTATTTCTACAACGTACAGTGAGACCTTGAGTACGTATTCCAAAATCCCACCGCACTGTGGAATTTATGAGGTTATGAAGTAGTACAACTGTAAGCTTTATAATTTGTAACCGCGATAGAGAAGGCCGACAAAAGTTTGCATAGTGTTGGGTTCAAGTGTTACAAGAATAAAAACGACACCGTTAAATAGAGAAAAAAAAAATAAGTTCCTTAAAAGTTTTATCAAAATCATCAATCAGAAAAAGAGACATCTTGTATTTTTTTATGAAAACTTAGGTTGTTTTTCATAATATATTGTAAATATAATTTCTACGGAATTCTTTGAACTAGTGAGATAAAACAAAGTGCAGATTGTGTCTTGTTGTATCCTCCATTCACAGATGTACCATGTTAATCCAAGACGCTCACAGGCTCGACAGGGTCATCGAAAAAAGTTACTTAAACCTCGATAAGAGGGAAAAAGCCATTCATTTTGACAACAATAGAACCATTGTCAATATCAGTTAACGGTTTATTTTTAATTTAGGCAATAGCTACACGTTAAAGAAAGCAAGAGGCATTGATTAATTTTTGGAATCGTTTTTAAAAAGTTATTATGTATCCATTAATTTTTTTTTGTTATTTTTATTTCCAATTAACAATTCTTTATATTTTAAAAATATAATATGCATTTATGGAGATAGCTTTTTTTATTTGCTATTATTGTTACAAATTGTAATTCTATTTTTTCCCCTTTCCTTGTTGTCAATTACTGAATTGTTTGGATTTTTTATATTCCAAAAATACTAGCTTTTTTAAAAATTATGTTTTATCTCTGTAACATCTGGGCGCATTTTTGCCGGTCTCCTTTGCATTTAATAGTTTCTTTCGTACGACAATATAGCCAGGAGACTATGTATAGAGATGTATATATTGAAACATTTTTTAGGGTTCCGTAGTGAAATAAAAATTCTTATTTTCAGCAAGTTATAACTTCCCAGTTTTTACAGATTTACATCTATGTACCTATATGAAATTGAAGAATTTTCGATGAAGTACGCAAAAAAAGAAGACATTTTTTTCACGTATTTCTCGAATTAAATATCATTGGAGAGGTCATTAAAAATGAAATTTTGGTCATGAAAATAAAATTCGATTTACCATTCTTGATTTTTAAGACCCGTTTGAGCTTAAAAATGGTGGATGGTAAAAACCGTCTAACTTTTAAAGAGTGGATGACGAAGGACGTAAGAATATTACCAGTATTATCCGATGCTCGTGACATCGGGTATGTTTTTTCGAAAATTTAATAAAGCTGCATTAAAAACTTAATTTGTTAATAAATTATTGTCTTTAAAATCTAAATACAATGTAGTTTTTTTGTTTATATTTGCAAAGACAATAATTTATTAACAAATTAAGATTAAAGTTTTTAAATTGTTTCCATTTTATTATTCCATTACTGTTTATACCAAATACGTTCATTGATAATTTAATTTTAACAATTTGCCATTTTCAATATATAACACCGGTTTTACTTTGAACAATCCCTAAACAAATTGGCATCAATTAATTTTAATAAGTATATTTCGAAAGGCCTGCCCCTATCCCCTTACATCGCACGGTTATTAGGTCACAACAAGTTACTGTTGGACATAATTTATTGACTTAAAATTTACTCATAAAATCAAGACGAAAACGACGATGCCACAGTTATTGTCTCCAACTAATAAATATTAATAATATAGTGAAAAAACGTGCCGCGAAGAGCTATGAATAAAAACTAATCTTGACAGTTTCATCTTTTATGTTTTGATATTAATATTCATTTGATAGAAAAAATTCTATTCTCGCCACGGGAAAAGTTGAGATAACTGCGCGATTTCAAAAATTACTTTATTTACAGGTAAACAATAGGGGTAAGATAGGGTAATATTGGAATTTTTGTAAATTTATCAGTGTTTATGGATTTCGAAAATGGACATACACAAGAACATATAAATCTTAACTAACGACGTCGATATGTGAAATGAGTTATAATTCCGTATGACCTAAAATCGTGCAGCACACACGAGCCCGGCCGGCAACGGCCAACGTTTACAATACTGCATTGCCTTTGATATTAATTTGGAATATTTAACCATGAGAGTACATGCGGGTGTGGCAATAGAGGCCTGCTGTAAACTAACCCAGTTCGTGTGGACGACGCGTGTTTAAGCAGCCCGTACGCGTTCGCTGCGCTTCGTGAAGCCACGGGCGCGGCTAGGCTACTCGCTGGGCCTCACTTTTCGAACTGACAATAGGGGTCTTTGTAAAATGGGTCGTGTTTAATGAAAATTATGAATACAAGTCAAGTAATTATATGAAACTTAATAGAAGCTTTAATTGCTAAAATGTATAATAATATTTTACGACCTATCTAGTTGTATTACTTAAGTTGTTGTACTCATTGGTTGCCTAGCTTCATCACATGTAGGTTATTAACAGGTGATGTTATAGACGGAATAAACACGTACTGGTTCTAATCGTTTATTTTAAACGATAGAAACATTTTCTATTTGAGCTAAGAACTAGAATTTGGCATTTGCTTAATTAGAGATTTTGAAAAATGTGTGCCAGTTTTTCACTTATTTCCATTTTATTACCTAATTACAACAAAATTAGAAAAAAAAATAGCTTTATTTCGCTGCTTCTGCAAGTAAATCATTGGTAAAGTATTGGATTCTGAATTCGGAAACACTGAGAATTTTTCTTTACTTAGACTAAAAAAATTCATCGGTCTGACTTCTGATGTTACGATATACGTAAGGAAACATCAATTTTTTTCTTTAAAATTATTGAATAATGATATAAATATGAATCGTAGGAAAAACGGATATATTGGTTACTATCATTCGGTTTAAACACAAAAATTATTACCGTCTCCGACGTTAACTATTGTGTTCAAGGGGCCGCATTTTGGTATCTCAAATATTAAGCTCATGCGAAAATTTTGCGACTATTTCACTATCGATTATCTTTTCTAATGCAGTTTTATAAAAATACGTACCGGAAACAAAAAATAATACTACGAGTAAATGAAACTACATGACGTAGTATTATTTTTACTTTATTTAAGTTCTTAAACACGACCTAGGTTTCGTTGTATGACAACATCTTCAGGCGGACAATTTGTAAAGATACAATTTGTAAACATACAACGAAACCTAGGTCGTGCTTAAGAATTTAAATAAAGTAGAAATAATACTACGTAACGTAGTTTCTTTTAGTTGTAAATAAAAATTAAGTGATAATTAATTTCTACAAAATTAACGCCAAACATATTCAATACTACGAGTATTCGTTAAGCGCACAGCTATTTGTTCAGCAGACGCACTGCAACTGAATACATACACTGCAACGACAATGAGTTTCACAATCGTTATTGGGTTCTAAAGATGCATTAGTTAACTCACACAAACACATATACACGCACGTCAAAAAAAGATATTAATAACATGGAATGATGTCGATAAAACTGTTTACTGAATTTGTTATTGTTTCAAATTGTCATAAACATAGATCGCGAATTTGCCATGGTTTCCCCTTATCCAATTGTATTGTCGCTTATATAAAAGGTATATCCACGTAGTGAAGTATTAAACATATTTTGTTCCAATAAATAGTTTTTATGATCATTTCTTTTCGCAAAATTCTTGGTTCCGATATGTTAAATTAATTCTATAATAATATTTTTCACGGTGAAGTGGAGGCACCGGTGCAGTTTTGTATAGGACTGTACTAGTCTAGGTTCGTGCCCGCGCGCATTAATTGTGTGTTTTACGAGAATCTAATTCGCTGTCACTCGTCGTAATCGACTGTTAACCTAATTTGTGACCGTTCGCACCAATACCCTCATCAATTACATGAACCGCCCATGATCATTGGGAAGAATTATGCACGCTTGCGTGCCACCCGGACTTTAGTAACAATATATTCTCGTTCCGTACTGTCATTACGGTACTAACCACCGTTTTTTAACTTTTGTCGTATAGAAGCATTACACAGTATTTGTATTATACGAAGTATGTTCAGTTAAGGAACGACCAAACATTTTTTTTCCAAAATCGCTGCTGACTCATTCAACGTATAACATTTTGTTGATAAGAGAGATAAAATCGTGAATTTTGTTTGAATTCAATAAGCTTATTTAGATCATTTAGAATTTTATCTAATATTTGATATACACAAATAAAAAAAAAGTATTATAAATATTATTGCTTACTTAGAAACCATAACAAAAAGTAATAGAGTTATATAGGTGTTTCTACTAAGCTACTAAGTAAATTACAACAAAATAAAATAAGTAACGTCAGGATATTTCAACAAAACAAAGTGTTTAAATTTACTGTCTAAGTAACGGAACACTCAGGAAACGACGCTTCATGACCTTTATTTCCTCCATAACATTCGATAAAACTGTAAATATTTCGTTCTTAATTCTAGACATTTATATGCCTAATTCTTTTTCGGATATCATGCATTTTAAGTTTCCTGATCTTGTAAAAACTGCTTTATCGCTCTATGTTTTCTATAATCATTTAAAAAGAATTACCAAAATGAGTCAAGAATACTTATAGACCGATGAACTATCGCAAGCAATAAAATATTGAAAAAAATATTTTATTGCTTGCTAACAATAAAGATATTTAAAAAAATAAAAAAAGATGTAATTTTTTAGAGAAATATCTATTCTTTCCCAAAGGCTCTATCAAATATTGATTATATTTAATGTTACCCGATTTATATTTAATCATATCGTCAAAATTGTATACTGGCACACCAGTCTATGTTAATGCACACGCTTTCGGTTTGTGAAATCGTACCCGAATTACATTTTCTTTTTTTAAAAAAAAAAACAACAAAAAAACTGACAATATAACTTATACTAAGTAAAATTTATAGTAGATTTGTAGAACTGTAACACTCTATTTCAGATATAATTCCTTACTCAATTTTCTTTATTATTAAATATATTTAATCGTCTTAACGAATTAGTAATATCGGAGAATTATTTCAAGTTTTGTATATGCATTCGCATTTTAATGAAATCATAACATAGCGTCGTAGTCACATCTGAAGAGTGGGCAGATGGCATCTCAATAAATAACATCAAGATCAGCAAATTAACGACGATACCACATTACGCACTTTAACGAAACGGAAAGTTGTTGAATGGTTTAGGTGGGTTGAATGCACAAGCGGGGCTAGGTGGACTTACCATCAATCAAAGTCCAAGTTAAAAGTCATAATCGTCGATAGAATTGGTCAAGTTACCCGAATAGAAGAAGTCTTTAGATCTAGAGTTTTTCAGTAATTTTGTATATTTCGTATTCATGTTGACTGACCAGAGTAGATGCGAGTAGAAATTAATAGGAGGATCCAAATGTCCAAACCTGTAATGACCCCAAGTTCTCAATCCTGGCCAATACGCGTATCTCAGAATAAGAATTTCGACGGTGTATAAATGTGGCTTTGGCGGCAAATGCGTTGTATGCCATGGACAGTAAAAAGAACCAAAAAATTTATACTTGGTCAATTTGGTATCAAAATAGAGCTGTCAATATTTTGTTGCTAAACAATTCTCAGTTATTTTGGTCACATGGCCTGAAGAGATTAAGATAACCTCGAAGAACTGGGCATATTGGGTAAAATAGACCGAAAATTATCTTGGGGACGTCGGTTAGTAAAATGTACTAACCAACAGTCTAATCAAGTTAAGCCGCTCACAGGTTTCCCTGCTACTGTTGTTGACATGCTGAAAACAAAACGGTATGGAAACCACTCGTTGACCATGTTACGAAAAGCTTCAAATCGGATACAACCTTCAGTAATGAAGAACGTGATGAAGGATTGTGAGAGTAAGAGACAAGGTTTAGAAAACATTGGTTTGCAGATAAGCTTTTATGTATAGACACTAAATACTTTCTTCATATATTCAAATATAATCGATTCCATAATATGGTTGGATGTATATTTGTTTTAAGGTGTTTGTTTTTTATTTCTGTATACGAGGACTTCTGCGCTAGGATCAATAGAACTTTATCCTTTTCCAGTACAACTTATAAAAGCAGAAAGATTTTTTTTTATATTAGTACTTGATTTATGAACATTCAAATACACATTCGTATAATCTAGAAAACACTCTAGGTTTAGAGATTAATTTCCGTAAATTAAACAAATATTTTCCAATTGAGTATAAGTTCGGTTAGAAATTCTGAATGACCTTCTTAACCGCTACCTTCGTAATCAAACTCTTATCTAGGTTAAGTATAAAGTACATAACCGGAACGTAATTCGATTTTGATTACTTATAATAGTTCAGGTTTCGATTTTCCGAACGGAAATCTCGTTTGCAGCGGCAATTAAAATGTAATCAATACGAGCAGCTCTGTGAACAGCTCGTGAGAAGAAAGCGAAAGTCCACAGTGCGCTGTAGAACGGTATACAAAAGTTGAAATATTTTTATTGCACCCTTGGTGTGTGAACATGTTCCATTTCCCGCGTGCCTAATAATACTTATATACAATAAGGTCTAAAAAATACCTTTGGAAATTCAGTTAACACAGTTAATTTTTTTAACGCAATTTGTTTTAATTCGTTGTTCTAAACAAAATAGCACTCCTACTACATTTGGGGGTGAGTTCCAAATATTTATATTCGTTTTTAGCATGGCATCAGTGCGTACGTATTTGAGTGCGTATGTGTTTACATGTGTATATGTTCTTGCTTATGAGTTTGCAGAAGCGCGTGCAAATTCACGGTTAATGTCTTCAAAAATAATGCGCCACAATTCTCGATAAAAATGAAATTAACGTTTTACAGACAGTTTCGGGAATTAAATGTGATTTTCGTTGTAATGTTTTAATTAGCATATTAATTGAGATTGTTCAATTAGAACATCGCAATGTTTTTAATGGCTCGCTTTTATCTTTCGTGTTGTGTAATAATGCCCTTATGTTTTCGATCCTAACCAATGAGATCTCGTATTTATTAATAATTTGAGTAATAATCGAATGAATCGTTTTTTCGTTAAAAACGTTTTGAGTTAAGAATTAAAGCTTAAAAAAATAATTTGATTGTTTGTACTATCAAAATAAATAGGGAACAAATTTACATTTTATTGTACACGATAATTATCAAAAATCAATTGTTTTAAAAACAATGGATAATAATATTTATCGTAAAGATGACCGCGTCTGTTTGAATATTTATAGTTCTTTTGATTATTTATTTCTACATATATTAAAATTGTAACAGAGAGAATTCTGTACATTAAAAGTGTTCAAAAAAAGTAATTGATTTAGCACATAGAATGATAATAGAAGCCAGAAAAACTTTTTTAGAATCTTCGTCTGTCTGTATGTTAATTTGAGCAGGTAAAACGTAAAATCGACTGTACAGATTTTGATGAAATTTGGTATGGTAATAGTATATACCCAAAAAATATTAGAGAAAAAAGAACATAATTTTTTTTCCTAATTACAGGCGAACGAAGTCCTAGGCACAACTAGTAATTCATATTTTTCGTATAAATTATTATTTATTTTTACTAAAATTTTTACTTACAGTCAACAGGTAAATATATGGTTACTAAAAACAGAGATATAGTGTGTAATTACAAAACAGAATTGGCCGCTGTGTCGTCCGTACTTAAAGATTATAACTCCTACATCGCATACTAGTATAACTACTAGGTAATCGTTTTCTATATGAGTAACGATTTAATGTCCACATTCAGTGGTTAATTTTATTCGTAGCGCTAGCAGCCCGTCTCGGCTCCGTCTGGGGAAAAAGTGACCGTGGCTACATTTTGTTTTATTCGCCATTATATATAAAAAATATTTACGGTTTATCATTGTACAAAAAACGCTAGAATTAGGCGTTTCTTTATTTCTATATGAGAGTCGAAATACAAATTTTCATGTCTGTAACTTTATTTATTCTGAAATTCCCATATAATATATTCCACCACCATTTTCATACCTTTACGGTTTGAGTTTCAAAAACTGCTTTCTTAACAATCACGCAAAAACCAAGAAAAACATAGGTGCCAAATTTCAAGACTGTAAGCTTTATGGTTCTGGAGATATCGTGACAAATCCGTCAGTCAGTGAGTGAACGCTTATTGGCCTTTGTCTATATAGATTACAGTCCTAATGCACGCTGGAGCTATTCGGCTAACATTTTTTGGAGACGTAGTTCGCTTAATACAATGTATGTTTACTAAGAATAAAACTCATAACAAGTATCCCTTTCTTACATTGACGTTTAAGTTTTGCTGAACTATTTGGTTAATATTGTTTGAGAATGTAGGTGGTGAAAGCAATATATGTTTACTGAGAATAAAACTTATGATAAACTCAAGAGAGAATAAAACTTATGTTTACTGAGAATAAAATTTATGTTTACTGAGAATAAAACTTATGACATCTCTCTTACATTGACAAATATCTCTCTTTTATTTTAGTATCATTTACCGATACTGCTGAACGTTCTTATGTCACTTACCGATAAGTAACTCCGGAATGTGCTTGCTTGAATTACGATAAACTTCATTCGTCACATACAACTTTTTATGATCAAAATGATCTCACTCAAAACTGTTGTTAGATTGTCGATACGATATACTTGTTCTTACTTAACTATTAACTCACCATGGGAGCGAAACCATTACTAAGAACGCGCATACTTAATGAACTCTAGCCGAATAATCGGTTAATTCGTAACGTCGTTAAACATAAAGCGAGTTTATCAGTTGTTACGAGCCTTTAACTTCCACTTCCCAGGCATTTGGACGTCTTGCCTTCACCCTACTTACTGAATTCAATAGTCGCCGGGCACAAAGCGCCGGGTGGCGTTAATAGAGTGATGAACGCCGGTGTCAGCCACGTCTTTATTCCTTGCGCGGTTCACACGAGAATCTATTCGGTGTGGCAGACAATAGACCGACGTCGGCATTTAGTATTGTCCCTTTGTGAACCGTTTGAGACTTACGTGTAGTTTATGTAACAACATTACACTAAGACCGCGCTTTGTTGTGATATGTGGATATAGCCCAGTATAATATTAGGTAAGTTTACTACGGTCTAGCAAACAATAGGCTCATTTCGATGCTCTTTTGCTATTTAAATGACAGTATATTTGAACGGTTGCTGTAAAAAACGGATGGTTCTCGACAGTACTTCCCGCAATTTTAAGACGGTCAGTTATGCTACCTGTGGTTGTGTTTTATCGTGCATCAGCAGTCGAGGACACCAATTGTGTGGTTCGTGTTGGTTGTTTAATTGTGGGGGTTTCTTTTATTGACTGCAATTGGTTGTCAATAACACAGATTGCGCAGGACCACAAACATGAAGAATATCTTTTAGTGGTCTTCTAGCTGATCTTTTGTTTAGGATGCTGAGATTCAATACAATGAAGGTTTATGATTGTCCTATAAGAGCAATTTCGTCATAAGTAACTGTTCTATTTAGAATACCTTCATTTTACCACTAATGGCGGTTTCCGTACCATGCTTGTTTCTCGCTATTATTCGCATAGCATGAGGTTTTTATTTTGTTCATTTAAGTCAGTGCGCCATCACAATGCCAGTACGATTGAAATCTGAAGCCAGTGAATTCTGAAACCGCGTACGTAATAATCTGTTACTACAATTATTACTAATATGGATTTACTTCATTATTTTTTAAGAGTCATTTATTTCAATATTGGAATATTTACTTACTACTAAAATAAATACGAAAATGCAAGCGAGTAAACAATAATGTAATTATTCACAATTACGACCTTTCATCTCTTTAAACTAGTTGGTTTGAAACCGATATGATTAAAAGGTGAGCATCATATGATTTTTCACAACATATAAAGACATTTTAAAACGATATGGCATTGATAATAACAATATCTTTTGTTTGTTGAAGTTTCTATTTAGACTTTTAGCGTGAAGCATCTTGAGCTGAAGGCTAAAATACGCTCAGATTTTAGAATTTATTATGTAGTTAGAATTCATTGCGAAATAATCGTAACAGGTATAATTTGTCAAAAAACCTTTATTTAAAATAATGTTCTTATTTTTAACTAAAGGTTTATTTTGCAAATTGTACCTGTAACGATATAACTGTACTTTATAATTAATCTGTTTGCGAAAAAGTATATATGTAACTATTTAATTTTTTTTTAAATATTTCAATTATCTCGTATTCATTTTTGTTCCGTGAGGTTTTGGCGGCTTATACTAGTTTATGGGCGCTTGATTTTGGATTATGGGGTGAATGAAATTGAAAATGTTGGTAATCTTGCGAATTGAACTGAGGAGGAAATTCTTTATGAAAATAATGGTATTTTACCCAAAGAAATAAAATTGGAAAATTGAGTAAAATCATGGTTATTTAGAACACACCGTTCTGTATAAATATGTGATTTCTGATTTCTTTATGATCTGATTATGCTTCTTTCCAAATGTTTTTGTTTTTCATTGTATTCTTCATATTTACTTATCGTCCTAAGCAGTTGAAAGATTAAATAAATTTCAAGTGTATATCGTAGATTTTATCGTAACCTTGTTGCCAAACACATACATAATTGGAAATAGAGATTATATATTAGGAAACGAATTGTTCACACTTAGATAAGACATATACTCTGCACTTATGAGCTTATACGATATAAGGTTCGGTTTCGTAATGCAAATTTTTTTAGCACTATCTGTAAATATATTGTTTATCAAAAAGAAAATCAAGCGAGTGCTTGGCATAACACGTATAAAGTACAATTTTTAAATGAAAAAAATCGTACATTCAGGAATTAAAGTTGTAAAACGACATGTCGCTGAAAGGTAAAATTCTCTTTAGCGTGATGAAGAGAACAGTGAAGGCCTTTTTGTCAAATTCTGCATAATATGGCATAGGTCTAACCTGTAGAAATTGTGAGTCTGTGACAGATGGATATGCAAAGCTATAAGGTTTTAATTGTTTTACTACAGAACCCTGAAAGTCGTGGTATTTATTTTGTCTCTAATACCGATGTTTTAGTCATTTCCTTTGATTTATTAAACTGTGTTTAATTTCATTCATTATATTGGAAATGACCACTTCAAACGCAACTCGTCACAGTAAATCTTAAATGACCCACGTCTTGTACACGAAGTAAACTAAGTAGTACGCGCTTACAAAGAAACGATTCAGTGAGATGCAATTATGACGTAACGCACGAGGAATTTAGCGTGTAGGCCGAGCTAATACGCCGGCGTACGTCACTCTCGAATGAATGGAAATTGAGACTTCCCATTGACAAATAACTTTCAAATCGCCTGCGACGCCCAACGTAGTTCAGCTCTTTGTGTTTTGTCTTGGCAACGACAAGATCGGTAGATAGTCCACGGGACTGCTTAAGGTATTATCTTAATTAAATCTTTAGTATTGTTTGCGATCCTGAACTTAATTTGTAATCCTTTTAACAATACATGGGATGTTACGTATGTAGGTAGGGAATTGGAATTAAGAACGAACTTTAATAGCAACCATTCCTTTGTATTGACATAAACCATAGTTTGTTAAACATTTGTCTGAACTAACATTTTGGGTGTATCAAGCTTTTCACATTTTATACAGTTATTTATCGTTTAATGTATTTGTGAATTAGGCTTTGGTGTTACTAAAGTAAATTCTTTCATTCCACAAAATAACTTAATAAACAGATTTCTAATGCATTATAGAAGACTAGAAAGTATCATAAACATAAAAACAAATTAATAATACTGGGTGGTAAAAAATTTCCTTGTCCAGATTTTTTTTTATTTTTGTATGTTATACGCCCGATTTTCATATTTAATTGTATTATCAGGCCTTTTAAATACATTATTGTCAATCAAAGTATGTATAACTTTATGAGAAAAATTAAACATTTCTTTTTAACATTTTTAAATCCTTTCATGTCATAAAAGATATACGATCATATTATTGGAATTTTTTTTAACTGTTCCAAATTTTCATATACATATCCAAATTTTTTTAATAACCTAGAATACATACACAATCTTATATTTTAATATTTATTTAAGATTAATTTCTATAACTTCAATTTTTCCGGGGATAAATCAACAGTAACCAATCGACGACGATAAACAAAAGTATTATGTGTGTACATAATCTTTGTGGTGTGTGTACATAATCTTTGAGTTATCTTTGTGGAATCGAGTGAAAATATTATTTTTTGGTATCTGATGACTGAGAATACTAGAGGAGTTAGTGAAGTTTTACGTAAATTACATAAGAAACAAACAATTATTTTGATGAGTACAATTTGATCAGTTGATTAATAAGAAATTAATAAAAAATAATACGATTATAAATAAACAGAACGTATTAAATAATTGAACAATTGTTTTATTCCGCAACATTTCTTACTTTCAACTGGGATGTATTATAATAATATCCTTTATTAAAAACTTAGCTGTATCTACGACTTCGTTCCCGTGAAATTCGAAATAAGAAAAATTATTCGAATTTTTTTTTCTCATATGTTACTCTTGAGTATAAACTATTATCGTACCAATTTTAATCAAAATCCGTCCTGTAGATTTAGCGTGATTGACGAACAAATTAACAAACTGACAGTCAAAAATTATAAAAACAAATTTTCTAGTTTCTGTTATCATTCTTTATTAAAATATTTCCCATGTACACCTTGTTACAATTTTATTATATCTATAGATAATAAAACAAAATTATTAAAATAAATCTTTTAAATTTTATTTAGTTTCAAATTGTCGCTTGCTCTTTTTTTAAATAAACAGATTATCTGAAAATAAAATGTTATGTCACAAATTAAGTGTGGTGAGCCCAATTGATTTTCACTATTTTCATGGTTATTTCCGGAAAAATTAAAATATCTTCAAAATAATTTTTATAAAATCAAAATAATATTCCGTGTCTAAGAGCGTTATTAAATCTGCACCTTTTTGAAAAAGTGTTTTCATGTCTAAGGTATCTCCAAGTTATTAAAACCTATGTTGAGTGTCGTTAAAATGTTTTCTAATTACTTCAGTTGTGTGTTATTTAAGTCTAACGTTTCGGACCAACAGACTGTAACAACTATATATTTCTAAGAATTTTGTTTTTACTCGTTAAGGCGGGGAACGACGAAAATGAAAATTGTAAGTTTTTAATTAGATAAAAGTACCGTAGCCAAAATAAACATTATTTAGGCATTCCCACGAGATTAATTACATCAAAATGGATTTATCACAAATAATGGATGTCTTTTCTATAGCATCGCCGCTATTTCGGCATCTTGGTTAATGAACTCTATTTAACTTATATTAAATTATCTTTAGACAAAACGAATGTATGTTTACGCGCTAATATTAAGTCATATTTCAATATAAATCTACTCGTCCGGGTGTTTTATTATTGTGGACTACTTTCTGGGCGCTCGTAACGCACTTCCTCCCATGCCATCGACGTATGAACGATTTATTCTGTTATTGGATGCTAATTATACGCGGAGCGATGGTCAGTTGCTATTGTTGGAGAACGTCGGCGCCAGTGCTCGCACGAGCGTAGCCTTTCTTGGAGATTATCAATTTACTTAAACAATGCTTCGATGGAAGTGGATATCTAGAGCAGTTATAATGTAACATTTGTTCCTAGGTCATTCTGAAATACACTACTCAGCAAAATAAAATATTGTTATTTAATAAAAAAAGAAGTTACAATAGACTGTATTATCACTACATAAAGCGGAATACGAGCAGGCTATACTGTCAAATTTACGCTTCACAATAAATTTTTTTAACATCATTACAACTTTAGTTTTATTAATTGTATAGTTAAAAACCGAATATCGTCAATTTTATACTAGTGCAATGACAGATTACATGTGTTTTACTGTTTGAAGAAAACTGCCATGATTCTTTAATTTTTTGTATATTACCGTCGGTTTGATCATGTTGCGATATGTGGAAAAAATCTGAGATATCAACCATTTTGGATGATATTTGAGAATAACTTATATTATTAAGTTAATTTTGCCTTAAATATTTTATTAATTTAACCATTTTTCAAAATGTGACACTATATTTTACAAAAAATGTATAAATATGAATTGCGCTATAAATTTTAAAATGGATTTTGCGACTAAGAATATAAAAATTTAAAAAAAATAATCATACACTATTAAAGGGGATATTTTTAAGTTTTGAAACCACTCATATATTTGTTATTCGATCTGATCATGAGAATAAAAATAAAGTAAAAATTGAGTATTCTTACTTAGTAAAAATGACTGTAGAATTATGAATGAAAAACGAAATTAAAAGAATCTTTTGCACTTAAAGATTCAATCAACGTCTCATATGAAAAAAATTATTTCAACTCGTATATTTATAAAAAAAAAATATAACTTTTTGATTTCCCTTTTTTGCAATCAGTAACTCTATAGCAATAGTAAATAGACTAACTCTATAGCAATAGTAAATAGACTAACAATATAGCAATAGTAAGTAGAACATATATTAAGAATTCATTGAAATTACGAAATCTCATTATTGGAGTAGTATTTTCATTTTAATTGAACAATTTCTCATGAAAGTACAGCTATTTAAACATGATCCACATTTTTTCAAAATATTCGGTGATCCTTTAATCTGCTGAATAGTGCATAATACTCGTGTTAAAGAAAAAAAAATGCCGTAACTACCTACTCTCATTTGCACACTTCAGAAATTTAATGTGCATGTTCGGATACAAGTCCCTTCAGCTCCGACGGGAAATTCTTTAATCGTGCATGTTTTTAAATTATTGAATGATAATGTTGATAAACACTCGGTTTTGGGTTTGGAGGTTTTTATTTCTCCTGGTTGTTACATAAGAGGAGGTAATCATAGTTTATTTCGCCTGCCTAGAGCGCGTACAAACATCCTGCACCGCTCACCTGTTTTTCGCACACTTGATGTATTAATTAAGGCGGTGTTGCGAAACGAGTTATCTTGACATTTTTTCTTACCTAGTGACCGCTTTAGGAATGTGATTATCGAGTTGCTTGGTAGTTCATATTTGGTAATTATTAATTAGTGTTATGTGTAATTTCATTTTTTGTTTGTTTTTCTGTTTTATTATTTATTATTTGTTTTCTTTTTTTTGGTACTTGCATCTGTCCAACGCGTTTTAAAGGTTAACCTATAACCATAAAGAGTTAATGTGGCTGTGAAGAAAGGAATATGGAGGTGTAATTGCAATATCGAATGTGTCGATACTTGAGACTGACCAAAATATGTCATGCAAATAATGAGTAGGAAAAGGGAAAGTGGACTCTTTAATATAATTCAGTCTACTGTCCGAGTTATATTCAGTTTCAGGCGATGATCTAATTAAAAAGTCTTTTCTACCATTAAATTATTACTCAACTGCGCAAAACCATCATCTTCGCGTCAGTTTGATATTACTAATACAGTGTTATAAGAATAATAACAATATTATATGATAATTAGAGTACATCTTGTTATAAAAATGGATCAAGTACGTACTATCCAATTTACTGTCTAAACTATATTCGATACGAATTGAATTCAAATTTCGTCTCTACTATTGAGTAGAGATTTACTGCTCGTAGAAAATACAACACAATCATTGGGAGCACAGCACACAGCGTGCGTGTTTAAAATAACACGTAACGGTTATTCTGTAAGTGTCCAGTAACTAAATATTTTATTACGAGGAGAAAATTATCTAATGATATATAATATTAACGTGCCTAGCTTTCTATAATATACAATGCCAAGCAGTTGTTGTAAAGGCTCTTTTCCACCAGAAGTTATTATAATTTCGTTTTTTCTTTCCGTACTCCTTTTAATAATTTCCTGCACTCGTAATTTAAAGGTACCACCTATCGAAGATCTTAAGAATGTACATTTTTATCGTGCATCTTGTCGAATTAAATACCCTTGATTTTTTTTAAATTTCTTAGGGTTTTTTTATTTTGTGAAACCTGTTCTGTCGTCATCAATGTGTCCTGTTTCCTTTGTCCACTTAACCGTTATAAAGTAACACTCTCGAAAAAACTAGTTTCAGTCAGTCAAAAATATTAATTTTCATTTCGCGTATTAAAAACTGTTTTTTTTTTCGTCAGGTAAAAATACCAACGAACGTGGGCGCAATTATAATTTAAGTTCAATATTTAATTTACAAGCAGTTAATAAAGTTTATATTTTTATTATATTTCGTCCTTATTTTAAAGACCAGAATTCATAAATGTTCTCTCTTTTTGGGAAGGGCGGGCGGTTGTATAATTAAAAGTAAACTTAGGGCAGGAATTTGCATATATAAGAGCCTAATAAAATATTTTAAAGTAATAATATGCGAATTCAGCGTGCAAGCCTATGGCTTTAACCTTGAATAACGCAAGGTAGGGACATGATTACGCGTAAAGCGTGGTATATCACGCGAGAATACGTACAGAGCTTAGGTCCTATATTTACGACTACCAGATTAATGAGCGCACATCGCCTATTCTCGCGTAATATCCGCGTTCATCGATATAATTTTGACTTATTTCATAGGTTTGAGTTATTACTAGGGTTGCTACCTTTTTTAAATAAAAATTTCAAAGGAATTTTAGGATAAAGCAAGGAAATATTCACGAAAAAACATTACTTATTCTGAATTTATTTATTTATAAAATATCTGTTAAGTACGAGTAGGACTCATACTACGAAAGTTCCATACACATTTAGGCGCATAAAACATTTAATGGTACGTTGTATTTTTATTGAAATATTTACCAATACTAATTTTTCGCAACGTAAATATATAGCCTACTATTTCTTTCACATGCGTAAAAACATGGTGCAACTTTAAATAATATTATTTGTCACCATGTAAATATATAAATATTTTTCCTAGTATATCTATCATAGACATAATAAATATACGTTTCAAAATTCGAAGTTATTTTTGCAGTTGGTTTAAGTTATTTGTATGGAGTTTCTATGAACTTCTTACAGATCCAAGTACAACTAGGCCGACTATTACTCGTACTGGAACGAGTGGAGCTTACTTAGCTGTGACAATTATTCTTTTAATTCCGTTATATATACTACCATTGTGAATACTTTCCAGATATTCAAAAATAGAGGTTTATCTGGCAGGGGTGCGAACACGCAATATTAACAAAAAAGACCACTTTAAAACTTAATCATTCGAGTAAAGATCCCTGTGTCGAAAAAGTATTCATATCATCCCCTAAACATTTTTGGAGGACTTTTTAAACAATAGTCTACACAGTGGAGCATGCGAATAAGAAAAATTACCTCACTTTACAAGTAGAAGAGGTATCTTAAAATTTTTTTTAGAAAATATTATAACACAACTTTGTAGGCGTTAGAAATATGTAAAACTACGTCATAAAATTTCAGCTTTATAGCACTAATAGCTTTATAGCAAAATCGCTGTGACATACAGACGGACAGACCTTAGGTTCCTACTTTGTCTACGGAACCCTAAAAAGAGAGTATAATTCACATAGCTTTGTTTTTTTTAGAGCAGATCAATTAAATGTGTCTATTTTAGCTTACATTAGGAAATTTCAACTCATTGTTGGCGTGTTCCGTTTTTCTGAAAAGCGCGACCAACTTCGGAGTATTGTGGAAGGGTGAGATTAATTAATAAATGTATGCAAATAAAGCACTTAGAGTAATTTTATTGCGTATAAAAATAAAGTATAAAGTACGTTTTCCTAAAATAATGTACAATATTATTTTAATGTGATTATATCGGCGAAATTAGTTTTACTATTCAGATAATCAGTCATTCGTGCATGCGTTGCGTTGCAGATAGTAGCTGTCCTTATATCATTCGTTAAAATTAATGTGAAAAATTACGCTTTACGTAAATTATGGCGGTAATGGCTTGAAAAGAAAAAAAAATTATTATACAAAATAAAAAATACTGCCACATGAAATGTATATTGCACTAATTGACAATAGATAAAAAGAAATGAACAAATGTATTTTGACTTTTATTATATAGATATGGATTGCTGATATGACGCTATTTTTATTAGCGGCTTTTCTGCGACCTTTTTCTAAACGTCAATAATATAGACAAAGTTATCTGAAATAATAAAATATTACTGAATAAATGAATTTTATTACTTACGTTAATAAATATGACTCTATCTTTCACAATATCCGTTTATATTATTTTCGTCAAAATCTACTAGTGTATCTAGTGGATATTGATATCCAAACCGCACTCTTTAGAGTCAGATTATTTATTCAGCTGAAACTCCTCTACAAAATAACGTACGAAGTTTTCTGAAAACAATTAGTCAATTAGTTAATACAAAAATATAATTTTGTATTTCATATTCATCACATAATCGCGTATTTTTAAAAATATGGTTTATTTGCCATATTTATTGTTACATAAATATTTGCTATTGGACAAACATCAAAATTTTCTTCAACATTTTTTACCGACTAAAACGAAAATCTACCTTTGTAGCACTCCTATTACCACTGGTTGATTATGGAGATGTGGACTATTCTGATCTTAATGAAGGATATTTATACAAGTTAGAAAGCTTATCTTCGACCTCAGAAAATATGATCATGTTTCTGAATACAGATCACTTCTCAAATCCACATACACTTCTTTTTAACATATTAAAAAATCTTAACAGCCCAAATTATCTTACTGCCAAATTGAATGATTTGTCTGCTCATGGCTTCGAGCTACGATCTGAAAGTTTATTCACCCTACTTATTCTCAAACATACCACTACCTCTTACGAAAAATCGTTCACTGTCCCTGCAGCGAAAATTTGGAATCACCTGGATCCTGACACCAGGAAAATCACATCCCTAAATGTTTTCAAGGATCGAGTGAAAAACTCCTACATCTCCTGATTCCTTTTCCTTTGTGCCCTTATCCTTTCCTTTCTTTCCCACCCTGATTCATACCAATAGTTTGCATCACTAGTACTTTTGTCTTTTTCTTTTTTTTTTCTTTTTTTAAAAAAAAAACCTCTTACAGTCTATTAACTAAATTTCAATACCAATTTTTATGGTTGGCTGAAAGAGATTGTTCATGTAGCAGTAAATCCACCATATGTAATATGCATTAAAGTCGATAAATAAATAAGTAAAATACATTGATAATATGAAACAAGATTAGAAGAAGAAGAAGTTAATTAAAATAACATATTCAAAATGTATTAAGACAATACTTATCTAGGCTGCTATGCCTACCTTTTAAACTATGTTTCTTCGTGGCTTAATAATAACAACCAGACGTATGATTCGTTTTATACTAATTGTTGTAATTTAGTGGTTCAAACACACCGACCAAGAGAGTGATCAAAAACACATTTTAACGGCCACTCGGAGTAGACGTTGCATTACAAACAATGATGCTATAACAAATCGAAATGTTTTTTAAGGGTGTAACAAATTGTTATACCCTTAAAAAGAATGAAATTTGACGTTCAAATTAGTGGTTGCATGAAATGCATAATGTTATCAAAATTTTACACATTTAATTCAGATTGAATAACATTGACCGAAGAATGAAAGGTCGAATGAAAAAAACATGTATAAAAAGAGATAGTTGTAGTTATGGAAGTCCCTAATTATGAGGCGAACGATTAGGATATAGATGCAATGGGATAGCATTGCTTTAAGATGGACAGTGACAAAATTGGATTATCCCTTTTCCCACACAAGATGGCGGATATCATCCTAATGCATAAACGAACGACAGAAGTCAGTTAGTTATCATATTTGCTAACACAGTGTAATTGTGATGAGAAGAAGTATCTAAACACACATTGATATATACTTTTATAAAATAAGGCATATAGATACAGCAGAAGCCACACGTTATGCGACTCAATTTATAACAAATGCCACTTTTAGAGAACTAATCAAAGTTCTTTTAACGTCATCGTCATGTTACATAGTGATATTACCAAGATTGTTTGGGCTTTCACCACTCGCCGTGTACGACTTTAAACACCAATATTGTCGCGTCGATGTTAGCCAAAATAAAGTATATCTTAATATAGATTCTGAAGGATCTATGTTTGATTTTTACGTCGACATCTGTTAAACTAGCTTTCACAAAGCGTTGTTGTAGAGTTTTAATCCTCAAATGACTTGATAATGTCATCCATCGAAAATGTTGTCCAGTTGACATTAGCCGAGATAAGCTTTGTCTCGAGTAGATTGTGGACTGACTATTCAATCCTTACGGTGAATTACTGATGAGTCCGTGGAAATAACTTACAAGCAACACTTTTATGAAACTCTTATTCTTGATAACTTGGTATTGAAAATACTGTAAAGTTGATCTTAGGCAAGATCTTTTTGTCTTTATGTAGATTATATTCTGTTCATCTATTCAGGTGCCTTGTTACCACTCGTAGAACTAACGCTCAACAAACGCTATTGTTGAGCTCTAATAATAAGGTTGACGTAAAAATTGTATAGTTGACGTTAGCCGAGATAAGTTATGTCTTATATAGATTATGGACTGTCTACATATTCAGTCGTTACAATACTGTTACGGTTACTGTTAGTTATTAATATTTGATATTCTATAATACAATAACACAAAATAATCGTTTCTTGAAATGACAGTATGTAGTGGTTAATTGTACTCGATATAAAACACTGAGTAGTACACAATTTTGATTAAAAGGTACCTCAATGTTCGAAATGAACGACGTAGAAAGTTGATTATTCTACCCGAAGCTAGTAAAGTGTACCCGATAGTTCCAGGCTACGTACATTTACATACAATAGAAAACAACACGTGTGGCTTATGTGCAGGCGAAAGAATGTTCCTATGTCTGTTTCAATAGGGAGATCTTTATTAGCTCAAGCGTTCAACTTATTTGTTATAGGTATGATCAATTTCGAAAGCGCATATTGAAGTACGGTGCGTGTGTATATATATGTATATATATACAGGTGAAAGTAAACATAATTATTTCTTAATTCGCATATTATTTATTTATTGGAGATACAAAAATTTAGTAGTTGAACGTATTTAAATAGAACGCTATAGCTTTAAGTGGATTAACCACTTATTAAATCATTACATGGATAACCCCTCTCTCTTTAGCTTATTAACATTTTATTCTCCTAGCTGCTATACGAAAGAACAATGTTATAGTTTGTTTCACTTGCCAACGTTCTACAGTGTTCACCTACACGAATGTTCAACAGCTTTCGTGCACTCACATTCTTCAACGCTGTATTGCGAGATTCACCAAGTCAAGATATTTTTTTTTGCTCCGATGACCGCTTCAGAAAAGGGGTTATGGAGTTACTTGGTAGTTCACGACTGATCACTAGATGGCATTGTTCAAATTGCTGTGTATTTCTGCCTTCTTCATTGTTATTTTATAAATATTTGTGTTATATTCTTCCAAATGCTCAGCGCTTTGGGTAAACCTGCAAGTTGGGCATAGAGTGTTTAATAAATAAAAATTAAAAATAAGAAACCTGATGTCCTCCGATAAAGGGAAATATTGATATGAAAATTCTTCATTTACTTTAATTTAAATAAACGTATATTTGCTAAAAAAACGGTGTTGAAATACGTTTGAGCAAAGTATTAGATAATATTTGAACTAGTATATTATAATATCTGTAAAGTAAAAATAGGATTTGTTCAAGTTGTGGTTTATGAGATCAACTTTTACACTAAGCAAAAATTACTATTTTCTAGAGTTCAAAGGGCAACGTGATAATAAACAACTGATATAATTAGAAGTAGCGCCTTATAACTATGATTTCGTACGTAGTTATCTGTTTCGTTAACAGGTACATGCGCCATAATTTTACTTCGACATGCAATAAAAACGATCGTTAGTTTTGGCACTTGCGATCGGTGGGAAGATACGAGCGTTAGAACACCGGACTCGATTGTTATATACAGTTTTTGTTTGATGGAAGCGACTATTGTGTTTAAAGTACATCGTGAAGTACATACATATATACATCTAAGATCACAAAAACTTCAAGGATATTGCGTTGAGGCATTGACTTGCGCCGGAGGCTGTGTGTATATTGTCGAATTACATTCATCGTTCTTTATCTAAACTAAAACTATAATTTGTACAGGGAAGCACAAGATTATTTTATGATTATAATTATCATTGACTTATGTTAAAAGTATTGTCTAATGTGAATTTAAATGTCATAAATAAATAAATGATTCTAGGGTCGGTAGACCTAAGGACATAAGTCAAAAAATGCCAGTATGCTTTTATAACTTCAGTCACTGGTTTGAATCAATCTGCCAAGGAATTAAAGCACTAAGTCAAACAGATGTGTAACTTGTTGTATCAGATATCCATCTATTTAATCAGGACTTATGTGCTTTAATCAGGTGGCAGATTTATACAAACCAGTGACTAGAGTTATAAAAATATATTGGCATTTTTTGACTTACGTGCTCGCTGCTCCTTCTGCTGGCCCTAGATTAATTAATTTTAATCAATAATGACATCTAAAGCATCATGTCGTCCTGCGCAAGTGAGCTGGGGAATGACTAACATGTTGGAGCTATCTATCTTCTTCAAAAACTGTTTAATTTTTATTGTGAAGTGTTAACATCTATTGATAATTTTTGTATCCAGTAAGCTTCTAGCAATGAAGTTCCTATTTGAAGTCGTGAATCAAACAGTAAATCGGTTTGAAACATGTTGTGGATTAAAATGATTTATGAAACACCTCAATAAGACAATCTTTTACATTGCGGAAATATATGAGATTATAAGCCGTCATTTATATGTATAAAGAGTTTACATTTTCAAGAAACTTAAAGGAGCTGAACTGCAAGGAGAAGCAATCTCATTGGCAATTGAATAATAGGATTCTGTTTCCAGCAGACAAGAACATGAAACAATATTCATTATATAAAACGTATGTTTCTCGGGTTTGAAAACAAGATCATCACAATACTTCACTATTACGATAACATTTAGCTTGTTGCTCAAACACCACAATAACGTATTATTACTTTCTTCCTGTAAAGGAACTGAAAATCTTATAATAAAACAGAAATAAATCAAAAGCTAGTTTCTGAGAAGTATAAGAAAATTGTTTTAGGTTTTATTGAGAAATATATTAATTATAGGTTTGGGTTTCATTGAGAAATATATAACGAGTTTTATTGGTTTCATCGTACAGGTATATTTAGTTTCCTATACAACAATGAATTAAGACGATTTGATTCTAGAAAGACACCATTTATTGAAGCGTTAAACTTATTATACAATGGTAAAATTGTCTATAGTATAGTCATAGTGTATAATACAGATGAATAATGGCTTCTTGTGAGATGTCTTTCTAGAATTATATTCAATTATCAAGTCAGAACGCGGCTGCGGGTGTTTAACAAGCCGCCGGCGACATGATTACCATCTCTCATTTTTATTAACGCAACGTTATACATTGAGCTCAAGCTATAATGCAATTCTTACAGTGATGACACTAGCAGATACTGTTAACATACATTCCGTAATTATGAAATTTCGCTTATCTTTTTTTCTGATATTACAGTTTCGGAAAGGAAAAGTCGAGTATCGTGATTCCGGAATCGAAATAAAACGATTTTTCTTTGTTGAAAATCAGTATAAAAGCAAAATGTATAATTTCAAGCTGTAACATTTGATTTCAATAATTATTTTCTTTCACGTACAGTAACTCCGTTTTTTTTTCTCTGTGAATAATTAACTATTTAAATCTGAGATTTACTATTACTTTTAAGAACTTATTTTTAAAATTATTAAACATTTTACACACACACATAAATAAATTATCGACAAACACCTACTTCTAAGGTGTTTGTCGATAATTTATTTACTTTTTATATATTAAGAATTAAAGAAATTGTTAGTAAGAATGATTAAAACATTATTAACTTAGGTTCCTGTCAAATAACCTATTATAATTAAGGAAGATTTCTTTCGTTAAATTGAAATATTTTAATTAGTAAGATAGTAGAAATTAGTTGGACCCAACCCCTAAAAATATTGTGAAGAATATTGATTTGGTATTGTGATTTGTACTATATTCAAAAGTAAATGGATTTGAAGTGCACAAATTATCTCGTATTGGTCCATAGGTGGTACCTATTGTTTGCGGAGACAGAGGCAAAAAACTGAATGTTTTTCGTATACTAGAAGTTACTGGCAGGCTGCGCAATTGCATTAGAAAAAGATGACTTCCATGTTGAGGCCGTTACTATGGTTATGTGATTTTACAGCTCAGGTTTTAGAGGCTACTTTTTTCTCTTATAACTCGAATACGAATACACACTTGATGCGAAATTGTCCTACCCTTTTTGTGACATAATACGAATTTATTTGTTTTAGTATTAAATTGTCACTATGTCATACTTTTATTAGGGTAAATTACGTATTACCTCATTTTCATTGAAGTTTTGTCTGATTTTTCTCCATGCTGCCCATTTATTTTTTTGTAGCTAACATATTTAATAACAATGGTCCTTTCTTATCGTTGATCTTATTTAATTAATACCAAATACGTATAGTTTTTGTGACCATTTTAGAAAAAATGAAATTTATTTTATTTGAAAACTGTCTTTTATTTCAGAAAAACCCCACTCCGAAAACAGTCCCGGAATTCCGGGGTTGAGGTTCAATATTGGATTCTAGTTTCGACACTGCATGCCCGACTAGATACAGAACTCTTTTCCCAATATTATTAGTGACAAACAAGTAAATTTGAACAATGTAATATTGTTTTTACGATATGTGTGCCCATGCTCATCTGATATTGTTTCTGATGTATTTTAAGTGGTAAAATATTTGGGAGTATTAATTTCAATATTATCTATATTATTCGTATGGAAAGTACTTTTTAAGATGGGCGTTACACGCTCAGTTTAACAACAGTCCATTCAATCAGTCTGGATGGACTGATCGTTTTATACGTTAACTGGTGAACTGTGAACTGTAAAAAATTAACAATTTTCACCAGTCCTAAGGTGGAATGACAACAGACTGATCGTGCAACGTCATACCGCCAGTCTCGTGTCAGTCTCCTCGAAGTTGCACGATGAAGACATTTTATCGCCGCCGATAGAGTCGAAAAAAACTATATGTTAACCTTATATACATTGCCGATTCTCTGGAATAAAACTTACCACAACTACATAAACAAATACACAAAAAATGAGGCTTTTCAAAAGCTATTAATTACATGTCGAAAATAAAACTGCAAGCGAGAATTGAAGACTTGAAAAAATCATATATATATACGTTTTATTACTATCATCATATATATACATCGTTATACGTGCTATCTTGAAGAAGTTCTCGGAGATATTTATGTCAGTCGGATCATGTAATACCGTCTGTCAATCCATCATTCAACTATCAGTCTAATCACGACCAGTCTAACCGAATGAACTGGTACTAGACGAGCGTCTAACACCCCTCTAACAGGAAACGTTTATGCAAACCCCACCTGCAGCGCCATTATGCTTGTGGTGGCAACTGACAATGGGTTATAGAATAGTTTAACATATATTTAATGTTTAAGACGTTGTTTTAATTAACACAATAATTTTATTGAAATTTTTAAAAATATTTATCTAAGATACTACCAACTCTCCCACAAAATGGTTTCTTGAAACAAATTCTTTGATTGTGTATTATGATTTTTAGGAATGCCAACCTCGTTACAGCCCTTTTAAATTTGTTTCCCAATAAGACATCTGAATATCAGATATTTGACAGCCCTGTTGTGACAGTAAAATAACAAAATATATTTAAAAATTAGTCACTGCGAGCAAGTGCCAAACGAGAAGTACAAAAGGGAGGCGCTTAATTACTTGTCGCCAAAAATAACGTCAAGTAGGTAATTATGTAACGTATACGAATCGGCCGCTTAACAAGTTTATTCAATTTAGTTTCGACTTGTTCGTATCCATTATAAAGCAAGTCAATTTACTCGCCCCCTTTTCGTATTGAAATAGAATGGAGTAGAGACGGAAACCGTTCATGTCAATCCGAAGAAATCGTGACGAAGCGAAACGCCTGTATATCAACTTTGGGACACAAAATAGTCTTTTATCAAGACAACTTTTGTCAACAGGTCGCTATTTGACTTCTGTATTTAGTGCGATAGCTATTATATTATCCATTGCTCGTAGACTTTTGTACAAATTTAAGGAAATAAACGGTTTAAAAAAAAAACTTCAGGAAGTATAAATTTGAAAAAAGGCTATACTTATCACGTTGTACCTATCTCTGGAGTTCGTATAAAGTGTTTTATTGATTAAAAATTATACGGTTGCAGCTCACAAAATACAGTTTCAGATTATGTGACAATAGCATATCGAATAAATATTCTCATAATATATCCATTTCTCATAGACTATTCTACAAATTTAAGGAAATAAACGGTTTAGAAAGAACTTCAGGAAATATAAATTTAAAGAAACGCTATACCTATCTCTGGAGTTCGTATAAAGTGTTTTAGTGATTAAAAATCTTACAGTTGCGGCTCATAAAACACATTTTCACATTATAAGTGATAATAGCATATCGAATAAATATTCTGATAAATTTTAAACTGATTACACTTTCGTTCATACCTCAAAAGGAAAAAAAACGAAAGCATAATCGGACGACACATTTAATTCGTCTGTTTTACAATCGCTTGTCTTAGAAATTGTTTGCGGTAGAAACTTGAAATGTGCCATATTAATAAAGCAAATTAAACCGCATATATCTCAGTAGTTAACACTAGGAAAAAGTTTCTATGGAAATTTTAGAGGGGGCAAATGTAGTACTAGATTTATTTTCTAATTGTTTGTGTGGGTGGTGTGGAGCATTAAGTGGAAGTGAGTTATTAAGTATTCTAAAAGAATTTTTCAAAGTGTTATGTAAGATACTTGCTGAAAATATCTACGAAGTGTTATGTAAAATACTTGCTGAAAATATCTACGAAGTGTTATGTAAGATACTTGCTGAAAATATCTACGAAGTGTTATGTAAGATACTTGCTGAAAATATCTACGAAGTGTTATGTAAGATACTTGCTGAAAATATCTACGAAGTGTTATGTAAGATACTTGCTGAAAATATCTACGAAGTGTTATGTAAGATACTTGCTGAAAATATCTACGAAGTGTTATGTAAGATACTTGCTGAAAATATCTACGAAGTGTTATGTAAGATACTTGCTGAAAATATCTACGAAGTGTTATGTAAGATACTTGCTGAAAATATCTACGAAGTGTTATGTAAGATACTTGCTGAAAATATCTACGAAGTGTTATGTAAGATACTTGCTGAAAATATCTACGAAGTGTTATGTAAGATACTTGCTGAAAATATCTACGAAGTGTTATGTAAGATACTTGCTGAAAATATCTACGAAGAAAAAAAGTTCGTGTACTTACGTACGGACGTTAGAAGTTATACTTCTTGGGCATAATACAAGAATAACTTTATTCAGCATGCAAGAATTAATGAAAATAAAATAATAAAAAAATTGGGGCGTGATTGTAAATACCGTCGATAAAATCTAAATTTAATCAAATAGGTAATTAAATTTTAATTAATTTATAATGCAAATAAGTACATATCGAAACTTAATCTCGCTTAAAGAAATACACTTCAAATATATTTTAAACAACCTTATAAGCACTATTTCTTTTATCACGAATCTTCACAATAAATAAATGTTTTTTTATTATGTGGACCACCATTAAATTTCAATGACTAAAATATTATTTAAAAGCACAGATATAACTTAGATTTGTATGAATATAAAATAAATGTTGTGTATTTACAAATACCTCAGAAACTATAACGAATATAGTAACAGTTATTACAACCATGTTTAGTGAGCAATTTCATCCTGTCGGTATTTGTCGCATCGCGTGCGCGCATCGTAAATTTTCGCTCTCATCATTTTTCCAATGCGCCTAAAGAAGTACAACTTAAGAAACAGTGGTACTAGACGTTTGTCTTATAGTTTTTGAATAATTCACATTATTTTTACGCCAATGAAAAATATAATATGCAAAAATAACTGCAACGAAAAATTACATTAATATTTGCCGAAAAAATACCACCTTTACTCGTAAATATTTATAAATACGTACGCGTGTACAGAATTGTCGTAATGCGAGTTCCGCTCGAACTTGCCGGGTTTTAGTCTGTCATCGCTTCAACAGTGACAAATCACAAATTAATATCAGTAATTTACTGTGCATTATGACGAACGCGTGTGGGCACACATATGTGAGAGGTAAATTAAAATGGTCATATAGCAGTCGGAGCAAGCCGCCTGAGTTGACACACGTGCCCGACTGGGCAGCGTCAGCAAGGCAAACTTGCGGCTCGGTTTACTCATCGTCTGTCTCTTTTAGTGTGTTTAGTTGGCCGCTTTTTACCGTACCGTTGTGTCCATGTGATTGTGCAAAACGAATGATACGCTACAGTTCTGTACGACGAGCTGACGAGATTTTGTTTTTTTTTCTCAGTGTCGCGCTAAGTGTTGTATAATTTGTTAGTTAAATCTATGAGTACATTGCTCTAATACATGTGTACATAACGTGAATCGTAAAATTATTCATTGCTGTGTCTGAACGCTGGTATTATTAGTTGCTTCATATTTAAGATGGTATGTTATTTGAAATATAGCTTTGTAGTTATTTTACATTTTGCTTACATTATCATTTTATTTTTCAGTACAGTTTCAATCGATGTTTTAAATGTTTTTTTTGATGCATTTATATTTTTGTGGAAATGCTCTGTAAATAATAATAACACAATACAGATGCATTACGAATTATTCGTATCACGTAAATGAAAATAAATCATATGTTAATTTTTTTGTTAATTTTTTTCATTACATCAATCCATTGCTGGTCGAGTCGCCTTTAAAAGTTACACCCAATTGCAACGTGTTGTGTTTTTAAATTCAGATTATGAAAAAATAATGCGACACAAGACAATTGCCATGAAATATTTCCTCTTTAAACATATTGTGAATGTTGACTTTGCAAATGTGTTTGCAGTGAAATCATTCAAATATTAATAATATAGACGGAATGCAGCACGAAAAGAAATATGTTCTTTTGTGTCCGTAAGTCGGCTCTTTCGTCTGAAAGCACGTACACAAAAAGAAACTGTTATGTTACCTACACCGTCTAGTCAACAAACCTATCCCAGTCAATTACTCTGGATACCGATAAAAGGGGCCGAAACTACCTTGAACCGAAGCAAATAGCAACGATAACGTAGGGCTGGCCGGTGAGGGGAATGCACCGCGCCCGAAGACGATAAGCGGCCCGGGCCGTCTTTATCGACAGGAAGCTTTCATGCCGACAACGGCCTGCAGACCTGCACTTAGCGCATTTCTACTCGATTGTATTGCTCCTTTCAGCGAAGTAATGGGATCAGATAGAGACAGACCGTAGAGAATTGGGAATAGAGGCCTTTAAAGTTTCGCACGAAATTCGGAGCTCAGAAATCGAAAAGAATTTATACAGAGAAACTAATGTCAATAGAAAGATTTATTTTTCATTTTAGTTCCTTCTAATGTTATGAACCCGAAAGTTGGCCTGTTTGTTTGTTACTAGATAACTTTGCAACTGAGCAATGGATCTTTAATATATCTTATACTTCGGGTGACATAGTAACAAATATGTATATCACGGCTTCGCTCACGTACAATACGAATAACACGAAAAGTGTGTTTGGATGTTTGTTACTTAATTACGACTAGTCATATTTTCATGAAACTTTGTATCTAAACTATGTAACTATTTAATCCTAGAAATATCATAATTTCTGTAGAACGAAATATTATATTTTTCACACAACAATAATAATTTATTAATACAATATGAATCAAGTCTGGCAGTCACTACACGCATGTTTAGTGAGCAACTTCATCCTGTCGATTTTTGTCGCATCGTGCGTGCGCATCGTAAAATTTCACTCTCATAATTTTTTTCATAAGAAGTATTAAGTAGAATATTTAAAAAAAATAAAAAGGAAACACACTTTTAAAAATACTGCACTAAAAGGAAAAAAATAATTATCGAAACTGTTTTCTCTGTCTACTCAGTAAGGACTTTATTGTAAGTCTTTTTTTTATTGAGTATAATATTTAAGTGTAAAGGTGTGGGGTACTTTATCTTGAATATAACTGAAATGTTAAGCTTTCATTTAATATTAATTTGAGAAGCAAAATCATTTATTTTTGGGAAAAAGCGCCCCACGATTTTTCACTCAAATATTATTCTCAATAACAAACATGACTTAAACTAAAACCTTAGCCTTAAATAGAGAAAACAGGTTCGATAATTCGTTTTTACTTTTTAGTGCAGTATTTTTGAAAGTTGTTTGTTTTTTTTAGTTTTTTAAATTATTAATTTATTTTTACTTTTTTAAGTCTCATACTTTTGTTTTAAGTCGGCCTGTTTATTTTATAAAATTATTGTATATTGTCATCAGTTCTTGATAAGTGTGCAAAATTTTACATAATTCGGAGGTCTGGAAGTTGGTGAAAATGTAGTTTTAGGACTAAAAAAACTGTTTTTTAAATTTTATGAAACTATCATCAGAACTAAATACAACTGCTAATTTAATGATGACCTAAAAATTAGAAGCGCGTGAAATTTAGTTTCGTAAATTCCATTACGTAATTAATCACAGATTGACCTAATAAAAGCGTGTTAAAAAAAGAAATTACGAAAAATTTACGAATCTGAAAAAAATGTTTTCAGTTTACAGTTTTTTTATTAACATATTTTTCTATTTATTCTGGTTTTATTTTTAAATTTTAAACTGCTCGATATGAAAATAAAAATATTACAAAAAATAAAATAATAATTAATCTGTCAATATTACCGGAAATATGTATTATAATCTGTAGATAACACGTCACGCCAACATAATGCGATGTCACACCACTATTTTTATGAGCGTCTACGTATTTGATTCATCGCAATAGGTAGTATTTTGCCTTACGAACCAGTAGTACTCAGAATTGTTGATGAATTCTTAATTCCCTATCTGCCTGGTTATTTCCCGTAACCATAACTATATCATATGATTTGTTTCAAGTTAATTGAATGCAATGTGTCAACACATTTTATGGAATTTCATTTGGAATTGTTGCTGAATTCTTAATTCCCTTACTTCTTAATTCCCTATCTGAAATTGTTGCTGAATTCTTAATTCCCTATCTGCCTGGTTATTTCCCGTAACCATAACTATATCATATGAGTTGTTTCAAGTTAATTGAATGCAATGTGTCAACACATTTTATGGAATTTCATTTGGAATTGTTGCTGAATTCTTAATTCCCTATCTTCTTAATTCCCTATCTGAAATTGTTGCTGAATTCTTAATTCCCTATCTGCCTGGTTATTTCCCGTAACCATAACTATATCATATGATTTGTTTCAAGTTAATTTAATGCAATGTGTCAACACATTTTATGGTATTTCATTTGGAATTTCTTATTATTTTCGACTAGCAATTTTTCCCGCTCTTCGTGCGGAAAGAAATGTGCTACATTACACATTTTACATCTTTAATTTTTCTTCTTCTGAAGTGCACCCAGGAGAGAACCCTAAAGATAGATACTGTAGTTACTAATATATAAATATAAATACTTTATTAAATTAAAAACATTCATTGAAAGCAAAATACGTATAGTCGTCTACGGAGAATTATAAAAATATGCATTTTGTTATAGTTGAAAAAAATGCAATTGCCAATTAAATATGTTATAGTAAAGTTGAGTAATAACCTTGAAACTTGGAGAGTTTTACTGCAGTCGTTGATCAAGCCTCAAAGGTCAACTGCCAATATTTCATTGAAATCCTTCCTGAGGTTTTTGCGTGATCCGTGACACTATATATGCGTGTATATTTATTTATTTATTTAATTATGTACTGTAATGTATCTTATTGATACATATGGCGGACTTATTACTACTAGAGCAATCTCTTCCAGCCTACCAGAACAGCACGAGCGGCCAGGAATCGAACCCGTGTCCCCGCGGTTCGCCCCGCAGTCAAAGGCCGTACACCTTGTGATCAACCCAACACAGCACGGCGACGACTCATTTAATGTGAAGCTTTGAATAAATAAATTCAGTGTTGCGCGCCAATCAACGAGTGAAGCAATCTTTTTCGTCGACAAACGGCAGGTTTATCTAATAAAGGCTGCCGTGGACAAATATAACCGTCCCCGCAGTCATCTTTCTGGTGTATGGAAATTTCGTTCCGATAAACATATCCGTCTAGTTTTGTTTACCGAAAGCAAAAATAACACAATCCAGCGACGGCGGGCATCAAGTGGAGGGAAAAATGCGGCCGCGCCCGAGCGCGCCTGCACATTCCTTGGCCGCGGTCCCGCTTCTCAGTGTGCACGCCCGTTGCCTAGTTAGTGCCGTTCAGCATTCCGCTCTTGTGGACGATATAGCCAAAAGATATAGACAAGTTCTTGCATTAGAATCTCACGTGGAATAGAATACTCATAGCTAGCATTTAGCTCTACCTGCACACTTTTGAAACTGGTACGCATTGTGATGGTGAAGAAACCAGTGAGATCCTTTACGTCTTCACATTAACTGACGATTCTTGACTCAAGTTTTGTAGGCCGTTTGATTTATGCCATTTAGCACTTAAATTTAATTTAATATTTACTTTTTCAAAATATCTTTTAAGATGAAAGTTTTTAGCGTTGTTCCACACATAGTTAGACAAATGACGAAATGAAAATATCACAGAATTATTTTATCAAAAGGTTGGTTAAACGCTTCTTAATTTTAGAGCAACATAATAGGCATGAAAAATAAGCTCAAACTTAATTAACCCCAGTAGAACAGTTAATAGTACGAGTGGACTCATAATAATTGTTTACATATCTTCTCGTAGCAGCCAAAGCAGATATGAGAATTTCAGCGTTAATTAGTTTTTGTATACAATGGCGTGTTCCGTATATTTCCGCAATGGACCACCTTGAGATGTCATCACAGGCGATACTTATGTACATACATAATAAACGTGTGGCATGCAAAGCTCAAATAATTAGTACACTCCGGTATTGGTATTCGCTATAAAATGATCGCTGGTACTTAATATAAATTGCATTTTAATAAGGATATTGGATCCAAAATCTAGACCGATATTAGAAAAACTATAAGTCTCTAAAACCTACACTATACTATTCGCGAAGTTGATCGAAGTTAGGCGAAAAGAATAGTGTAGAGAGGTACTTTGATTCGCTTTTTGCAACCTCGTCTCGCCTCTGGCGACTTCCGATCGCTGTCGGTTTTTTGCGCCCGAGTCAAAGGACTGCGAGGTTAGCGTACGGGAGACTCACGGCGGCTGAACTTTTTGCTAGGTTGCACGAGTGTGTAGTCACGTACTTCAGACTGCGATCAACTTCGACGAGCACTTCGTCGAGATAACTTTGTAGAAGGCGTTTAAGAATCTCTGAGAAAATGAGCCGTTAAAGAATTCTCCTAAACTAATACTTTTGAATTTTGGAACAATCCTCTGCGCATCACGTGGCTAACAATAAGGAAAAATGATTAGGCGCAGAAAAGTTTAAGAGCTCCTAACAGGCTAGCAATCCTTTGTTGTCAACTATTTCAGTCTCGAGAATCTATTCGTCATGTTAATTTACTACGAACTCAATGGATCACCAACTCGGCAGTGATAAACGGTCAACGAAAATAAGGTAACTAACCAGATAAAACCGTAAGCTACCTTTTAAAGTGCCACTAAAACAGAACGACAGAAAGACAGTAAAATTTAGAGCATGCTGGCTACGGCATTGAGACACTATAAAAAACTTCGAACAAGACTTCTTGAAGGCCAAAGTTCATTAGCCTGTTGTTTATGATATATTACACACATAAACACCTAAAGTATATATTTCAGAAAACGCGGTATGTACACGAGCATAATGAATGTGAATGTATGTTAAACGTTTTCGATCTAAGTACCCTAGAATTTGTGAACATAATAGAGTATGCAAATAGCGGCAAAAGAGTTTGGCCTTTGTTTTTAGAATTTCTATAATTGTTTTCACGGTGTAAATTTATTTTAACACTGGCTGAATATATAATTAACTAGTAGGCCCATGCGAATAATCTGCAAGACACCGACTGGTAATATAATGTGAAAATAAGTAATTGAAGGGTATTTTATTTTGAAAAGTAATAATAAAGTAATAATGTCTCGTAAAAATTGTCAGTAGATGGCACTGTTTTAAATAATTACTGTTTTAACGACTGTCGTGTACGTTTGTCAATAGATGACGCTGTTTACAAGTTTTGAAAAATAATAAATAGAGAATTAAAAAATTAAAGAAATTATTTTGAAATGTTTGATTATTTTTCGTCAATTTGATGGTAATATTCAAAATTATAGGTCAATCATTGGTATGTATTAAGTATTAAGGGATATAGGAACACCTACAAAAAAACACCTTTAGAAACAATATATAGAGATGAAGCAAAAGAAATTGTAAATATGCATATACTATTTCCAGGTAGCCAATAAAATCGAGACTATAAAAAACTTTCAATAACCTTTGTTTCATGTTACATTCTAGCCGTTGAATTAACGAAGATCAATAACTATAAAACTACCTATTGCTCATAGCTTGACTGTATCTATCATCCTAATCATCCTGAGAATAAGAAATGTTGACACGCAAGGTTAACCAATGACTATATTTTATCAGATACCAGCTGTGCTCTACGATTTCATTCGCATGAAATTCAGAATAAGAAAACTTATTAGATTTTTTCTCTCTCATATGTTGCTCTTGGGTATAAACTAGTACCATACCAAATTTCATCAAAATCAGTCCAGTAGATTCCGCGTGATTGATGAATAAATTAACATACAGGCAGACAGAAAAATTCTAAAAACTGGTTTTCTGGCTTAAATTATCGTTATTTATGCCGAATCAAAAACTCTAAAATATTTTCCATGTACAGAATTCACTCTGATTTCTCCAAGTGAACATATGTATACTTTAATTATGATCGGTTAAAATATATCGAAATATATAAATGTATCGAATGTATCTTTACACTTCGTCCTTAAAGGTTTTCTTTGTAATGCATCTCTGACACATTCAGCATGTCGTCAGATAGTGTAGTACAGGCAATTTGGACGCGATAAATAAGTTTGGTTATCAACACTTTCAAGGTGGACGACACGTAATCATTACGTTGCGCCTGAGAATACTTGGGGACGTTTAAAATAGCGTAGCCAAACTATTTCAAGGTTGTCAAACAAAAAAATCGCTGAATATACAAAATGCGTGGAGCTGCCCTGGCATATGTTTACCCGTCACTAGCACAGGTTTGAACAATTTATGTCTTGAAAAAGTTATGTAACTTGCCTCAGATTATGAAATTGTTGGCCAATACTGTAGATTATACTTGATTCGTTTCCGTATTTGAAGCGTTATTGTATTTATTACTAGCTAAACCACGTCCATGCTTCGCTGTGGCTCAGTCTGATGTGAAATGAATGGGAAAGTAAATAAAAGTATTCTAGTGAACGCAGATTCACCGAGAAAACACATCATTCAGTTCAATACCCTGTCTTCCGTTTCGCTGGCTGTGTGGTGTGAAAGAAAAGGAAGAAAAAATATGTTTTTCACAGATAATCATTTTTTTATTGTAAAGCTAGTGGGTTGACTATATTTTATGTGTCCATTTTCTGCATAAACATAAAGATCAGATGGTTTACCATAGCGAACGCATGGGGTATTGGAAATTGAAGTCGACGTCCAGAAATTAGATGGGAAGGGGATTTAAAAAAAATAATTAAAAAAACAATAATAAAAAAGTTTTTTGATAAAACACGCGCGTATTCGAATTCAACGTCGTGTCAAAATTTCAAATCAATCGACCAGCTATTTTACAAGTATGGCGACCACAAACATACCCAGGCTGAATTTTTATATATAAAGATTACGTAATATTTGCATGTAATGTTCCTATTAATCAATCATAATTTACATCTCGGCAAAAATTAATTACTCATTAAAAACCTATAATGTTTGAATATTTAACAATGGCAATACTTACATAATAAATCAAGGCACTATTAAATAAAAAATTAATATTAAAGTTAAAATGTATGTTTTATTTTTGAAAAATTTGAAATATCTAAGTTTATATTTAAATTTAAGCTGTCTTTGTTTGTTCTTTTTATATGTATTTGTTGTTTAAATACGACAAATATATGAGAAACATTAGAGCTAAATTACAACTTCCTGCATAATGGCGTCTTTGCGATAGATCTGGTAACAAAGTGAGTTTAAAAATAATAAATTTAACTGTCATAATTAAATATATATATATATATATATATATATATATATATCTTTTTTTTTTTATTTATTTAAAAAAAGGAATTAAATTTTTTGTCAATAATGCCCCAAATGCTTATGTAGAAGAAAACAATTTTTCAGCCTTTATATGACCGGATACCGCTCGAAGTATAAAATACCATTATTTAAATACAAATATTTGTATTAAATACCATTTTTCATTTTAGGCTAAGGAAACTACATATTATATGTGACTTCCAAGTTGTATCTTATTTAATTCAGAAATTGGTTTAAAAGCTAGAATCTTTGCTACTTTGCTACAACATTAGGATTCCTTTCGAACTTTACGGGTACAGAACTTTAATAACCTCACGTTTGTATTTATATTATAAGCTTTTCCCCGCGATTTCATCCGCGTAGAAAGATCTTAACTATGTGTGCCACCCCCACGATCACTAAACGTTCTATTCCATTCGCTGAACGATATAGATCTACATAATAGGGGGTATATCGGCGGGAATACCCGAGATGATCACTCAATAAATAAGCGGACCTCCATCTACCTTGCATCGTTCAAACAGTATTTTATCACTTCTATGCCCCTAAAAATTATAGCGTGATGATATATATATGGATATATATATATATATATATATATATATGCATATATATATAATCTTCAAAGTAAGCTTTCTAACTAAAAAGGACGTGAAGTTGGACATGTGACTTCAGAGATTGGCGCGAGCAAAGAATAAACAACTAAATTTTTTCGCTTTATTAAGGACTAATTAAGGTTTAGGATCCACCATTACTACGTCATACTCCTGTGAAATTGGTCCCTCTCTATCACAACAGTTACAATATATACCAATCAAATTCCGTTATACAACTGTAATTTTTTTATTAATGCATCAAGTCATTTCGTTTATTTTTCCCTATTATTAGAATGAAGGAACATATGATGTATTTATGTGCGAATGTTTATTTCGCCATGGCCATAAACTATAAATAATTATGGTTAATGCATTCGTCGATATCTAGAAGTTAAATGTTCCGTTGCAGAATTTTCACTTGCAATGCTTCAGTAATTTTTATTCGAATTTTAGTAAAAAATTGAAAAAATCTGTATGATAGAAAGTATATCGATTTCTTAGATTTGTTATATTTTAAAATGTACTTTTACTATCTCTCTGTGTATTTGACAGCTTTTGTTTCTGAAAATGCAGTTAAAGCATGCACTTTTTTATAGTTGCATTTGACTCTGAATTTTTCAAATTAATAAATCTACGTTAATAGCGTTCTTTTGCATTTAAAATTTTGTATTTAATTTCACATTTAACGATTTTTTAAAAAGGGTTTGAAATATTACACAGTTTGAATGCCTGTAATATAAAGATTTTGCTCAAAAAGATGTTTTTAATGAAAAAAGAATGTTTTTTTATAATCCTTTAATGTTTGTGCCGAGACATTCATTAATGTGATGTGTCAACTTGATAATGAACAAAAATTAGCAAGTTGACACGTCTACTAGTATAAATACTAAGTTGACACATCTATTAGCATCACTACTAGCATAAATACTGGGATAAACACTACGAAGAATTCATATTATTTTCTACATTATACATAATTCTTCTAAAATGGCTTCATCGTTTTTTCGGATTTGTTAATTTTCTGTATGTGGAAAAACAACAAAAAAAATGTTCGTATATTATTTACCCATGCATCACTAAATCCGGACATTCGTAATACATAGTTACTCGTACGGTTAGCACGAGGAGATTCAAGAAAACATCTGAAAAAATAACAATGAAAGTATATAGGTATATTAAATCGGATTTCATCATCGATAGGTTCACGGCAATAAATACATATAATAATCAAATTGATGCCATAACTCATGACAATATTTATTAGCGCAGACGACGTGACGTGAGGCGGTTAGATTGGTCCTTTGTATTTGCAATCGTCGGTTAAAAATTTATACTTTACTTGTTAAATCGAAATAATTAATTTAATTTAAAGCAGTTAAACTCTTGTTCACGATTGTTAGCCCATAAATTACGTTTAACACTATTTAATTAAATTTGTTTTTATTAGACGTATCAAATCCTACGAACCCCGCTTCAACCCCCTCAAACCTCCTCAGTAACGCGTTGCAAGGGGCGTGGGCGGTCTTTGCTCCGTGGTGAAAAGTCCATTTGTTAACAGTTTGTATTGCCTGCTACAAAGTTGGAGCAACAGTGCGTTACTTTGTTAATAGATTGTCTTCATATATCCTCATTTTTACAAACATTATGAAAATGAAGAACCATGCGCAATACAGAATTGATTTTATTCAATTCGAAATCTTCATCTTCTCAGTCTGTTTGCTAACTCTTCTTATTTGGGGACATCGTACCAAAGTTTTATTACTGCTTCATTTTTTTAATATTTATAGGAATTTCTATCTCTCCAGTTGGAAAAATAGAAAAAAATTGCTACCGGATGAATTTTGTCAAATTACAATAGTTAAGTGTTAGACTGATATCTGCTGACAATAATTGTGTGAATATCACAAACTAATACTGAAATCAAATCAACATTGAAGCAGTTAAATTTAATTTAATTTTATGTCTATATAAAATAAGTATTTATATATTAATACATCATTTCTTTGTCGTCAAAACCTCAGAAACATCGTTCAAAGAAAAAGAAAAATTAAATTAATAATAATTTACAATCACTCAAAAACTTTTCAATTATTATAACTTAAATGTATAATAATTTGCAATCACTCAAAAACCTTTTAATTATAATAACTTAAATGTATAAAATTAATCGATATTATTTAAAATAGATGATACACTATGAACTATTGTTTAAAATTTATTATTTCGATGTACATTTAACATTTTTATTATTGCACAACTTTGTTTGATAATATTGGTGAAAAATTTAAAAAATTGATCTACGAATAAAAAAGAGTTACTGTTAAACCATATAATCAATACTGTTAAATCAATTTAGAATCAGTGAAGTCATTTTAGACAATAATTTAATAAAAATATAATTTCTCCGTATTTTTTATATGATCTCTTAATATTTTTATAGTGACCTCATTAAGTTGACACATCACTTGACTGAGTATATCGGCACACAATTTTAAACAATTATTAAAAGAAATATTTTAATTAAATGCATTTTTGAGCAATACTTATTTATTAGATATAGGTATACAAAATATAGAATATTTCAAATCCCTTTTTAAATAAATTATCCAATTGTTAAAAGGATGGATTATAAACATATCCTGTAGTTAATTAATTTAAAAAATGCAAAGCCAAATGCAATTCCTCGTCTTAAAGGGTTGCGTTTCAAGCCTGAAACAATAGCGGTCAGCTATACAGAGAGATAGTGTTCGTATATTTTAAAATAAAACAAATAAAAAAAAGTAGGCGAATTTTCTATAAACCACAATTTTTAAAATCTATCTAACGTCCGAATAAAAATTAATAAAGCGCTATAAGAGTCAGAAGTATAAAATTCTACAATAGAACATTTGTCTCCTCGATCTTGATGAATATATTAGCGTCATTATGTATAGTACGTGGCCATAGTTATTTAAACGTACATATGTACTTTTATATTGTCTAATAAAAACATTCTGTTATAGCCCATGATTTTCAATATTTTTTTGATTCCGTATGTGGTTGCAGCTGCAGACCAGTGAAGAAATTGTTAGGAACGTATTCTCGAAACGTTTTATTTACATATTAAAATGTAATTTCGAACATGAGATTTTGATTGCGTTTGAACCGCCAGGCCAGTCACTGTCAAGCCCAAATTACTTTTACATCTGAACGTAATTACACAATAAACGGCTCAGCTGGATATTTTAATGGTACCAGTACTTCTATTTAAAATGCGTACTCAAACCATTTGTCTGTAGTAAAGGAACAGCGCCTCTAGTTATTCGTATCTCAACCTTGGCTCGTTATTGTTATCGCACGAAGGTCCGTGATAGATCGCGTCTTAGCGCGGGTACACCTCACCTCGACGTAACCTTCAAACGATTGCGTTTAGACGAGACCTAACTGGAACTGCCTAACAAAAAATATTAATTTATTTCTATATGTTTGTAGAGCTTTGATATGCGTATATTTATTTAGTATATGCCGATAAATGTTTAATACTTTTGCATAACCAGTGGAAGCGTTACTACGAAAGCTTTATATGTGTATGTATAATTTGTTAGAGTTGTAACGAATACTATATATTGATTCAATTTTGGCACTATAATGTATCAGGTCTGAAATACAAGTTAGCAATGTTTAAAACTTGATGGGGATAAAAGTTTTCACAAAGAGGAAAAGATCACCAGTACATTTTACTTGAAGACCTTATCTTATGCCACTGGGTTGGGTAATAATAAGCTTTTAACCCTGACTTATTCTTACAGAAATATATTTTAAAACTACAAAAACTCAAAGTATACATACGTGTATGCACCGTCCTTATCTGTGATTTCCTATATATCCGATATCCGATATCCTGTAGGCAGTGGCAATATACCGTTAATGGAAGTTTTTGAAAAAGTTGGCATATTGGCAAGGACTTTCATATTGTCGAACTTTTTATTCTGGTGAATAATTGCATAGAGCTTTGTAAAGTATTGATCAGTAAGTGCAATATCGGTTAAATAATGTGAATGTATTAGCAGAATCCAGCTCGATTCATTATATTTTTTGACAAATGTTTTGCGATATGTGGTCTAGTGTTATGATGGGGAAAATAATGGCTATTTAGTTCGTTACCTAGTCGTTCTAATTAGCAACAGCAACTCTTTACATTTACCGAAATCTCTCCGGCAGCAATCCCCAATGAATAATGTTATTAATATTTCCCCAGCATCATGGCATTACCTTTTTGGTTTTCACTTCAAATTTGGATGAAACTCTTGTTGGTTCTGCACTATGCCATTGGCAATGAATTTTTCGCGGAAACGCCGGTTCGATTTATTAAAGCAATTAGATCACCAGTTACTTATTGCATTAATAAATCGAACTGAGTTTTAATGTCGATACAATAACATGCGTTAAATTATAATATAGAAAATCCCCAGTCCCCGTCCCCAGTTAACGTCGATTTAAATTAATTATCTTTCTGGCACCGCGGTAAATTATTTATTTCATCGTTTAAGTACAAGGAATACTTTTACAATCAAGATAATTTGATAATTTCTTCGTACGCATATTACACATAAAAAGAACTGGAAATCCGTTTACTTCGTAGGCAGCAGTGGGAGTGCAATTTACAGTGTTTAGTAAAGCTTTCAGTAAAATATTTACCCACGTCGGAAACCAATGTTTATTCTGAAAGACTTTTCCCAAGTAGATAATGTATACGAGGAGAAAATAAATAGACTTCTGCCTAGTGATACAATAATTAATAGTACTGTAGCGCAATGTGCCACTTTAAACATTAAAAATATAATATTATTTTAATATTTAAGAGTAATAATAACGAAACGCGGCACGCTGAACCGCGTGTCCGAAGCGATTTTCTCTTTTCTGACATAGCCGCCGTCGTTGTCGTCACAGCGTTTGTGCACTATTTCGCACCCTTTGTGCTCATTGTTTCACAATCGGCGCTCTCTTGATAATAGCTGGTTGTAGTGAGTTCGGAGTAGTGTAATCAATTTTGTATTTGAAAGTCTATTAGGTTTAACTATTAATTTGCAGTGAGAAAGAATACAAAAACTATGTTTTTTTTAAATTTTGCAGCGTAAAATCAGATACTTGTCTTTACCCAATTTTATCCATTCTCAATAGCGACTAGCAATTATAGCTCTTGGGTAGATGACAACTATATTTCGGCCAAGTTTGAAAACAATTCTATATAAATTGCATACTCTGTTGTAGGCAAAATAAAAAAAAAAATATATATATATTTACGAATACAAATATATAAACTTTCGGGCGACCCAATTGCCAAATTCGGTATGCATGATCGATATAGATATAGTGAAATTTCCGATATCAGAGGGCCATAAATGGCGGCGTTCACTTATAAAAAAATCGCTAAAAATTACAAATATTAAATACTACAAATTACAAATATTATAAAGATAACTATGCCTTTAATTTCAAATCAAACAGTTTAATTGTCGAATAAATTGTAGGCATTTAATACTTGGCTGAATCGTGCTCTAGTATTCGGTATTCGACTGAATATTAAAATGTGGCGTAATGTGCCAAATGGAGAATACTTGCCGAATATTCGTTGCAGATCTAATAGTCATTCTAATAATCATTTATTCATGATATAAATTGGACGTGAAAAATATACAATTATAATAATTTTTTTAGTCCCAGTGAGTTAAAAAGCGTGTCGAATACTATGTTATATTTAAGCTTGTCCAAATAATTAGAATATATACATTGAATTGGTCGCATTGTCTTGTTTTTTGTCCAAATAATTAGAATATACGAGTATACATTGAAATGCTCGTATTGTCTTATTTTCAATCTTTACAGCAGTCTTTTCGTCATTCGCCGCAACCGTTATACCTCGCGGTCGTTTATATCGGGATAAGCTCAATTTAGGAAGAGTTCAGTCGCGTCCCGCTGTACGTAATGTCGCTCCTCGTAAAGGAAAGCGATAAATAAGGCGCCGACTTCTGCAGTGTGCCGCTGAGTCACATTTACGCGTATCGAAAGACATCACACGGGAATTTTGTGATTTGTTAACATTGTAAAACTGGATTTATAGGGTGGGTGCGAGGGATTAATTTGTTTTTTATTATATTTTCTTTTAAAATGTTAAAATGAATATAATATGATTTACGTGTGCGAGCAAGGTAATATACGATTTTATTTTTATTGCTTCGAAGAACCAAGTTCTTATTTTGGTTTATCCATAAAATGTTCTTAAAGCTTCGATTTATTGTTGTAGGATTTTTCTTGAGCTTTTAAGCTTAGAGTCGGCATAAAAACTAAATCATCGTCATTTATTCGTAATTATTTTGTTTCACTACCTTTCCTAATGACCTTGGTTGTGTGTTTATTATCAGACAGTGATATTTCGGCAGTGGGTACCATCTCTGTGGGGCTAGATTTTCGTGAATTCTCCATATTTTCGACTCTTAAGCGGGGATTTTTCAAATATATTTTTGATGTGAAACATCTATAGGCGCAGGTATAAACCGGATCGTTGGTGTGGCGACGCTTGCTATATTATGTACTTGGGGGCGATAGCTACGTAACACATTATTAGTCTATATGTAGTAGAGTGTACGGTATGGCGACGTGTCGTGACGTGTGACTCCTCACTTAGTTCGACCCTGTTGTTTACAAGTCACCATTTTCTGAAAGAAATTTGTAATACTTTATTTTTTCATTATGCTATATTTAGTTCCTGTAATAATCTTGTCTTTTATGCATATTACTTGTACGAACACGATGTTTCACATCTGCCAGGCGTCCCGTGACGACTCACTTTTTTTTTAAGTCTACTTAAAGTATTTTTTAACATTCCAGGAAAACTGGAGTTGATATTTCCGAATCGTTGACGTCTTCTGATTCAATTTTCATTTTCCAATGTAATTAAATTTTGCTCCTCAACAGAGCTTCACTTAATATCTCAGGCAGCTTAATTTGTCGAGTTTTCTCATTTTCGTAAGGTTTATGGAATTTAATTTGGCATTCACCGAAAACGCTTACGACTTCCTTTAAACCGAATGGTACTTTCTCGAGTGCGTCAACGAGAATACACAAAAGGAACAACGCCGCAGTGCACATGTCACATCTATTTACAGCGTGCTCGTCCACCGACAACGACGATAGCTGCGGGCTGCATCTCGCCGCGGCGTCTCCTGACGTCAATCCGCGACGTTTTGTTTTTGTTATTGCGACGCGTGAGATATTTCACGTGAGGAGCGCTATCAGAACGCTAGTAGCAAAACCGTATCATATCTCCACGAAACGTTTTATAAAAATCACGAAGGACATCCCCAGGGTCATGAATCGAAAAATTATTTTGCTCAATCACTTTCTACTAACGTGATTTGATAAGTAATCTCAATAAGTGTAGTGTAATGGATTGCCAATCACAAGTCCAGCGACAAATGCTATAATACTTCGTAATTAATTATGAACGGTCTTCATAAAGTTTTCAATTGAAGGATATAAAGTGTTAATATTACGGCAAATATGAAGTACTTTTTCATTTGATTTCTATTCTATCGTGTAGAAATATATAATTGTGCTTAAAAATACTTTCGTATTTATACTACTAATTCACAAGCTCCAACATGCCTCGTGGATACAATTTACACATATGATAAATGCTTTCATTTAACTTGAAACATATATTTATTGTTATAATAATGTTTAACTATTTTTTCTTCATTTCCAACGATTTCTTTAAAACCGTATACAACACTCAAACCATAATATAAATCGTGATCGTTTCATTTTGCATCTTCAAAATTTGATCTTTCCACATTAACAAAACATTTAACACATTTAACAAAATGTCTGAAGATTTTTATGATAAACTAACAAATATCAAATTGTCTTTAAGTCGGTCTAGCGGCCATTTTTTTTACATTCCGGTTTTTATACCCGATTAGTACTTTAGAATAAATTTCCATTAAAATGTCGGCTTAGGGAATCTTCGCATTCAGCAAAATAACCTTTAACGTAGGTTACAAGACTCCTTCTAAACTAAACTGGAAATTTTGTCAATATATCACTTGCTACAAAAAGCTTTTATCTTGGTTTGAAATTTGAAAGAAGTTGCTAGAAAACAGCTAGACTGAAATGTATTGAAAAAATTATAACTGAAAATTAGTTTTAAATTAAAAAGAATATATTGTGTAAGTACCTAAAAAATTGTAATCTCTGCCTACTGTATTATGATAATTCGAATTATTTGGTTGTCCGAAAATGTATTTCATAGTATCAAAAAGTGTCCATGAATTCTGTATGTCGTACTAAAATAATATGTTATTTATATTTTTTGTTTATTAGGTATATAACTATATTTTTATTACTAAAATAGAATAAGTAATAACATTAAAAACGATTAAAATAAATATATCGTACATAGGACCTTCCATTACAAAATTACAACGAATTAAAAACCGACAAACTACGATTCGCGCGAAAACGGCACATACAAAAAGGCTTATGACGTCACTGGCCAGTTTATTAAATATTTTAAAGGAGTTTATTAAATATTTTTAGTATCTCGTTTAAGTTATGTATTGCATATTATAATTTTCTTGTTTTTTTGTGTGGAAACTAAATTCATAATAACTTTTTCAATTTAATAAACAAACAAATTGACTACTTTTCCTGTTTTGTTATATGCATTATTTTTTTTATCACAAGATTTTTTTATACCTACTCTACAGGTTTAAAATATTTTTACATAAAATATATTCATCAGTCAAATACCCTATTTCGCTGATGACATTTTTTATTCCATTCACTTAACAACATAACTTAAATGCTTTCTAAGTACATGTTAGTACGGGGAAGTTAATACGCCTTTGTTACGTAATAAGAGTACTCAGTGGATTTAACTGTGCGATTATGTGGCCGGAAGTTGCACATTGGCGTAGCGTCGCCGGGTAGCGAACCGCCCTCGGCGGCTATCTTATCTGCGGCGCGGCGCCGCAACCGTCGCGTCGTACTAATTACTGCGGCAGCGACCCTTACAGCGAATAGCGTCCCCGTATCCTACTTCATCTGCGGGCTGGTTATTAGTAGAATACTAAGGCGCTTGTTAATTTTGTCAAGTAGAAATTTAAAGAGACTAACTAAGGGAAGCCATGTCCTTCGGTTGACCGAACCGTGCCTCTGTTTATCGACTTTCCAAGAATGTAGTATATTTTTATGAATAAAAAGTATAAGTCGATTTTTAAACATTGCCATTTTCTCAATTTGATGAAGTTTTTGAACGGTTATAACTCGTTGAAAAGACGTTATTTGGATTCTAATGCAGTTTATTCATAGATGTTTACAGAATATGAAAATAACCGAATTTGAATTTGATCTCTGTCTACTGTGGTTTGGTACCTAATCAATTGGACTACCAATTATGACTACTGTGGTTTGGTACCTAATCAATTGGACTACCAATTACGACTACTGTGGTTTGGTACCTAATCAATTGGACTACCAATTGTGACTACTGGGGTTTGGTACCTAATCAATTGGACTACCAATTATGACTACTGTGGTTTGGTACCTAATCAATTGGACAACCAATTACCAATTGGAGAGTGGATTAAATAAAAGGGCGAGATATGACGATTCCAAATCAATTTTTGTTCAGAATTATATGAAAGATAGCTCTAGACATATTACTGAAAAAGTTCAAAAAAACATGTTCCCATATCATTTCCGGAACCACTACGTAAAAAACAGCGTTGTTAGAAAAATTGTTCGTTAAAAAATTCAGTTTTTCAAGAAATTCTCGATTTTTTAAGTCCGTGAAAATTACTGGGCAATATAGATAGTTATTTATATCATAAGAACCATTATTAATATTTGTATGTACGAGTATTAGCTTTATAAAAATTCTGTGTATCCTTAAATGTTCATAATGTGTACTGAAATATGAAAGGGAAGTTATATGGAACCCTCCTCCCCTAAAATTTGGTTATTTTTCATACCAACTAATTATTATTACAACTAATGATTAAATGATATAGCAAGAATTTTTGTCCAGTTTCTTACCGAAAACCTAAGACGAAAATAATTTTTAAAATTTTTTTTGGACCTGTATTACAAAGAAACAATGTATTTTTAAATCACAAAATATGTTTAATTCTCAATATTTTCACAATTACAATTATCTTTAAATGTTTCGTTATAATAAAAAGATCCTCCATGACAAAAAAAGTACAAAAAAGACACTAAATTCTCAGTATAATCTGCAAAATAATTCATGTACTGCTCAGTATGCAAAGTTGAATAAGGGATTCACCGCGTCGCATCGTGTCGCTTTGATGATAGTAACACGCAACGCCCGGTGTGCGTGCACTGAAGGATGTTTAACCCTTGAATTAACATTGATATTGCATATTTCGAGAAAGGGGTGAGATAGGAAAAAAAATTGTTTTGTGCTCAATAACCCATACAAACCGGTTTGCTATTTCAAATCTATGTAAATGTGTAATGTGTGAGTGGGCGTGTTCAAGTGTGTGTATGTGTCGTATGCCTGTGCATTTGCATGTATGCGTCTGTGCCTAGATTTTAAACAAAAATATGAGGCAGTTTGTACTGAATCACTCATTTATATGGGTTATATCTTATCAGTAACGTCGTTTATGCTGAGTTTTGTTTTTATTTCCTTGTAACTAAGAAATAACACTATTTATCAAAAATATTTATTTTTTAGTATACGCTTGACACAGAACATATTTTTAAATTGTTTATTTCGTTTAATATTCCGCTATTTTTATAATAATGTTACTATTTTATCCCGCGGCCATATCTGGGAGACTGATTTATTAATTTTACTATTAAGGTTCGTGCACTTTGGCGAATTGCGCAACGAACGTACATACTACGCTCCTTTTTAGGCTTCCATTGTTAAAGTCTGCGAACTGCACGCGTTCATTTCAAGCTCTGCTCGTGCAACTCATGGAAAGGTTCGCGAACTTTGCACCTGCTGTTCATACTCTGTTCATGTATAAAATAAATGCGTAAGTTATTCATTGGTTTCTGTTGACTACGATAAGTTTAAATTAAACCTAAACTATGCCATTATTACGAAAAGCACGTCCTTCCCTTCACTACTAACGAAAGCAAACTAAGGGTGGAGCGGCACACGAGAAGTGCGGACGCAATTTACTTGCAGTGCAAATAGAGAGCGCGCGCGGTGCATGTGCAGTGCAAAATTTGCATACGTGCTAGAAATGCTAGCGCGCATGCGAGAAACGTGCCTTTACGAGACCGAATATGTTTGTTTAATTCTCCCTTTAAACATTATTAATGAGTTACATCTTGTCTGCTGTAGAATAAAGATAATTTAATTTAAAATACATCTATATGATTTTTCTTACTGTATTATACGGGTTTCATATTAACAATATACTGACATCAAACCTACCCAGCCTTACTGTGTACATATATGCGCCAATTGTTTTGCAAACATTGCCTCAATACAATGCTCGCCATGGTATAGCAAGTAGTCGTAATACGATCTTGCACTTAGTAAAAGCCGTTGTTTAATTCACGTACCATTGAATTACGATTCCTAAATCCTACTGATGTTTTGGCGACGCAAAAATCTTTGAAATGCATTTATATAATATTAGGTACTTGTTTATTGGGTGCGGGGAAAAGAAATATAATTTATAGCAAGTGGCACGCACAGCTGCAACGTTGTACTTGACAATTTAAATGTTGCGGCTTTATGATTGCCACTGACCTTTTGTACGTGAAAAATAAGCCATTTTAAAAGTAATTCGCTTTAGTTTATTAAAATAAACGCTCGACCTTCATTGTGAATCACAAGATCGTTGTTAGGGTTCCGTACCTCAATAAAGCAAAAAGGAAAAACCTTAAGCGTAACGCAGAGCACCGAATTTTGTCCCGACAATTGCCGACTTTTGTCGGTAAAGTTCAGTGGCCGATTCCCCACCGACTCAATACACATTAGAAGAGATGCGTTGCCGGCTTAATATATACCATCCCTTTAGCACATGCGCATTAGTATGAGCTACCCTTTTTGTGATAAGCGCATACTAACTTATATGTTCTCTTTTTTTCCGGATTGGTGAGAATCGGTCAAATACGCTTCGAGTATTTAGTACCGACTTTTCTAGAATGCTTGCGTTAAAATATTGTATGTTTATTTACCATATGTTTTATTTTTACCAATTTATGTCGGACTAATTATTGTCTGTCGTCTGCGTTAGGCTTTAGTAGATTATTTACCTGTCCGTTCGCCTGTCTGTCATAGCTATTTTTCTTACTGTGATAGATAGGTCTACGAATACGAAAAATGATTTTCTATTACCTAACGCAGGTAATAGTGTAGAAATTTCAAATTTGGCATTGTGATATGAAGCACATTAACAGCCATACGTAAGTATATCTCAATGGATATTTTTAACATAAGTTTATATATATAGTGTAAGTCCATTCATACTTAGCCGGCTTTTGCTATATAAAATATACAGCAAAAACATGCTTGTTAAGTACTGTTCAAGTACATCGAGTAAAATTGAGACGAACTTTGCCGCAGGAGCTCGCCACTCATCTCTATTGTGTACGTACGTACTTTCCGTAAATAATCCGTATAAAATAATTGCGTTCCGTAATAAATAATTGCGTTCTGTATAAGTAGATACATGTACGTACATATAAAATGGGACTGTACGTATCTCCGTACTCCCTTGATCGAAGCATATATGTATTTCCCGTATGTGTGATATCGCAATTCTTGATGGATTCTATTCATTTTGGTCGACATTCTAATTTTACTGATATGGACAATTATATATCACGATTTGTACTTTGCGCACTTGTTTCAATATGTATTAACTTATAAAATATTAAATAATAGACACTTTTATTGCTGGTTCCAATTTTTATTAATAAATATTAATTTCAGTTTTAACAACTATCCAAATAAATTTGACAGAAAATAAAACAAATAATGTATTTACCATTAATTTTTTTATTCACTCGTTATTTTTATAAATATACAAGATAAAAAATTAACAATTTTACGTAAATGAGAAACATCAGACGTTATATGAAATAACTTGCAAAATACACTTTGCTAAAAATGATCACTCTGTTAAGGGTATCTTGCACCTACTTCATAATGGCGGTAATTAAACGTGCTAAAATATATTAGTACAATTGTACATACTTCATGTGAAAGAAAATCAAAAAGGAATCATTGTGTTTCAAAAACTCTTCATACCATTAAAACATTTTTAACAAGTCGTTTTTTGCGATTACTGCAAACGTCTAACCGGTTACGCTATCGGATTGACAGATTTATAATTAGTATGTCATAAAAAATTATAGAACCTGTCTGAAGCATCTATTTTTTGTCTTCCCAACGTCACCTCGCAAGCAAGTGGAAATCACACAATGACAAGTCGAGGCTGCAAGATATTCAACCGAAATTTAACCAACAAACCGTGACAGGGTAATGTTTGAGTAGTTTGCATTAATATACAGCATTTACTGTACTTTAATAAAGAAAATCGATGAACCAATATACCCAACTCTTGTAATCCAAAAAACATGTTTATAATCCAATAACCCCTCTTTCATTTTTCTTCTGATACTCCACAATGGTACACTTCAATACGAGATATAACGACTGGTCTACGACTTAACAGATTAGAATGTACATCAATTGCATCGTTCGACAAAAATAGATAAACACCTTCTATATAAATGCAATTTTCTAACATTTCAAATTCGCCTTTTGGTCTGTGCTCGTTCTGAATTATCAATTGTACTACTTTAGTCATTATTAAAAAAAATTCTAAGTTATAAAAAGCGTGATGATGTTAAAATTTACACATCAGTCAGCGATCTATGTGCTCTTTAAACTTCTGAATTTTTCAGAAGTTTTTCTACCAGGTTTTTAGGATTCCGTACCTTAAAAGAAAAAAAACTGTCTGTCTGTCACAGCACTTTTTCTCAGAAACCGCTTGACGTGGAAACTTGAAATTTCACATAGTAATGAAACATATTTACCCGCACCTATAGCTAATACTCAAAAATATTCATACGGAAGATTTACAGAGGCAATGAATTCAAAATTTTTGTGAAGTGAAACTTTTTTGGGCGCTATGAGAGTAAAACGTAAAAGGTCAAATTTAATGCAAGGTTTTCGTGAAACGTATTGTAGTAAAATTTGAATGTAACGAATCCATTGTAAGGATGGGAAAATAGGTACTTAGCTAATAAACGAGAGAGATACATGAATACGGTAGAATAAGATAAGAGTGCACCCTGCACATGCGCAAAAAGAAACAAAAATGGCGCTCAATATTGCTATCAGCTGTTTTGTAGATTATGTGTGTCAAAAGTAAACTGTCAAAATTCCGTCGATTTCTCTATTTATGACTGAATAATTACTAATTTTGCGTGTACTTAGACTGTTACAAGACTAAAAACAAATGTAATAAATGTATTTATGAATCTGCAATGAACCCGCACATATAGTCATCGTAAATATAATTTAAAACAGGAGCAATACATTCCGATTTCCTTCAGCCGCATTTAGCTGTGTTCTTGTACTAACATTTTTTTAATTGACAATTGTCTATGTAAATTTACAAGAAGACTTTATTAGGTATTTACGTCGACTTGTAATGACACTTTATTAATTTTTCAGAATGTATGGTATTAAATGTTTACACGAATTTAGTAGAATCTATGGACTTAGTATATTCTCTCTGTCTCTCTCTCTCTCTCTATGCCGTTTTACCCCTTACTGTACACTTACAAATCGAAGTTTAGATCGCCAAAGAAGTTTCACTTCTCTCACGTTTAAGTACTGAGTTACACACACCTTTTTATTTTGGTTCCGTTTATAGTGAGGTATCGTTTGAAGGGGCTAGTTACAAGGATCTGAAAATATTTTTATCTTAAGATATGAATTTTTTTTCATAATTTTATATATTATATCTTTGATATATACTGAAAGATTAGCAAAAAATATATGTCCTTCTCTCCTCTTTTCAAGACTGCTAACTTAAAATTATGAAAAAACAGAGTTTCTAGAAACCTATGTAAACGTTACGAAGAAACTTTAGCGATAATTCTACATGTCATGATTTTAGAAACATGGACCATATTTTAACACCTGTGAGAGGTGAATATGAATAATACGTTATGAATATGGACAATACGTTATGAAAAATGAATATTTATAAATAATTTCATAGAAATACTACGTACTCTTAAATATTACAAGTGCTTAAACGTGTACGGAATCCTCGTAGTGCGAGTTTTACTCGCGTTTTTTTCTTATATTTGTTTATACAAATTAAACAATAAAGCATAATTATATATTTTTCAACTAATAATTATATATTTTTCAACTAATAATATATATTTTTCAACTAATAATGCAGTTCCGAACCTAAACTGAGAGGACACCTAAGTTTAGGCATTCTCTTTTTTTAATTAAATGTATTGTTTTATATATTATTGACTGTTTCGCATGTAATCATTATTTGAAGCGATATCCATTAGAAGTAGTTCATATTTACTCAAATGTTTAAATTATCAATTCAAATCTGCCAACAGCCAGACACTCGTCGGGGCAATGACTCCTTGTTATTTTTATGGCCTTATCTTTATTTTTGTTTCATTTTTCCTTTACTTCAGCGCATCGCTACATGCGATACTTGACTATTTAATCTTGTGATAAACGAAGCGCCCCGTTAGAAAATAACAATTGAGCGTGCATTACTAGCGTTTGCGAAACGAAGTCGGTGCGCCTGGAATGCCAATATTATGAAATTGAAGACCTTTTGTTATCGTACGGGCGTAGCACCAACATGCGGGTGTAGCGAAGCGAAACGTAATTAGAGAATTCACTTATGTCACTGCAAACTTTGGTTATTGATCGAGTTAGTTTTAGCTCTGATCGCGATGTACATTTTTAACCTCTCTTTGCGGAAAATACTCGAAGCGTTATCAGCTTCTCTCATTGCGGATGATACTCGAAGCTTCATTCTTTAAACAACAGTTATTTGCAGACAATATCCAGCGAACAAAAATCAATCTGTGTTCATTTATTGCCATCTCGTACTTTGATCTAGCCTGCAAGGGGTTTCTCAAAGAAATTTGTCCAGTGTTAGGAAAACTTATTTCTTAGTTTTCAGTTTTGACGCAGTAGGGCTTTTGATTTTTCAAGTTCTTATTTTAAATATTTTAGTTAAGTCACTTCTGCAAATACCCATTCAATTTCATTTTAGGAATACATACTCCGTATAAATCCTATGTGTCCTAAGCCCTAGGCTATTCTCCTTCTTTCCTAATTCTGGTCAATATATTACATTATAATTGTTTGTTTGTGTTTTATTAACTATTATTAATTTATATTATAACATCATTCATATTCTGCCAACCGATTTCTTTAAACTCTTGTTATAGTTGTCTGGAAGAGACTGTCGCTGCAGCAATAAGTCCGTCACTTCATAACCTCTCAATTATTTCATGAATATTCGTTCTTTGATGAAAAAGAGATGAAGATAAATATCTTATGAGCGTATTATTAGTTTTTAAAGCTCAATTTATTTTCCGATCTTAAAAACTTTTTTCCTTCCAATATGTTATTTTTCCGTAATGTGAAATATATGCGCCATACAACGCAGTATGTAACTGGGGTTACCGTAATAATATCAAAATGTTGATGGTTTTTCGAAAAATGACTCAATAATAATTTTCTTTTGAGATCATGTTTTGATCATGATTTATCTATATGAACTGAATGAACTGAGTGACATTATGTATTTTTAAGATCTTTGAAGCTATTGACTTATTTCTAATAGCATAATTTAGGTTTAAACTATTTATTAATACTTTTTGTGTGTTAGTTATTAATATACAAATAACTTAAATATGTTATAAATTTCGTTAAAATTAAAGCGTTTGTATTTTATAAAAAAAATTTAGACTATTTCTGACTTAAATCTTTTAAGCGAAAGATAAATAGTAAAGGTTAGGAGAAGAAAAGAAGAACTTGTGATTGATAAAAAACTACAACTTGTAAAAATAACAACCTGTGATTGATAAAAAACCTCTCAAATTGTAAGAATTATAGATAGATGGTGGTCAACACCAAAAAAAGATGTCATATGTCTGAATAAAATAAGTAAGAATAATTTAAAATAACCCTCATATTGGCAACAATTAATAAGACCTTCGGCAATGCCAGCTGCCGCTTTTCGGAATAATGTACATACGAAGATATTTTCTTGGTAAATCGAAAATTTTGTTATGATTTTTCTTCAACTTAAATATTCGACCCATTTTCTTCAACTTAAATCCCTTCCATAGTTTATAATCTCACTACTAAAGTGTTATATACACAGAGCTACATCACTGGCGACCTTCCACCCGAACAATTATATCGACCGTTAAAGTCGACCTCTGGTTAATCGGCTTTGCTGACCGAAATGTAAACTGTCGGTTAATTTTAGCTCGACTGGAGGAGACTCATTCGGATCCGGGTGAAGAATCGATAAAATCTCTAATTTAAAACTCGCTTTGCAATCGGGAAACATCGGTTGCTTTTAATTAATTTGATACGTGTATACTCCGGTCGAGCTGTAAATTTAAGATTCAGAGTGTGGTAATGTTTATTTGCTCCCGCGCGCTGGCGAAAGCTAAATAAACTCCGCGCGTCGATTGCTGGTCGATTTACGATGAGCACGATGCTCCCATAGACCGATTGTCGAACTAAGAATTCATTTTAATCCTAACTGCCGCGTCAGTCATGATTAGTCAAACATGATTGACACCGTATTTTCCCAGGAGACTGCGCCACCAATATGACTGACACGACCGAATTTGACAAGTTTTGTTGAGAGTGACATCAGTCAGACTCGACTGACGCGACGCTCTGCAAAATTTTTAATTTAACAGGTACTCAGTATTGTGGTACCAGGGTGAAGTCAGTGCAAAAATGGTTATGATCGGGTGAAAATAAGTGAAATCACAACTATTTGAAATGACTTTTTTTGTCTGCCACGTCAACCATATGCGACTGACACATTCGATTGAAAATTATGAAAAATCCAGTCATCGGTATTCCAATTGGCGGTGCCCTTTATATTTGTGAATATTATATAAAATACATTATTTCGATTTTGCATCTTTGGAGAGAATAACGATTTCGCCGTGGCACTCACAGGGTTGAGGGCAATCGGAGAGTTGACCTTGTTCACGTAGATCGTCCTGATCCAATAATCTTCAACAACGATTTGAACTATGTATATTTAATGAAGTTTATGTAACTTTTCCTTGTCTTTAATATACAGAAAAATCGAATACTGATTAGATTGTTGTGATAATTGTTACGATATTGACCTTGGGAACGTATACCGATTTCGCCTTGGCACTCAAAGTGTTGAGGGCAATCGGAGAGTTTAGCTTATTGACGTGGATCCTCCTGATTAAACTACGTTTAGAAATAATTTGAACAATATTCAGTGTAATTTGAATGAATTTTATGCGACTTTTCCTTATATAATTGAATGAATTTTATGCGACTTTTCCTTAAATATACAGAAAAATCGAATATCGATTAGGTTGTTGTGATATTGCATCTTGGGATGCATTAATTTTGCCGTGGCACTCAAAGTGTTAAGGGCAATCATAGAATTAATCTTATTTGAGCTGATCCAATTATCTCCAAGAACGATTTGAACTATATTCAGTTTGATTTGAATGAAGTTTATGCGAGTTTTCCTGTGTTTAATATGCGCAAACATTTACTACTGATTAGATTATTGCGATATTTTTAAACACGATTTCGTAATGTCGACTTCTGATAAAAGTGTTTATTTTCCAACACATTTAATAGTGGACGATGGACGTTCATCTTGGATGACTATCGACTTTTTTAAAGTATGTAATAAGTAATACTATTTACGAATTGTTATACAAGTTTTAGTACTAAATTTATTTTTTATGACAATCTAACACGGGCATGCCTATGCTTAGAATGAATATTATTTGTCCGGATATTCTGTTGGTTTTCCATCAATGAATTTTTCCGATGTAGTTTCCAGGTAGACCTTAAAAATCCTTCGATATATTTCGATTAAGAGGTTATATGGTGGAAACAAAGTGGCTATTATTTTTGTTTGATGATTATATGTGGTTTTTATGCATGTGTATTCGTACCTAATTTATCTGATTATAATATAGGAAATTTTGCATTTTTGGAAATTATAGCAAAATTTGCGTTGTCATACAAAACCGTAGTCCTAGGGAGGGGGGGGGGGCGAGAGACAGTTGACAACTGACAAGGGTTTGATTCACTCCTTTCCTCCGCCCACTTTAAATTATGACCTAGAAATACAGGAGAATCAAAAGTCGCTCCAAATAGTTCGTGTAAATAGAAAAACTTGGCCTGGGAATTTCCGTATGATTTCGTTTTACAAAAAACGGATAATGAATAATAACGCGAGAGTCGAAGCGTGTCAGATGCATTTTTGTTAACTTATAACCTCTATTATTCATGACAATTACATCTATTAAAAGATTCTATCGTGTATACGACTGATAAATATTATTGATTGCTCGATTTAAGCGTAGAAACGATCATTGCAAGGTTTGCCCGTACAATTCTATATTTGGCTAAGGCGCTGAATAACTAATTAAACCGTTGAATATTCTAATAACCCACCTGAAGATGTTGTAATATATTTAACGAAACCTAGGTCGTGGTAAAGAACTTAAAGAAAGTAGAAATAATACTACATCATGTAGTTTCATTTAATTGTGAATAATGAATTTCTACAAAATTAACGCCAAATATATTCAATAATTGTTAAGTAAGTTAACTGTAAATTGTCGTTATACAAAAAAAACTATTAAATATAAAAACTGTACCTTTTTTCTTCGTGCAAACCTAGGGCTGGCCGCTAGTCATTTTATATATCGTAAAAAAGTCACAAGCTAAATTAACAGCAATTACGAGATATCAAGCGAGTTACTTAAAAGTGTGCAACCTCGTCGGGAAGCCGTCGTAATGCACAATCGCGTATGCAAGCCGTTTGCACGGTGAATGTGTACGTAATCACATTATCTGTATATCATTTACATAAACGGCGGCTATTATTGTGGCGGCGGCTATATTTTCCTCTCCTCCGATTACGGGCTAACTCTTCAAAAATGTAATGAGTTACATCGGCATTTGGACAGAAAATATTCTCTATAAATTGTAATAAATAGAAATTAAAGTTGACGAGTAGATTCTATCGTTGTCGCTAACACCGTCTATAGAAACGCATAAAGCGTACACGACTGATACGACCTTCTGCAACAACCGTCCATAAAACGTAAACAATAAACCATTCCCCATCGACGAGGCTCTCTAGTAATAAGGTGTATCGACACCCGCGTGACATTTCAGCGCGCTACACGCTCAATCACAGCGTGTTAGAGATAACGAACGATGCGTGTCTATCCGACGAGTTTGCCCCGTCACTAATGGAATTCCTTCGCAGTCATTCGTAGAGCTTGTACCTTTTTATAGATTACGCATAGTTAAAATTAACTTTTCATTTTAAAAAAGTCACTTCTTATATATACGTCTGCGACACGGTCCTGTTATTTCATTTTAAAAAAGTCACTTATATATATATACGTCTGCGACACGGTCCTGTTATTTCATTTAAAAAAAGTCACTTATATATATACGTCTGCGACACGGTCCTGCTATTTCATTTTGAAAAAGTCACTTATATATATATACGTCTGCGACACGGTCTTTCTATTTCATTTTAAAAAAGTCACTTATATATATACGTCTGCGATACGGTCCTGCTATTTCATTTTAAAAAAGTCACTTATATATATATATATATATATATATATACGTCTGCGACACGGTCTTGCTATTTCATTTTGAAAAAATCACTTCTTAAATATACGTCTGCGACACGGTCCTGCTATTTCATTTTGAAAAAGTCACTTCATATATATACGTCTGCGACACGGTAACTATGCTATTTACATACATTAATTAAAGCTAATCTAATAAAAATGTTATGTTTATAATGTAATTTAAAGGTGTTATTTTAGGTATAAAGGTAAATAGGTTAGTTTTCACTAAGAATAAATGTTGTACATTATATGGAGATACCAAAAACAAAAATTATTTGTTATTAAAAGTAAAGATTATTTTTATTTTTAGGAAATAAATTCGGAAAAATTACAAATTCAGTTACGTGACAGTGAACACCAATCAGAAAGACACCGTTTTTTTTATAGATTTAGATTTGCAAAGTATAAACATAAAACCAAAACAGTTGAACCTCAACTCACACATTATTATTTTATCAATAAACTTGTACATAAAAAATAGTGACTGCAAATTCATCAGTATTGCTTTAGACTTAGAAACAGATTATGTGCGAGTCATATTCATTTGTTCGTTTGTAATCAACTGTATTAGCTCAGAGCTTCGACACTTCAATGTTTTTTTCTATAGAAAACACGAATCGAAGTCATTATTCTAAGGCAGGACCACTATCACATCGATTTTGTAGTGAAAACACAGTTTAACGAATAGGTACTTAAACTGCAAATAAATACTTACATCAAAATGATCTTCACAAAATAGATGTTTGAATTTTTAGATAAATTACGAGATACGATTCCCTCTTTTAAATTTTAGTAACTTTTCCGTATTTGTTCATTGTTTATATATAAACATTTCATATATAAACAATTTATTTGACATTTCAATTGTGATTTTACACTCGAGCACTAACAGTAATGTGACGAATTTATTTTTAATTAAAGAAAAGAATCAACTGCCATAAACCGACACCATTGTTTTCATTTGTTTCATGAGTAACGACGTCATTCAAGACGCCATGACAGCTTAGCGTTTTCGAGGTAAATTTATCAATAAATATTAATCACTTTTCCAAATTTAGTCAACTAGCCAATCAAGTTAGGTTCAAATATTTTGGTGAGCTATATAATGATAGATTCTATAAATATATGCATATAATAAAATGATAATAAGGCCGTATTTGTGAATACCACTAAATGGAGAAGTTTGCAGTTTTATACCTCACATGTTTTGTCAGATAGATCATTCAGATCTGCAATAAAATCATTAAGAGTATTTACTCGATTTTACTACTGCTTAATTATTAATTTTATTAATTGATAGTGATATTTGTTTGATAAGCAAGCATCGTAAATGTAAAAGTTTTATAATTCTCCACTAGATGGCGGCGTGGAGTTTATTTTTAATAAATGTTTTGAATTTAATAATGCATCCATATTTTACTGCTCCTACCACTGTATCATCATTACCTATCAGATTCTAGGACATCATATTGATGCATCATAGAAGGAAATGTTTGAAGATCTAGAATTGTGAAACATTGTTATTGGATGTTCCGACTTGAGCGTGTGTATTAACACAGTTTCCGCTTGTTAAGATAATATTTAAAAAAACAATTTTCTAGCAAAAATTTTCTGACTTTGTCACCCTGCTTAGAATCGATCTGTTAATTTCTAATTTTACAGGTATAACGAGAATATTATGTCTGATCAAATGCTATTGAAGTATACATTTTTTATTAAAAACACATTGTCTCTTTCGTTGAATCGGGTCTGAATGGTAGCATAAAGAACTTTTTTAAACATCATCAACTCTAAAGAATCGGGGAATTCCCCCACGAATATATCCGTATACGTATACCGTATATAAATATACTCGTAACGTCTTGACTACACAATAGATTTTTTACAAGGTAGAGATTATTCACAAGTTATAATACTTGATTTATTTTACCTGTGACATTTTCCGCAATATGAAATTCGATACACAAGCAAGTGGATGGACCTATAAATTAAATTTTTATTCTGATTACTTATTTACACTATTTGTAAAGTTATTCGATGAGGCTGACAATTGACAATTTTTGTTCAGATTCGAATTACACTCAAGTATTCTTAAAAACCATGTAACGGTTTACGCTCTTAAATTATCCATCAAATACTCTTTCTATCCTCATTTAATTTCTTTCTTTTGACATTTTTGAGTATTTCAGTGGAGCTGTCTATTGCTTAGGGACCCACCAAGTAAACAAACAAACTTTTCTCTTGAAGATTAAAACCTACGACAAACCAAAATATTTAATTAAATAACTTTTACCAACAACAAAACACAAACTCTAGTAAATATAACATTGCTAATTTTATTTATACTATACTAATTACCTGAAAAATTTATTTTCGTACGTGATTTTTCGGCTATTTGCCAACAATTTATAATGTAATCAATATGTATAATTTATTAAGCGCAGTGCGACCGCCGCGCGCCCGTCGCGGATCATTTAATTAAGATAGAGCAGTTTAGTGTCAGTCACCCATTATAATTGCTTTAATAAGATATAGTAGAGTAGAGGCGGCGCGCGGCGCGGTGCAGGAGCGCGCCGAGCGGCCGCCGAGCGGGCAGTCGCGCCGCGCTGACGTGCCCGCGTGCCCGCGCCGTTACACTGCTCCAATCCAAGTATTCGCGACCGCGCCGCCTATATTTACAGCGACCGAAGCTAAAATAAACTCCACCGATCTATTTCAGTGCCACTCGTGTGCGAACTTGGTGCGTGGCGTTACACCTTTCCAAATTTTTAACATCATCTCCGCGCGTCTACCTGAAATTCGGTGTGAGGTTTTTGTTTTTCTTCGCGGCGCGCCGCAGCCGACTCGCAGTTTTGCGCTGACAGTGATGCTGTGTTATCTACGATATTGTTCAGCGCTACATTCTAGTGATTTAGTGTTGTTACCTTTTGCACGTCAGAGCGAAAGAGCAGTCGTTTCCAGGTCGAGATTTGGAATATAATATGTAATGGTTTCGACAGCAACAATTCCAATAATAATCGATCGAAATGAATACTTTCGATCGTTCCTACCTGTGAGTTTTTTTGTTATACGTCATTTACTTTTAAATCTATCTGACTCGTCCGAAAAGAAAGTATCTTTCATTTGGACAAAGCAAGGAAATAAAAGCTATCAAATAAATGTGTCATACATTTAATTATATCATAGAATTAAAATTATAACTAAATGGTGTAAATATCACCATAATGTCTTTCGTTATTGTGTCATTACTTTCCCGCTCACTTAAGTTAAAGATTCGATTTACGAGCCAAAAAATGTTATGGACCAAATTCCAGCTAAAATATAAACATAAGCCAATAATATAATATAATAAAATTACAAATAAGATAAAGTTATATTCAGTTCGTCCTAATGCGGAAGTAATACACTCGTGTGCAAAATTATCATAAAGAGAAAGTCAAAGTATCGAATGAGTAGTGGAATGACAAACTTTGTTTTATGTTCACGATGTTTAGTAGCCTTTAATAGTATTTTAGATAATTTTGTTTTAATTTAAATTATACGTACGTACAAATTAAAGCAACCATGGTCGTTTTATGAATTAATCGTTATCGGGTGAGCTGAAATGAGAACGAAAAAATATTATGATATGAAATTAAAACTTGAAGATTGACCATGTTTTGCCAGATTGAAGATTGACCAAGTTATATGTTACTAACATAATTTCAGAGGTCATAATATTTAAGCTTAAATACGAAATGAAAATTTTAATGTTTTGATATCAAGTACGTATTTTTTTTTCTAAGATAATAATATCGATAGCAATAATGAACTGAAATAAAATGTGATAATTGAAAAAAATATATAATTCAGAAAAAACTGCAAATGTTTCACAAAAAGCAAGATATATAAAACTTAAATAAAATTTTCCTTAACACATTTTTTACAACTTTATTTAGCCTCGCTTTAAAAATGGGGTAAAGTAAAAGGTATATGTATCCTTATATAATGTTTTGACCTCCGTATCTTGACGACCGTGACTCGATTAGCGACGTCTGTTTCATAAGCTACGGCCAGTCTGCGCGCAACACCAGTACATAGGACTGGGCATCGCACTCGAGATAACTCGTACATTTTTATACTTAACTTTTTCTTAAACGATTCTTATCTGGTTCGTTTTACATATTTCAAACTTTCTAATTCACAATTACACACGGACAATTAATAAATATTTAATTTAAAACGCTCACTTCATAGATGTGCATTGCGCTACCGATTCAATCAGAATGCATATGCCAAGATCGTTCTTTATACCTAACTTTTGGTTGTTCTTTATTCTAGAATAATTCTCAATTATTCTAGACTTATTCCAACCTTTAGTGCGGAATAAAAACAAAATTCACTATTCGCGACCTTTTCCAAAGTGTGCATGTAAACTTGGTAAACATTTTGTGGTCGCAACTCTTGCTCTCTGAAACTATAATCTAAAAAAACTCGCGTGCTATGAAGATATGTAACGAATGAATATGTGTCAGGTATTTTCTAAAAGTGTGCGACAATTAAAGGAGAATTCAACGAACTTAAATTCCTAAGAATATCATTTTTATTATTTACTTTCAGGTTTCAATATCTTTAAAGTAAAACGGCGGCACCCCTTATAAGATCACTTACGTATTTGTCTGTCTCTCTCTCACAACCGTTTTTTTAATAAACCGTTTCAAATAGAACCTTGAAATTTGGCATGGTGATAAAGCATATTAACCAGCATATATTTCAATAGTCAGTATTTAAAAATATTTGTATAGAAATGTTTAAGGGGACAAATTAGGAAATCAATTTTTTTTTAATTTAATGTATAGTGTAGGGTGCCTTTTAATAGAGCGAAATATATAGATTCCAAAGAAGATTTTTTTCTAAAGATGTTGCTAAAGATATCCACAAAAATATGTCCACCACCTTGTTACGAAACGGTTAAATTAAAAATTACGAAAAAACAACGTTACTAAAAGTTAACCAGAAGATCATAGCATTGAGTTAACCGGAAGATCATAGCATTGATTCTCAATCTCATAGTTTTTGAGAAATTTTATATGTATTTACTACTTTGTAAGGTACACTAGGCAAAAAAATTGATGACAAATAATATTATTATTTTTAAATAGTATAGTTAAATAGGAATATTTCTAGTGTATACGGAACCTTCGTAGTGTGAGATCTACTCGTACTTAGCAAGTTTTTTCTGGTCAGTGTACCAACATAGTATACCTAGTTACAATTGGTTGGTATTTTATGACAAATTAGGACATTCGCACCCTTTCTCTATTACGTAAGTATATAATGCTCGCGACGTTGTAATATAAGTGGTATGTAGGTGGCGCAAACATTACATTTACAATCGAGACTAGAACTTTATTTTGTGACCAAAATTTGCTGGTTCCAAACTTTAATATTCCTTCAAACTGTACTAATCAAGTAAATTCGGTTCCCATTATCTTATTTAAATAAAACAATTATAAAATAAAAACAAAAATTGTTCAAAAATACAATGCTATTAGGTTTACATCACGTGACGTTTATGACGCTGGTTTACATCACATGACGTTTATGACGTTTAATACATGGGATATTTTAAACATTCCTAAATTAATATTGTTAACCATAATTTAGATTTTTCCACCATTATTTTCGTGTGTGATAAGGAAAGGCAACAAGTACGTTGTATCAGATTTTATCGATTTAGAATACGAATTTGTATTTATTTTGCTATTATAATTTACTACAAGTAGAATTTTATTCGATTAATAATTTCAAAAATAAGGGGTTTCCTTTCAATGAATAATTTCCAATTCATGCCTTTTCGATTAATAATTGACCACTTTAGCTAATATTTTAGATAGCCCTGACAAATGACAAACATATTATATACAAATATTTGTTTATCGGAAATTTGAATTTATTTTGTTCGGTGCTTTTGCAAACAGCGTAAATTGTTTTAGGTAATTTTAAAATCAGTATGATATATTATCATCTGAATGTCTTGGTTTTACTGTTATAAAACTTAAATTTTTCGTATGGGTTATTTTTGTAATTCTTATAAATAATATAGGGCTAATATTGGACAAAGGCTCCCTTTTTTCTTAATGATTAATTTTCTTTTTGTTTTCAAATACTTTCATAAGCAATAAATGCAATTTGGTCTATTTTCCAGACCGTCAACCCATCCTCCGTGACGCCGCAACGAGAACACAACCCCAGTCCGGCGGTCGTGTATCGACACACGCAGCAGCACGCCGACACGGGGCGCGCTCATGTGTCATTGCCGAGTGACGCTATGGCCATTGATGATAGAGATAAAGCAAAGAAAGACAGAAAGTGGTTCTTGGGAAAATTATTTCGGAGGAAAAAAAAAGATGCCGAGAGTAGCTCCTCAGAAAGCGAAGATAGCGCGTCTCAGAAAGTGGAAGTCAAACGAAAAAAGACTAGTGGGAAAAAGAAACGACCTCAAACTGCAGCCATAAGTAGTTTCGATCATATTGTCCCTAAGCGTCCAGAGAACAAGAGAGCTCAAAGTTTAGTAAAGAGTATTGCTAAAGAGGAGATGGATGAGGGCGTGCTTTCCGATCCGTCGGCGGGCTTCGTTAATTATCGAGGCCGAGGTCTCCCGCAAGTACCCCATGCTAACGAACCTTGGTTTGGTAGCCGAGATAATTTTGAAAAACGCACAGGCAGTTCGTCGTGCAATATATCCCAGGAAGGATCACTTCGAAAGGGTAGAAAAGGACGCATGAAAGCGCGGGTGGAGGCAATACGAAACAGCATGCGTAAAGATTCAAGTAGTGATGAAGATTCCCAAAAATCATCAGCTTCATCTTCGATGGTTCGTTTTCGCAGTGACGATTCATTAGTGAATACGTCTCGAGATGGATCTTTAAATAAGAGGAGCCGTAGTGCACGAACTGAGAGGTATATTAAACGATTGTCAAGAGATGATGAAAATCAATTAAACAAAGAAGCAGAGTTGCTTCAACAGGGATATACCAAAGCTGAAGTAGAACTACTGACAAGAACTCCTACTAGTCAAAGCAGTGGCTACGGAACAGCCAAGCAGGAGAATCATTATGGCAACATTATAAAGAAAAATGTTGAAAACTTGAGAACAAATTATAAACCTGTGAAGTCTGAATCTATTTCATCATTTCCATCAATGCAAAGCTTTCCTACTGCTGTCAATTTTAGCGGAAAAGTTAATAACGAGAGCTTCAGTTATTCTATGCCCTACAATCAAGTTACCAATAGAATACATAATCCAGGTATTAACAATATGAGGGATGGTAGTATTGAAAGACGTGTGTTAATGCAGCAGGCTGATGATGTGTTAACTGTGAAATTTCCTTTGGGCAATATCAGTGGTAGATACCAGACAGAGGAAAGAGCACCGCCAGTGCCTCCACCTAGAGATTTTCAACGTAAAGCTGGGACTCCAGTAAGAAATATCCAAGATGGACGTAGACACACTGGATCTTTGAGCAATCAACCAAGCTTTGCAGATTCAAACAGTGCACGGAATGAGGAGTCACACCTTCAAGGGAGAAATCAGGAACAAAATTTTACTGTAAAACAACATAACATGGCTCCAAGGCGCCCAACATCAGAAGATCAGTATTTATGGAATAATGCAAATACTAATTATAACAAGAGGAATATTTTAGAACAAAGAAGACCGGCATCAGTATCCACAGAAATTGTAAATCCTGATTATTATGCAAATTTACCTTTTAATTATAGAGCAAATAATATTACTAAACCTATATTGACAAAGCCTGATTATATTTACTATGCAGATCAATGTCCAAGGTCGAGGAAACCTATTCACATCCAGTCTAGTCAAAATAAATTTGATCAACATTATCTCAGTGATTCTCAGACATCACTTTGTCAACCTGGTAATAGAAATAGTTTAAGACCAGCACCAGCTCGTAATGCAACAGAGTTTTGGAGAAAAATTGATGATGATGAATGTCAAAGAAAGAGACAAGTACAGTTTTCCAAATCCAGAGCTTCAAGTGATCAAACTATTTTAAATAATTTAACGGCTTCTAAGCGACATACAATTATGCCTAATTACTCCTTTCATAACGACATAAGCAAACCCATGTTTATTAAATCAGACTATCAAAATAGGTCTCTGAATCCACCAAGTAATTGTTTGTCAAATACAAAGAACGAAGTTGATAATGTAAGATCTTGGAGACCAGCAAGTTTAATAAGGCAAACTCAACCTGCAGAAATTAAGGTGAAACCTCCACAAAAAGCACATATTAGACATAAATCCGATTCTTATGTTAGACCCACGAGTAAAAATATATCAGATGATGAAAAAACATCCGAGCGACGCAAGTCTACTAACTTGGATGATGCTCTGAATGAGTTAGAAGCTATCTATAATAGCCTTGGACTGGGAGATGAAGATTTACTTGATCGTGCAGAGAGAAGAGAACTTTTAAATTCTACTTCCAATGCTGCACAACGAAGAGCTCAGAGTTACCAAGACACAATGCTACGCCTGAACAATGATCAAATTCAGTTTCGTAAGAAAGCAAATGTTCCAGATAAAGTACAGGATGATATGGCGTATAGACGTTTGAGTTCAAAGGACAGGAATTCGAGAGATTTACATTTGAAAAGCCCCCAGATGATGTACATGTTAGCCTCACCAGCATTTGGACCTTATTCTTCTGATGATGACAAATATTCAGGTGATGGACAGGAACCTGATATAATTCATGATGATGTGGTGTTCCGTAATATCAAACATGCCAACAATCATCTCAAAGTAGTAGAACCGCAGCCACCATTCGGGATACCAATAGGGCCCGTTTCCCCAGCACCCCAAAGTGACTATTTACATGCAACTCCAGAAAACAAATTAAGACCTCGTTTTACACCTAGAAAGTCACCTGATATTGTGTCTGATGACCTTGCATATCGTTCATTGAGAAAAGATAATAAAAGCCAATCCCTATTTGATAATGTTGAAAATTATGTGAATAACAATATGGAAAATGGTGACAATTTAGCAACAATAAAGAAGAAAAGAGCCGTTCGGTCATTATCGGCAAACATATTTACCATGGTTCAACAGGAAATTGATGAAGCTTTGCACATGTCAAAATTAGCCACATCACATAAAGCCCAAAGTATTACCGATTTGAATAAGTCTCTTGTAAGAAGCAGTGCGCAAAACGAATCTAGTCCAGAAATTAAACGAAATAAATTAAGTAAAAATCGCCATAACACTATAAATTTATTTTCAGACGTTAATTTAAACGGCCATGAATCAGCATTAACTGTAAAAAATGATCCACTAAATGCTAATAAGTATATAACAAAACCACCTATTTCTATAGAAAAATCCAAAAGTTCTTCTCCATCAAACCGATCCCCATTAACCAGTAATAAATATACTAAAGATGAATTTCAACATGTCCTTTCATTATTGGCTCAAGAAGCAATGGATACAAGTAACAAACTAGGAGTAGCTCTTGCAGAGATTGACAGAAATAATACTTCGAATAAGAACCCGTTTAAAGATAATTGTGCTAAACGAAATAGTCACGTCTTCGTAGCCTCTAATCATAATGCCAAGCTTAGGTCACCCTTATCTGATTTATCCAATGCAAATCAAGAGGGAGACAATTTGTATTTGAAAGTGAAAGATACCCTTAAATTTGATTCCGATATTGTAAGTACGCCAAACATAAAAGCGAAAAAAACCGAAGACAGTTTATTGGCTATTTCGGATCAATTACAAAAAGTGGAAAGTAAATTGAAGAACACTTTTGATAGGGAAATAAACTTTGCAAATGAGGGTGTTAAACTAGCGGCTATAGTAACGAGCATAGATGATAATATTAATAAAAAAATTAATGAAGAAAACTCATCATTGAATAAAAGTAGCATGTCTAGCAAACAAACACAAGATGATGGAAATAAAACTGAAGATTTAAAATGCGTTAAATTCAGTTCAAGTAGCAAGCTGGAAACAGAGGTAGAAGACTTGGACAAAATTACCATGTTTGATGATTTAAGGCAAGGAATCAGTGAACTTTTAAATGGCATTTCACAAGTAAATGATAAACTGAAAATAAAATCTCAAGAGGACAACAATGATGAAAAGGAAGTAACCATTGAGGAAAAAGCGATAAAAGATCAGCACGATGATGCTGAAAATTCAAAGGCAGATACCCCAGATTACAATTCATCAGAAGAGTTATCAAATATTTTCAAACTTGATGATAAATCTGTAACTGACAAAGTTGATTGCAATCATGTCCACAGTGAGGACAGAAACAGTGAACTAAATTCTCCTCGGTTAGTTCAAGATGTAAATCGTAAGTTGTCATCATGCGAAAGTTCCGTGGAAAATGATGACCATAGTCAACCTAGTCAAAGTAAAATAGCATCGACATCAAGTCAAGTGGTTCCATGGAGAAAGCAAAGGCATAATCCTGATCCCGATAATTCAGAACGAGGTATGTAAAATATGATTTGGTAAATTGATAGCTGTTTTATAGCACTGCATGGTTTTCTCGTCAAATACACTGTTTTCAATATTTAACTTAATGATATGTTAGCGCTTTTATGTTTTACAAATCTAATTACTCAAATTAATAAAACAAATAATATTTATACAGAAGAATTTCTAAAGAACAGCTTTATTTTATAATAATCATATGTATATGCCTTAGACTTACAACACCTCCATTTCTGCTTATCATTCCACATACTACTGTATCTTGACACTAAAATCAGTTTAATTTTAACCATTGCCATGAATACTTACGGAACTGAATTATTTGAAATTGTTGCCATTTCAATCTATTTATATTTTACGTAGGTATATGAGAAATTCATTTTCTTCTTTTATTCATGCTGAGCTATTTTCAGATACATGTGAATAATGGCAATTGTTTTAAAAGCTTTTCCGTTTTTGTTCAAAGTAATTTTTTATATTACTATTTCACAAAACAAAACTTGAATTTGATTATCAGCTTGAATGTGCTTTTGTGTTTTTGTTTGACAGATGATTGCAATAATTACCATTCACATAAGGACCCTCCTTGGTACCGCGTTCCAGGAAATTTGATGTTAGCATGCTCCTATACATTGGTTTGCACACAACAGTTAGCCTATTTGGATTGGTTGACTATATTAGGCTTAATATTAGCTATGATTACTATAATTGCAATGCTTTTAATATAGTTTATGTAAATACATTTAATTTTATAAAGAACTTATACTTAATGAGACAATTTAGCAGTTTGCGTTCAAGGTTGAAGATTATGCTTTTGATACAATTCAAAGTAATATAATACTAATATAATTTAACTCCGACAATTGTCTAATTTAATATTAAAAATTTATGAACTGTGATGTATATAAAATAAAAATTAATTTATAAATTAAAAATCGTAATATTATCTCTTAATTAAGAAATGGTGCCAAATATAATTTTTCCCTCATTATCATTTTTTTCTTAATTAACTTAAATTATTTTGTATCGTAGTAAACAACAGTAATAACATTTAATTTAGATTTTTATAACATGATTTTTGCATTTACTTTTAGCCGACAGCTTGGGATAGTGAATAGAATTAGTTAGTATAATAGATTTAGTTTTTATCCCATATATTTTCAAACGTTATTTTATGCATGTTTTTTGTTATACCTAGTGTAATATGATTAATTATTTTGGATTCACGTTTATGAGACAACGGAGAAAGTAACCCCATTTTCTAGTAGCCTCAAGCTAATCTATATTTTTTTAATGAAGAACCATTTTTTATATTTTAGGGATTGTGATTTGTCTAGAGCTTTTAACGTAATTAACATAATTTGGCCAGCAGAATAAATCAGTGACAAATTTAATCTACTGGCCAAACTCGGATAGAAATTGGATATTTTTAAAAAGCCATTTAGGCTTTTTAAATAATCTAATTTCTTCATTGTCTAAATGTTTTCATCAATGTTATGTTGTCCTTTGCGTTAATATCTCTGATTGAACGTATGTATATTACTGGTAGCATTCTTTGTAATTAAAGATGGTGCAGGTAGAATTTGGAGTATTTGTTGTCAATGTTGCCCAGTAGTATATACATAACAAACAAAATACATACCTATATACATTATATTTCAGTTACAAAATGTTTATATCATGCCTAATACTTGTATCCACATGGCTTTTACTAGTTAATCCTCTGCTGATCACATACACCATTACTCATAGTTCATTGAGAAATTGTCATAAAGCTTATGATTTTATACTAAAATTAAAATTGTTACGTTTTTGTTTTAGTTTTAAAACATCATATTCATTTTGTGCATTTTATAAATTAAGTGGGTGAATATGATTGACTGCCTGAGCTGTGTGGTTCTTTAGTGGCCTGTTGTGCGGCATATTGTGTCATCTGTTATTAGAAAATATGTATAAATTGATAATTGAATAACCAAAAGTGGCTTTAAAAAGACAAAATTTTGGTAATGCTACACTAAATTTACATTATAATTTTTCATTATAATTTTATGTAATTTAAAAACCTAAAAATCTCAGTGAATAAATTATTATACAGTATAATTCAAATTTATTTAACACATAGTTATTCAAATTTAATAATTTTTGATATAGAATTTCTGATGCATGTAAAATTCATAAATATTTATTTATTACTGTATATATTGTCAAGATGATGGAATAAGTACAATGTACGAAGCTACAATGTATTTCATACAGGCACACAACTTTGTGTATTTTTAAAAGAATGTATTATTGCTTGAAATTTTGAATTTTTACTTAAGACCGTACTTAAACAAAACTTCAAAGATCTAAGGAAGTTATCATATATAATAATTTTATAACAATTTTTATAATATAGACAAAATAAATTATAGACTATCTATTATGAACTAATATTTTTATAAACTCTACAAAAAATAATATTGATAAGTAAATGAAAAGTACACAGGTACACAAAAATTTACACTACATATTCATAATCTGGTATTTTTTAATTTATTTGTATGAATTTTTTATTAGATAACACAGATTGATTAATAGATGTGAAAATGTACAACAAAAATATATTTATATATTAAAATAAATGGCAAAATTAGACAAATGAATTGTGTATATTAGAATGCAATTTCTTTCTTTTTCCTACTTGCTTTGAGTTGGTGGACATGTCAATTTGTCCAATATTGATTAAATCTCTTATTTCTAACAGCAATTTCCAATGTTGTTATGAAACGAAAAAAACAGTTACTTTTAATGCCCCTGAATTTTGAGCTATTATTGAAATATTTGTTAAAATTAACTGAGGTTCAATATATCAATTGTAAATATTTGAAAATATGCCATTTCATCTAATGTTTATGAGGTTCAATGAAGTTAAACATTTTTAGTTAGTTGAATAGCTATTAGCCCATTGTAACTTATCAAATGTTTATTATAAAAATAGGCAGTTTTATGTTATAAGGGGATTGAGATATTATACACTCAATATATTTTTAATAACTGTATATCAATAGTATAAGATTTTACAAAGTAAGCTAGTATCAATGGTAGTAAGAATTCTGAAAATTATTGTAATTTAAATAAAATTGCTAGAGTAAAATATCAAACTAGTTTTTTAATCATGGCAATCTGAAATATAAATTTACTTATATAGTGAATGATTTTGATTCTAGGTGGCATGTAAGTGCCGGCAGACTATAGACCGCCGCTCCGCAATAATTGAACTGTTATCTGTGATGCCATGAACCAATTATTTTTTTCAATAAGCTTGTTTGTAAAGAATGTTTTGTTTAAAATCGAATTGATAAATTTTGTTAATATTTTAAGCTTTAACAGAATATCAATGTATTTACGTGTAATTGTGTAATTTGGGAAAATATATGCTTTTTCATGTAGTACATTTATAATTTAAAATATGTTAATATTAAATTGAAATAAAACCAAATTTTCCTAATTATGGCATTTTTTTTACATTTATTTTTAATAATTACTAATTATACATTGACAACATGTTGCTTATTAAATAATAAAAAATGTAATATTTTGAAATAAATTGTAAAATTATCATTCTTATTGTATGTAATTAACACTATAAAAATTAGCAGTGGAAATATACTATTCAATAATTACGCTTAGGAAGGTGGGTAATCTTGAAATATTTTGCCATTTTCAAATCTCTAGCATTAAAATTTTCCTTCACTATAGGAATATTGTACTCTTTTAACACAAATAAGCTATGACATAAATGATAATTTTGCTTGATTGTATGAATCTAGTGATTCCTAGTAGTCTTTACTTCCAAAATGACTTAAAATATATTCATGCGATTGATAAAGAGTGACCATAGCAACATAGGACAGTTTCAGCCACAAAGAAATATCGTACACAGAATCAGGCAGGAACATATTGAAAAATTGGTTTCAGGGATGATCCAATGTCTCTGTTCCCGAATATACAACTATGACAACCAATAAAATTAAAGAGCTTGGCAAGGCAGCCGGAATGTATGGATTTGTTGCCCTCCCCTCCTTCCACCTCCTTAATAGGTGCCTGCATAGAATAAAACACTTTTAATGATCTAAAGGTAATGTTTCAATATACCATTACTCCAACTTCTATATACTCAATAGATAAGAACAAATTATTTGTATGTATTTTTAAAAAGGAAATATGAAATTTAATGACATAAAGTAAACGAAAAATTAATTAATTAGATTATTTAACTAAAAAAAATTTATTAAATGCCATGAATACAAACAATTAACAAATGACAAAATTGTCTCAATAGTTGTTATTCATAAACTACACAAGTAAATTTTTTTTATTTTTTTAATTTATTTTATTTTCCATATATGTAACATGGTTCTCGACTTTCTTGCGTCTATTGTGAAACTTTATATGACACATACATATAATGAGGAAACCTTTTTTAAATATCTTAACGCTTGTAATTCCGTTTTTGCAAAGACGTGTTAGTCCAATTAATAAATATAATTTTTATATTATGCTGCCATCTAGCGATACATGATTCTATTCAGTAGTCGCCTGCAGTAACTAACGATATAATTTGTTCAATTATAAACGATAGATGTCATTAAGACGATCACAAAGAGCAATTTATTTATTAAATTTTAAATACAGTAATAAATATATTTTTAGGTGAATTATTTCAATAAATATATTACAAAATTTGTATTGTAAAAATAACACTTGTAGTGTATTTTTAAAAGAATCTTAGTTTTTAAACTTGGAATAAAATATGATTTTCTACTGGCGTATTATGGAACATACGTATGACGGATAATTAAATGTTTTTAATACTATTGTTTTCTACAGTCGAATATTTTTTGTTTAAAGTAGGTATTTACGTAAATCCCGCATTCATAATAACAATTATGAACTCTTAGAGAAATATACACAGGAAACAACTACTGTTTGATCCTCAGTGCAATGATTATGAGAAGGCATATCTGAGTTTTCACATATTTTCTTCCGACAATAGATTTAGAAAATATTGAGAAACTATGTAATTTGAGCAAACCATCCCATTTTAATCGTCTATCCACTGCGCATTTTACTAAATTATATTATTTTCCTGGAATGATTGCATTACTTATTGAAATTAATGTTATTCATAGGACCATGTAACAAAAATTATAAACTATCATATTTATAATATACACATAACGTATAATCTATTACCTGCCATTTTGTGTACCTACTGATAAAATAAAAGACGCCTGAAAAAAATTTTGTTCCATACAATAAGCTTCTTATTTAGCCATACGATACGATGCAAACTTCTGAGTAATAGTTATATAAATGAAAATTTTAAGAATAAACAGATAAGTACTTTTCAATCTCAATACCGTTAGCTATCTTTGCTTATCTTAACTATTTCAAAATATAATTTACCCTCGCAAAGAAGTCTGATAATACTTTGAATTGCTTTGTACGTCTACAAAACACAGTTTAACAGTAATTTGTGCAAAATATTGAAAATTGTAGCAAGACTCTTATCACTCAAAATTAGGTGTTCAAAAAATATCTGTCTTACGTTTGGGTCTCTAGGCCGCCTCTAGGGAAATCTAACCGTACTAATATTTTATAAATTATGAGGTAGATAGTATTTGAATAAAGTTACCATGCGCAGTTTGGACATGGTACAATAGATGTCGATAGTAAATTTGCAATAACCATAGACTCGGAAGTTGTCTGTGGTCGTTATCACCAATTTGCATTATTTAACTGTCAGAAACTACAACCGACTGAACTTAGCAATCTTACACTCCGTTCGTTTTAATTTGTAATCTGAAGTTTGAAGTAGTGTTTCTTGTGTAGATTTACACTTACCTTGTTTAATGTGTTTAATTTGCTCAAAAGTTGTGATATTTAATTAGTCGTTTTATTAGTTATGTTATTGTTTATTGTTAACGCTTCGTAAGGTTTTTGTGAATTTGACAAATAATTATTAAATTGTAATATCTACCTGACGTGTGATAACGGTGTGTTTGTTGTGCCGGGTCTGTTACGATTTTTGTATGCTGGATTGTCTACTGTAAGGTAATTTTACTTATATCTAACAATATATTTATAAGTTTACAATTAGTACAGTGTTTTTTAAGAAAATAAAACCTGTTGAATATACATTACATAATATTACATTATTCTTATAGGGTATTGTTTGCCTTGCCTTGTGAAAATTGTGACCTATTATTGTTTATGAGATCTATATCTTAATAATTGATTTTTTTTATTATCCATTTAAAATATAGCTTAGAATTTTCTCGTTTTTCTAGCATGACTGAGGTAATGATTAGCAAAACAAATAATTAGTGAATAATGTTTTTACTCGTTGGTAGTAATTAATAAAAATGGAAACCCTTTAAAATAAATAGTGAAACACTGGTGTAATACGTTACACAACTCATCATCCTGTTGGTCTTTAGTCAATTGGGAAAATAACTTAGGCAAAAAATTTCTTAATTATACAAAAAGTTTCGAGTTTACCGTTGCAAGGCAAGGTTGCAATGGAATTGTATCTCGCCCTTTATTTTTACGAAGATATATATATACATTTTCATAGCAAAGAAATAAAGTACTGTTACACAATCACCAAAAACAAGAAATGAAATGTCATTAAATCATAATGTTTTAGATCTTGTTTGTCTTCTGTAGGTCCAACTCTATTAAAATTCATACTCATAATATGGAGCACTGTAACTTAATTAAATATTTTATTATAGTGTAAACTGCAACATATTGAGATGGATTGACATATATTCAGCTTGACTGTAAATTGAGCTTAACACATTTATTCCGTAAAGATTTTAAATATATTTATTACTATCATCTTCATTATTATATGTATTGCTGTCCCAGAAGAAAATTAACGCATCTATTAAAATCAGGGACAAAAATTATAGTAAAAAAGGAATAAAGTCATAAGTCTTGTTCACAAGTAGGTATAAGTGAACAAGAAGTAACCTGTAGGTTACTTCTTGTTCACTTATAATCTTGAAATGTTGCACGACGAACATCCTAATAGTACAAGTAAAAAAGAATCATTTATTTATAATTTGAAGCGGAATTATTATGTGATGAACTTATTTCCTTGGTTCCTTTTTTTTAATGTTTGTGAAAAGGAACCTTCAGGGCGCAAGTTCCTCTTAGCTGTTGCGTCAATGTGCTTATGGAAGATGGAATATAAATTTTATAGATTTCATCTGTGCGTAACTAGTTGTTTTTTTATTTACTTAAATAAGGTTTCCGGGAAGTACTGACTACACGGATCAAATTAAGATAGTTTGAAAGGCATTTAATGAAGTTTTAGCCCAATTGACAATTTTAAATGGGGTGAATTTATTAATCCTTTCCTCTCCAATATTACTCCATATGAAATTATAACCAAATCTTAAAAAGAGGCCACATAACATTTTTATTTATATGCATATATACCATACATTTTTCAGACCTATTATTTATATGTGTTTTATTCAGAATCAGCAAACGGTTATATGATAAGTAATCTGCAAGTTCCTGTTTATTAGAGGTTGCTGTTCACCTTATCATTGCAGTGTAGCTCACTCTGGTTTTATTGTTTTGTAATGTCAAATAACAAAGTGTCGTGTATTTTGCAATTATTATGTTCCCGTAAATAAAAATATTTTGTTCCTTAAAATTGTAATAAATTATTACTATTAAATTGTTTCATAATAAGCTGTTAAAATTTGGAATTGAAAAGTTACTTAATTAGGAATGATCAATTTTACATTTTTCATAGGGAAAAAACAAATTATTGTATGCTATTATTTGACAAAGTAAGATTTAAGTTTATGTAGTCCATGCTATGAGGTGCTGAATACTTTAAATCCTCACATATTTACTGACTTACTAGAAATAAGTAGTAGCAAAATCGTAATAAAATAATTTTTGGTGATTATCTGTAAATGAGGACAAAAGTTTAATGATTTTTGCTTATACGTGCCTAATAATTTACAATTTGGTTAGAGGGTGGGTAATTTTATGAATTTAAATGAGTTGTCATGCGATAGATATATTTTTAAAATACTCATTACAATATGAGGTAATTGCTTAAAATGCAGTTTGGCAGTGTCAGTCACAATTTTGTCACATAGTAATGAATTTATTTTGCGCTTCCATATAAAAATCAAATATTAAAAATAAGTTATGATCATTTATAATTATAAGCTCATTGACAAGCCTGTTCCATTTGAAATGAGTATGTGGATACTAATAAAATATATAGGAGTGTGAAAATGATACATTTTTTGCCATCTATTAGAGTAGAATAAGATCAGCTTTAATCGGAAATTGAATGAACCTTTTCTATTTTAATTTCATCTTATCTCTATAGTTGAACTCTTAGGTGCTTACTATGTTTTTAATTTTGATGATTTGATGATTCTGATTTTGATGATGATGATGACTTTGTTATTATTATGAATACATTTTTTCATACATTTCTTAGATCATTTTGTATGTACAGTATAGTCCATCATTTTGTATATGATTGATGAAGTCAGGAAGTAGTTTTCTTTATAGTCTTATTATAATATCATTACTTCAACTTTTTTGTATTTCAGAATTTTGTTTATGTATTTGTCATGACTAAATAACTGAATTAATTTTATTGATATTTTCAAAATTTTGTTATGTCTTAGACATAGTGAGCCTTGAAAGAAGAAAATCTGCATGTGTAAATCATTGTATATTAGTTTGGTTTATAATTTTTCTGCTAATGCTCCCTTCTTACGTGAATTTACAAGAGCGTTTTCAAGGCGTCACATTCTTCTATTCAAAGGGTACCTAGCCATCTAAATCTTAAGAAATACTTATTCTTATCAAGTTAGAACCAAAGTATGCCATAGCATGATCTACCAGTACTGGTCTACATCTTATGTGGTTTCGTGAGTCATGTAAATATCGATGGTAATATTTATACATTTGACATTCAACATTACCGGGAATTCAATTGATATTGGCTTGACCTCGTGAGTACAATCTTTACCCGAGTCTACCAAACTGACAGCACGTTCTATTTGTACTTTTATTCACATCGAAAATCTGGATTTATGACTGCATTATAATAATTCTATTTATTACTAAGGAGTTTTGATATGTATCTTCATACATTTATTTTATAAACTTCATCATGTCTACGACATCACCTGTGACCTTACTAAACTAAATAAAAAGAACCCAAATGCCACGTGACTGGTTTTTACCAATGAAGAGTTCCTTTATTTACTTTTTGGCTCCATTCTATTCAGGACATAGGAATATAGTACTGCCGCCGGCTATACGTACGTATGTGAAACGGATAACAGTGAAACAAACAATAATAATACGAGGGTGAATCAAATATAAGAGATTTTTTTGAGCACGAGACTTCACGTCTCGTTGGTTAGGTCGGCTTCGTGAATTTACGCCCGTAATTAAGGCACACGATGCTTGATGGAGAGATGCACCCGTTTGCTGTACGACACATCACTATCAAGTTTCTAGCTTACAAAACCTTGTAAAACCAACCGAAATTCTATGCAGACTGACGGCTTATTTCGGGGATACATCACTATTAAGGCTGCGTGTTATTTCTTGACATAAATAGTTCATGAAAGGCTGTGAAGCAGTTGAAAACGACAGCCACAATTGAAGCCCATTACGTAGCGAAACATTCATACCATTCATGATCTTCTGGAGGGTGATTGACGTATGACAGTTACAGAAAATTGTTCCGCGATCGGAATAAGGTATGAGGGCACTCAATCCATCATCACAAAGTTTCTAGGATTCCGTAAAGCGTCTAGCAGACGGGTTGATCGTATTTTGTCTGCAGAACAGTAGTGTGCAGGTCTGTGAGCGGCTCCTGCGATGAAATGTGCGCTTTACTATATGACTAAGCCGAAACAGTCCTGTATGGAATGGAGGAAAAGGGGTAAAGCAGTCCCTGTGAAAGTCTATCAGCTGATAAGGTACTCGTGACTGTTTTTTGGAACCTTCGTGGCTTTTTGCATATTGACTTTAGCATGATCGCGCACCGTTTATATGGTATACTACTGCGATGTGGTCTACCAATTCGAGACGTCATTCTACTCTATGACTACGCGAGACTGTACTGTAGTTGTCACATGCGAGAAATTGAAGCAAATGAGTTGGACACCATTCGAACGCTCGATTGTATCTCTTTGGTATAGTCAAAGAAGCTTTGGGAGGCCAAAGATTCGAAGAGAATTTCGTTAGGTTAGAGCATTTGCGAGGAACGGTCCACTTCCTTTTATGCTGACGGTAATAAAATGCTTCATATTCGCAAAGCAGTCAGTCAGTACTTCAAAATCAGAGGATTATGTATAAAATGCAGTATATTTATTTTTTACTGCAATTAAAAAATTCTCGTTTATATTTGATTAACACTTGTAAATTTTGCTTCAATTTGAAATTTTAGTTTGTCGAAATCGGTATATCTATTAAAAATTATTAAACGTTAAATGTGACGGTAGGTAAGAAACATCTGTTGAAAGTATGCTTTTGAAAACAGATGACCAGGTGTGTGGAATAGTAATGTATGATAATGGTGATGTATCACGATTATGGAAGAAACATCTACTGGAATAGTAAGTGATACGCGATTAGCTATAAAATTATGAAACCGGGTTACGGGGAATATAAAATGAACGCCCGTCGCGTCAACATTGTCTCGAGTGAATGTACAATCAGAGCGCGTCATTCGAATGATATTTTAAAAGCACTTTAAAACGCTTTTAATCCAATAACGTAATTTTCGTATTCTTTATTTTTTTTTATAATTTAATATATACATTTTATTAAGTACATTTTCTGAATATGTGACGCATAAAATGTCAATTCTAGGCGTCACATCTTCAGAAATTGTACTTAATAAAATATATATCCGTATCAATTATATTCGTTCAAATTATAAATATTTTTCCGTATTTTTAGGGTTCCGTCCCTCAAAATGTTCAATGGTCTGTCAAACCGTCTGTCAAAACCCTTTACTCAAACAGTTTGAGATATTACGTTGAAATTATAAAATACCGTATACGGAGGCCTATAGCCTTACATTGCTGTAAAAATTCAAGTCTTTTGGTTCACACAAACAAAAAATATGGCACTTTGAAGCGTATTTTTCTTTATTTTTACCGTAGTCTTACTCGCTGATCATCAAAGACTATAGAGTACTTCCGGTCGACCTACAATCTTGAAAGTCGGGGCATAACTGGTGGTCTTACAGCAGAAGTAAAGGGAAGTCAATAATTTCTAATTTTATGTGGAATAATAATTTTTTTTGAAATTCGCACTTGTGAAGGATATAGTAAGTAATATATTAGGTTCTGAAAAATAAAAATGTTGTTAATAGCTTAGTAAAAATACCATGTATCATTAAATGTTTATAAATGACTAAATGTGCACGGAACCCTCCTTGTGCGAGTTCTACTCGTGCTTTACAGTTTGTTTCGTCGTGGTATGAACTTTTCAACTTAAGTCACTAGATTGTGTAATTTATATCGATTTTATTTACTCCGTAAGATAAATATGTATATTTAGGGTTCGTACCTATATGATCAGTTTGACATCCGTTTGTATCTGTCCGTCCGACCCTTTTTCTCAGAAACAGCTCGAAAGAGGTATCAGATTCAAATTGATATCAAATACTAAGGCCATAGTCCTGTAAACAATTCAAGCTTCTAATTCGATACAATAAACGTATGCAACTTTTCAATTATCACGTATTTTGAGGCTAACTCGCTCATTAAAACCATAGTGTACTCTCCGTTAACCTGGAATTTTAAAATTTTAGACGAAGAAATGTTAAGTAACGGAAAAAATTCAAAAATACTTTTTTTGCATATATTTGTAAACTACTTACTATGTTTTACGAAAATATGATATAATGATATGGGACGTTCAAGACGCAATTTCTATTCGCACTTGAACGCCTTTTTCCCTTAAGCGACGCCAAAATTATGTTTATTTACAAAATAAGAAAACCATTTTCATAAGCACATATATTTATATTTCATATAATGTACTAAAGATTTTGCTAGCAAATCTGATTTCTTTAAGTCTTCGAAAAAATTCGCTATAGGTATACGTAAACATCACTAAAAATACAACATTAATGGTTCTAATCAAGGAGCCACATTAAAATGAGCCACATAAAAGGGAATTGTGATCCATAAAATGTTTTTGTATTCTATCAAGTTTTCGAGATACAATGTTTCAATGTTAACGCAGGGCTTAAATGCTCTACTGTGCATGTACGCCAGGCGCTGCACGGCATCGTCAAAGCGATACGACGCGAATCGGTGAATACCTTATTCAGCTCTGAATATTAATCAATACGAGTATTATTTCGCAGAAAAACCAATTGATTATGTTGGTAATAGGTGTAGTTTTTTTTCCTGAAGTTTTTTCATGGAGATTCTGTTTATAATAATGAAACTTTAAATACAGTTACGATCTAAGAATGCTGAAAATAAAAAAAATATTTTGTTATTGTTCAAAATAATTTATTTCACAATTACAAAGGTCAAATAAAAAAATGTTATAGATTTATTTCCGTCTTATAATGACGAGAGGAATCCGACAAACATTCTTGCTATACCATTTAATTAACACCTGTGTAATTAATATAGAAATAAAGGAAAATTTGTTATAATAACACGGAAGGGCTATAAAATGTAGTTTTTGAATAAAATTTCCTTAAATTAAACATTTTTTATTTGAGTAGTATATTTTCTCGTTGAGAATTCCGTTGCCTGCACGCAAAACAAAAAATAATTTAAAAATCTTTTTTAAAATCGATTTTTAAATTCCGCATTGTATATACAGAGAATAAATAATGATAATACTCTATTTCAGAGTTGGACTTACAATTTTCAAAGTCTTTGATTGTCTGAAGTCACTTTCATTTCGTGGATAGTTTTGAGAAATCCAAAAAAGGAAAATAAAGCAAGAAATTTTGGACATATCATTAAAAATTAAGCTCCCGTCCATCCAGGTAATAAAACATCAAATTTAAATCAAATTAAAATACTCACTCACTATACTGATCAAATTTAAATACTAATTTGATGTAATGAATTCAGGACATAATAGTTAATCTAGAGAATTGAGAGCTTTATTTAAAAAACTTTTCATCTTATAATATTGTACTTGATTTCAATTTTCCATCTGACCTTCCGTCTGTAAAATATTAGGTAAATTAAAAAAAAAGTAAAAACAAAACAATTTTGTAAGTTGGAAATTGTTGTTTGAAATATAACTTCGATGAGTAAACCTTGTATGGAAGTGATTCTCACAATATCATTTTGAAGAAGTTGCAAAACGGGGAATAATTTTTACAGCTTCCATTCACTTATTTTATTTCTGAGTCATTTTGGCAGGGTTAAATTAGTTCATGTTGGGAAACTTTATTAAATTGGACGGACATGTAAGTAAAGAACGTGACATTGATTGTATTTCTTTTAAAATGATAGTCATTATTCGTTAAAAAACAATTCCATGCAGAATTTTATTAGAATTATATACTTCTACTGTAAATTATTCAGTGATTGAGTATTTAACCATTGCACAATTACCTCTGCAAAATTTATCTTTTTAAAAATTGTCTGCTTTAATAGTGTCTATTATGTGTAATTTTCGGCTGCCGAATTCTGAGATGGCATTAATTTTGTCTAACACGTAAGGTTTTTGATAAATAAGGAAGATAATTTATTATTTTTTTTTTCTTAAAACGCCTGTTTTTAATAAAATTAAAAAATCTGCGTAACTAATAAAAATTATTTTTCAAAATACTTCAATAAACCTAATTAACTAATTAAATATATTTCAAACCCATTACGTTTTCTAGCTTTAATATCCTCCAATAGCCTACAATCATGTTAACATCCCACTTGCCCTGACATTGGTGATCCTTTATCTTTATATCTTGGTGGAATTTCGCCCCCTGTTCCTCACTGAAGTCTACAAGATTTTCCAAAGTAAACCAAGTGTGATTTCAGAAAGTGGACTTTCAATTTCTTATTACGTCCTAATTTTTGAAATTTTCTAGCATTTTTAATTGGAACTTTTCTTATTGACGTCCATTATCTTTATATTGGCGGAATCTCTCACTCTGTTCCTTACTAAAATCTACAAGATTTTCCGAAAAGTAATTCAAATGTGATTTCAGAAAGTGGACTTTCAAATTCATGTTAGATCCCAGTTTTCTAACATCTTTATTCGGAACTTTTCAAGTTAACAAGAAAATTCTTAATTAGATTTTTAAAAGAATCCTTGCTTCCTTTTTCCTGCATTTGTTGTAATTTGGATGTCCTTATCTTTCGTTAATCCTTGAACATCTGGGGAACTAAATTAAAGCAGCAAAAGTAACAGTTGTCATAACGATTTCTCGGTTTTAGATCATTGGAGAACTGAATCGAAAGTTTCTTGCCTGTACATAGACCACAGACGCAGTTTTTCCATGCAAACGCATATATGATGGAGAATCTTTGCTCTGAATTACAATACTAGTCCCAAAATAAGCACGATAGACATTTCCAACAAAGCCTGCTACATTCCTTTGTTGTTTCTTCACGGTGAATTCTTCACAGATATAAACAAATGTCGGGATGAATTGTTACAGTTTGTTGAACTTGAAGCCATTTCCAGACTTGAAAAAGCAAATTAATTTTCCACAGAAGAGAAATGATGTTGAATTAATAACGTTCATATATTGAATGATACTTATAATGGTAAAACTTCACATTTTATTGATTGCTCAGAGTTCCCTGCCCAGTCTCGCCCCCCAAATCAACCAGTGATAGTGAGAATTTCTTGACTAATGAATTGTTGATTTAGTAATATTTATTAGGAGATCCAAGAATCCTTATGTTATGGATAATTTTATGTTACTTTTTCATTAATTATTACCTGGAAATATATAAGAAACTGTCGTTCAATTTCGGGCAATTTTACCTGTTATTTAATTAATACACTAACTCGTTTCGCAGACTTTTGCCAAGATTTTGATGGATTGGACCAATGGTACGACGTCACATCTCGTGATTTAGTTTTATAGTGCAAATTATGAAAATTTATTTTGTCTTTAGTTTTATGGAAATTGTGGAATCTATACTGTTGCTTATGGAAATTGTGGTATATATATATATATATATATATATATATATATATATATATATATATATATATATATATATAAATAAGTTACTAATTTAATTGTTAAATGCTTAATTTTTCTGAAAGTTCAATGTTTCAATTCGAATTTCGTCTTTTTTTATTGAACAAACCTTCACAATCTTAACAATATAAAATGTCTTTATATTATATACTCCGCGTACTATATTTTCGCGTTGGCGCGAGTCTTTCTGCCAAGCACGATGGCTCACTTTAGGCCCACGCACTCTCTTTTATCGCGGACGATTATTGTCGAATGTTCATTTTTTACGGGACTTTCCCTAAGGGCCGAGTTTGTATAGTTTTGAGATTCTTTTTCAAACACTTTTGTGGTTTATTAAATCAAGGAGGCATTATGGGGAAAAGGTCGTGCTTAATTCAAAAGGTCACTCCGGAAAATATCGACTTTGTTTTACGAGCGAGAATATAATGGAAAGTTAATTGTAAAAATTGGTATATTAAAAGAAAATAAATTAATGTTTTAACTTGTGTTCTGGCAAAAATAAGAGAGATTGCAAGGAGTGAAAATCCTTTCGTGATTTATATTGTCAATTCATGTATTGCCAATTTCGTGATGGCCTTTAGTTTTCCAATATTGGCATTAAATTGATTATTCAGTTTCCTACTCCCGGGTCAGTAGTAGGGTGGTCCTTCAAAGACCATTTGGTTTATGATCTTTTGAACAATTATTCAGTACCTACACTAAATATAGCATCCAAAATTTCAACAATTCTTTGTAATAACACTTTTACTTTTCCAGTAGGTTATTTGATTATTTTTGTTTAGTTCATAAATCATAATTTTAAGATAAAAGATGACGAGAGTGAAGAAATGTTTGACAAATCTTAAAAATTGGTCGATTTGTAATGGTTTAAATTTGACGTTTAGACAAGGACGGAAATACAGAATGATGTAATTCATTGTATTCTAAGAAGAGCGAATTAAAATAGCAAATGTAGGAGTAGTCAACTACCTATTATGACCAATAAAATATTTTTTTCTTGGGGACCATTTCTCGTACATTAAAATATTGTAGTGTAAAAGTATTGTGAATATAAATAGTTTTGTATATAATTAATTTCAGTGGGAAAATTTTGAATCTTAATAAACTTAATAAACTCACTGAAAAACTCGGTGTATGTATTAAAATTAACAATTCATCAGAACAAAATTTTCATAAATGTACTCGTTACAAATATAAAAGGAGCCGCTAAAGCTAGAAGAAATTAGAAGGTATCACCAATGCGATTTCTGAAATTTAATTTTTTTTCTGAAATATTTCACTTTTCTTTAGAACAATTAAAAGCGTATGTAAATGGATATTTTATACAACCATTATCGCAGATGAAAAATTTTCAAAATGTAGTACAGAGACATAAAAGTCCCGAGATTATCTAATTTACGGCACTACGTTATTCTATTTTATTTTCGTAATAGAAGATCGTGTTGACTTTCGACAAAATGCCCGCAGTATTCGGAAAAAATGTGGATCAGTTTTATACATCCGAAAAAAACATGTTTTCCTTAAGCTTCGCATTTTTCCGGTTTTAGATTCGCGCAGAAGCTATGAATATTTTAAGAAGCCACAGTTTTTATTTGTAGGATAAACAAACAACAAAAATGTGTTTCATTTCCGATTCATTTAATTTGATATTCGAAGTCTGTAGTAAGCATTCTCCTAATTTTTATGTTAAGTTCATTAATAGCGTAGCAGACATCAACAATGTTCATCGTAGTTCGTAGTGATTCTAAGATCGAGTTTCGTACAGTTATGACTAGTATTGTTTTTTATACACGTATGTACATATATTGATGTAAATATTTAAACAAATTGATTAAATATACTTATTTCTCCCTTATTACAACAGTAAAAAATAAAAAAAGTATTTCAATTAAACTATTTATAAATATTAATTTGTCATAACGTAAAAGTAAAAAAATCTAGGATAATCGACTATAGTTTTTCTAAAACCTTTGCTTCTAAAAGGCCTATTTTTATAATTTTAGGTTGAGTAGTTTCGGACATGGGAGGGTTGCCATTTTTTTGGTAATTTTTCAGTATATTTCCGAAGTTATACTACCTAAAACTATGAAAAAATATTTTTTGAACCTTATTATCAGCCCTTTCAAGCGATATCCCACAATATTATATCGAATTTGAAAAAATCTAATATTTAATTTGTGCCCCCTCCAATTCCCACATAAATATTTTTGACTATTAACTGTTTAGATATCTTCGGGTTAATACGTTTTATTTCTATGCCAAATTTCAAGTTTGTAAGTGTAGCGGTTTCTGAGAAAAATGCTGTGACAGACAGATAGATAGACACTTGCGTAATCTTATAAGTGTTCCGTTTTTTTCTTTGAAGATACGGAGCCCTAAAAACCTGGTAGGAAAACCTGAAGAATTTATGAATGTTTTATTACTATTGCAAATTTCAAGTTTCTATGTCAAGCTACTTCCGAGTTAAACGGCTGTGATACACAGATACGGGAGTGATATTAGAAGTGTCGTTTTTCCTTTTGCAGTACGGAATTTTGAAAGTATAAAATGCTACATCAATATATATTTTAACATAGTTCCGTTAATTCGCCACTCTTAATTTGCCCTTAACTTAGAATTAAGCTTACATACATTATTAAGAAATTGGGTGTTTTTAAGATAGTGTTGGGACACATTAGAAAAGAAATATTCATATATTTATATTTTATTTTAAGACTAAAATACAAACTGTATTTATTTTCGATCATTCCATGAAAAACAATTATAAAGTACCAGTATGTTATAAAGTATAACGTTATAAAACAGAGATTAGTGATGTGTCTACGATTTTATTTTTATTGCACGAGTACCTATGTGTGAAATACACGTGTTGTGTATTTTAATTTTTTTTATAAAACTATCTAAAGATGTAAAATCTATTTATTTGTATCCTTGTGTTTTTCGTACTTCACGTATTAGCATTACGATTTATATGCACTTTACTGTCTATATTTACATCTTGGCTCACTGTTTGTCTCCTTCGTATACCTCAAAACATGGATACTTATTAATTTACATAGAAACAAACGAATATAGGTACGTTTTATAGGTTAACATAGATACTTTTTATACGTTAACACGGATAAAATAACGGGTACGAGGTTCATTCAATTAATTCTCTATATTGTTATGTTAATAACAATTATGGTAAACGCTGTTAATTAGTTATTAGTCTTCCTGCAATCATCGATATATGCACCACGTTATCGATGTAGACCATGATATCAATCGACTATGAAGGAACATGATTACCTTAATTCCTGACAAAACAGGGAAAAATCAAAAGCAATTGGAAAATGGATAGACACTATTTACGGAATGTTTGTTTCTTCGTTGAGACACTATTCAGAAGTGATAAAATAAATGTATTAGGTAAAGAATGAGCATCGAAACTCATTCCGCCCAAGTAAGATAGTCGAAACCAATTCTGAAGAAAACAACCGAAATGGAGCGAATTATATCAGCAAAAAATCGAGTGTAAATTGCCAAAATGGCAGAATTAAATACCACTTCATTCGGTAAATAAAACGTTATTTATAATTGTCTTAAACAGCTCATCTTAAAAACGAACGCGCTGATTGCTGCAAATAGTCGTTGGAGCTCTGTGGTAAAAATCTTGAACATATTATAGAGTCGTTAAAACTATTTTGTTACCTGAGCTCATCACCCTGACCCGGAAAGTAAGCAGAAACCGAGGTAATAAATAGCACGTTAAAGATAAATGGCCACATTCTCGAGGTCTGTTACAGAATATTAAAAGGTAGGTCAATATCATCAAAAGGTACAACGCTTCTATTCTTGACCAACTAAAACAAGCAATTACAGAAAAGCGTTATTATAAAAGTAGTCCTCTGCGGTAACAAGCCAGTTCACTTTGCGCGACTTGCCAAGACTGCTTTGTGCGATTATTTATTTGAAGAAATCCTTAACGGTTCAGGCCGTAACTGGTTCGGAGTAATTTTTTCTATTTTCAAATTTAAGAAAAAAGACCTTCAGTAATAGGAATTTAACGAACGATGGTTTATCAAAGGAGACAATTCTAACAGCAAAACATTCTAGTATTGTTAAGGGTATTTAATGAATGTTCTTTGTATGTAGGTAATATATCAGGAAAGTATGTATGAGCTTTTAGTTGTTATTATTTGTTAGTTCGAATAACAAAATGTAATAAGCCAGACTATATTTATTAATACAAGCTAATTGGTACATGTAGATACGTGTAACGTACAAGAAAATAATAGACCGTACATAATTACATTTATTATAATTTGAGCACAATTTCTAACATCATATTAAGTTACTACGAGTCGCAGCCAGTGGCGTGCAGTGCTTTTTGGGTAGGGCAAGCTACTAAAGGAGGCACGTATACAAATATATATATATATATATATATATAAATATATATATATATATATATATATATATATATATATATATATATATATATATATATATATATAAACATATGTGTGTATATTAACTGAAGTATGTTTCCATTTTATTGTTGCGAACAGTCTCCTCATTAATGTTCTTACCGATTAATTCTTGCCAATTTCATGCTTTTTGCTTCAATTTCTTACTAATTCAACATTTACGATGACCGAAGGCCAAAAAAAAGTCGCAGAAGCACATATATTAACACAAACGGTGTTAAATTGTAAACGTAACAAATACGTTAATGATCACTACATCCACGCTTTGCTTTAATATGTTATCAACTACCTATTTCTCGAAATATCCTGCTGTAATGCTATTTATCAGAATTTGTTAAATTACTTAAATTGGAACAAATGTAGTTTAACACCGATGTAAATTTCACTGTTTGTCGGTTATCAAATGAAAAATATACATTAAATATGAATATTTAATTATTGAATATATTTGGCGTTAATTTGCCCACCTGAAGATATTGTAATACAACGAAACTTAGGTCGTGGTAAAGAACATAAAGAAAGTAGAAATAATACTACACACGTAGTTTCATTTAATTGTGAGTAATTAATTTTTACAAAATTAACGCCAAATATATTAAATATAAATTTGATATTTAACAGTCCTTTCTTCATAGTAAAATCACTTTTCAAATAGTTTTTGTTAGTTAAAATCATCACGAACGGAATATTTTTATTAAGTATGTTGTTATTTATGAATATCTTTCTTTTACAGAAATTGAAATTATCATTGAGGCGAGCACATATTTTATTTAAAATAAAACTGCCGGCTAACCGCAAAAACTTATCGCACATGAAAATGACGTACAATAAATATATTTATTTGAAACTTTAGTTTCAGGCTTCGCTTCGGCTGATCATTCTCACTTATATTATTTTTCAATAAAATATAAATTAGAAAATCTCACTTGAATGACAGTCTACGGGGCAACAAAACCTTCCTTGCGGGATGAAAATGTCCATTCACAATAACAAACTAATAAAATAAACGCAAACAGCAAACAATAATTCATCAGAAAACAGCAAACAATAATAAACAGCAAACAATAATAACTAATTCACTTAAATATAATAGGTATATTTTTAAAGTGGAAAATTAGCGTCTTTACTCTATTTTCAGAGTTCGTTTACTGTGAATTATAGATAATTAGTGAATGGAGCACAGTTGTCATTATGTGATGCGCTTGGAATAACAAATGGAATTGTTTCATTCTGAATATAACCGTAAGCTATACCTAATCAGAATGATATAATCTGGATGCTAGCTTGCCCTCGCGCTACAAATCGGCTGCTCGAAATGACGTAATCAATTTTAATTATTTATAGCTAACTTTTGCGTCTCGAACACGTTTGTAATTTCATACAACGAGTCTTAATAATTTCATCAAGTGGAATGAAGTTTGCACATTTTATTTAAAATTGCGCAGACTGGCAGCATTCGGTTTGTGCGTCCGGACTGCAATCGTATTAAATTGCGGACTTCGCTTGAATACCATAAATGGAATTTATTTAAATATTCGTAATATGTCGTGTATAAAGCCAGACGTTCAGGGCAAGGTACGTGTAAGAGCGTCACTGGTCACAGCGGCTCAGTCTTAATAATTCGTCGGCTGTCTAAACGTATACCAACCACTGGTGGTTTTTCGGAGGTCTTTTTTACTAGTTTTCGATCAATTGCTTGTAATTACTATTACACTACGCTCCAAATTAAAGGATCATCAAACATTTTTAAAAATTTTGTGTTACTTTTAAAAAGCTGTAATTTTGCCAAAAGTTATCCAATTTAAATTTTAAAAAAATTTAAGCGGAAATATCGTATTTATTAAAAAGTGTGAAAATGCGGATTTCGTCATTACAGCGTCGACTGTTTAATTTTCACATAATTAAAAATTAATGTTACGAATGACAAGTATCGAGTATAAACTTCTTAAAGAGGACACTAGGAGAGCGTTTCAAAACTGTCCTAAAATTTGTTGTATGGTTAATTTGTTTGCGAGTTATAAGTGGTCAACATTAAAATGAGTTTTTTCCTTGATAGCAAATAACTACTTTAAAAAGAAATTAAAGTAAATTGCTTACATTTAAACACCAATAAATTTTATATAAAAGAAAGTATTAAGCTCTGTGCGATGTTTCAACATTTTTAACAAATTTATGGATATTTTTTATAATTTTTTCATCCGTAACTCTATTGAAGTAACATTTAAAATAAATAATAATGTATTAAAACTATAAGCAGTCTTAAAATATTTACTTTTATTTTAAATCGGTCGATTTTTTGCGAAGTTACAGGTCTTAGTGACTCAGTGTGTTGGTTAGTTTATTATGAATTTAGAGTTGTTATTCATCTTGAGAGGTTTTTAAAATAAAATCATTTCACAAAAAGTGGTCGCTAACAGTTGCTACATCCTATTCTGATGACATCAAGGTAAACCTAACGACACACCTCTAACATTAAAATCCATTACGCCGAAGGAATAAAGAATGCGGCGTCATAAATACACCTGAGAATTATCAGCCTCCATTTACTCACGGATCAGTCGGGTAGGATTGAAGTTTAATGAAGTAGAAATGAAGAAATATATATTATTTGAAGTATTTTCTTTTTCTATTTTGATTGTTCGAATTTGCGAATGTATTAGTACGTCATAATCGGTGTTAATCAAATAAAAAAAAATATTAAGGTAAATTTTTTTTTACCAAAAATAAAAATGTCTCCCATTTGTTACTGTTATAAAACAGCGAGTATATTTAATAAAATTAGGCAGTCTCTGATATTTCGTAATTGTGGACAAATGTATGAGAAATGTTAAATTATATGAAATGCTTAGCTACACTATGATGGATTAAGGTCGCTTTTAACAATGCATAACGAGCGGATGTTATAAACTAATTCGTTTAATTTGGCATTCCATATACAGCTGGAATGCAATCGACTTTCGTTTTAGCTATAACAAGTGACAGCTAAAAGAAGTTTATCACTACTGGATTTATTATTGTCTTTGTTTTCAGAGTATCCCTGAATGTATGTAATAATCCAGTATTGGACAACGAGTTCTGTGTATGATTCAATACTTTACTTTTTTAAATTTACTTTTATGTTAGATTTCTGAGTACCATGAGCTTTAGATTTATCGTTAAAAGGACCAGTAAACTATTTGCCATTTTTAATGACTGGTATTAACCTATAATGGGAATCTATTGTATTAAACAGGAAATTATGCTCTGATCTATATGTAAATAGAAAACTATATAAAAGGTAAATGAAAGTTAATGGATAAACATTATAACCAAGTAACATTTTCTCTAGTTTATATTCAAGTTTAATATATTTATATATATATATATATATATATATATATATATATATATATATATATATATATATATATATAATACATAGGCAAATAGTTTATGCATTTTGTATTTTACGCATTGTGCATTTCCTCTTCTGCAAAACTCTTCTGGTATGATACGAGAATGTCACTAGATGAATTACAGAATAACCATTATAAAATATGTATGTAGTTTCTTAAAAAAATGTTTTTCGATTTTCTTGTGTTCACGTGATTAAATTTAAACGTTGTATAATTAGACAAAACAGTAACAAATTAAGTTATTAAAGTAAATGTACATCACTTGAAGTTCATGTATATAAAATTATTTTTTTATTAATTTTATATATTAATTGTATGTATTAATTATGTATTAATTTGCATAAAATGTTGAAGAATTTCTAAGTAATTGTATCAAACAATAAAGATGTGTTAATTTTATGCCGAAATATTTTATCTTTGGACAATCGCAATAAAACGTATGGAAAGCTACTTATCACTCGAAAGTATTAGGTACAAATATTTATTATCTATTACCTGTTTTCGAAGTACTATTTCTACCTGATTGAGTAAAATATTGAAATTAATTTAAGGTATTTGAATGTAATAATATTAATGGTTTGATGTAGTAAAACTAATGAAAAAAATAATTTTCGAATTTACATAAATAAATCGATATATATTAATAGGCGGCTTGTTGTAACAGAGGGAAGTGAATTTTTACTTTGAATTTGAAAACTTTGAAATCGAATTTTAAACTCAACCTTGTCCTAATGATGTGCTGCATTATGTAGACGAGTCAATATTCAGCCGCAGTTGGTTAGGGTCAGGTAACGGAAAAAATATTTTAGGTAAAATTTGGTTTAGATGTTTTTAATGCATTTCTTTACACTTTTTTTGGGTATGGAGTATAACAATGTATTAAATTTCGGTGTAAACAAATAAAGAAAATTTGCTTTATTGGTTTACATTTCTAATTGCATCAATTTATTTTCATCTTAATTAATCCAGAAAACTATGCTATGGTTGTCTCATGTTGTAATAAAATCTTGGGGAAAGTACTAACGTGGTTACAACATGCTATTTTGGGGTTAATTATAATCAGCCTAAGGTAATTCATTGTTTTTTTGTATTTTCATCTCATGAAATCCTTCGTTCCATTTTAAAATGGACAATAGTCGAAGAGGTCACCGAAAAGTCAAAACGTATAGTAGTCGACGCATCGAAATTTTAGAAAATAAGTGCCATTTTGGCTTTAATTATAATCAGCTTAAGGTAATTCATTATGTTTTTTGTATTTCCATCTCATGTAATCCTTCGTTCCATTTTAAAATGGACAATAGTCGAAGAGGTCACCGAAAAGTCAAAACGTATAGTAGTCGACGCATCGAAATTTTAGAAAATAAGTGCCATTTTGGCTTTAATTATAATCAGCTTAAGGTAATTCATTATGTTTTTTGTATTTCCATCTCATGTAATCCTTCGTTCCATTTTAAAATGGACAATAGTCGAAGAGGTCACCGAAAAGTCAAAACGTATAGTAGTCGACGCATCGAAATTTTAGAAAATAAGTGCCATTTTATCTTTAATTATAATCAGCTTAAGGTAATTCATTATGTTTTTTGTATTTCCATCTCATGTAATCCTTCGTTCCATTTTAAAATGGACAATAGTCGAAGAGGTCATCGTAAAGTCAAAACGTATAGTAGTTGACGCATCGAAATTTTAGAAAATAAGTGCCATTTTGGCTTTAATTATAATCAGCTTAAGGTAATTCATTATGTTTTTTGTATTTCCATCTCATGTAATCCTTCGTTCCATTTTAAAATGGACAATAGTCGAAGAGGTCATCGTAAAGTCAAAACGTATAGTAGTTGACGCATCGAAATTTTAGAAAATAAGTGTAGTAGACATGTAAAGTGGGCGTAATTTTAAACCTATACATTGTGTTACTTTATAGATTTATAAAAAGGGTAAAAAATGATTAATTTCCAGCCTCTGATTACGAAAAACGTTGATAATATTCACTCAAGAAAAAAATTATAAGATGGCTTCCTATTTGTTGAAATGCGCAATGTTTATTTGGGATTTTTTCCTATAGAAGTGAACAAATTAACTTACCAATGTACTGTGTTGCTGGCACAAAAATATGTTTTCTTCCTGGCACAAGAGTAATATGGCTGGACCGAATTGGTTTCAAAATTTATTCGTAGAAATCCCTGACTATCGCTAAAAACACCCCAAGTAACATCACTGATTCCTGATTGTAAATAAAAGTTACAATTCTTTATAATTATGTGAATATTTATGGCCTGTAAGCCTAGTTATGAAGTTCCGCGTGAATTATTAATTTGGTTCGTTGTAAGTAGTCAATTAAAGGTAGTTTAATGTTATTATATTAATTCCAAAGTTAAAATTTCTCTTAGTTTTAAGTATGAAAAACCTTTATTGTTCTAGAAAAAAATTATTGTGTTTTAAGGCTTCTTGTATAATTTTTTTTTGTTTGATTTGATATAAATAATAACAAAAGTTGAAACCGCTATTGTCCTACATATAGATTTTTTATTGTAATTTTCTGCGCTGTGACTGTGACACTAACCCCAAACATGGAACAATTTGTAACAACCCATTTTGTTTTAGGAAAATACCTGCTGTGAAAATAGAGCAGCATTCTTGATCATTTTTCTTTTAGGTTTTATACATTAATAGCCGCAAAGCAATCAGTGGTTTTCATAATAGGATCGTCTTGTTGAAAGTTGTTACACCATGTCTGGTCCTCCTTTACTTCTATATTTCTATATAACATTTTGTGGGATAGTGATTTTTTACGTTACATATTTTTGGAAAATTGTATATCAGAAATTTATTCAAGAATTGAGTATTAGCCTTGTTTTATAATTTTTGCTGTTTATCTGTCTATTTGCTGTAGCGCCACGCAAAAACTGCTTAGTCGATTTTAACGGCACTTTCGCTTGTTGATTTAAATCTAGCTTACTTTTAGAAGCTCGATCGACCATTTCCGAAGGAATTAAAATTTCAATTGTAGCGCTTACTTTGTGAGAACCGAGTGCGCGGGCTTAAGAAATGATGAATAGAAATTGTCCAGGCTGTGACAGCGATTCAGCTATGCTTTAAGCTGAAAAGCCACCATTAAAACATAGTTTTATAGCTTTCAAAACCTGGCGAAACATTTCTTTCTGAAAAAGTTATGTAAGTAAATCATTGAAACCTTTTATAGAATGTTTACATAAATAAATATTCGATACTCAGTTCCTCTAATTTAATTTCCGGAAAGTTATTTTTATTATCTAGACATTGAACATAAATTTCGTTCACTGTCAATGAACTCTCTTACTTTATTAAGAACTCGATGTTTGTGTGTGAGGCAGGTAATTGCGAGACAGGGGTGCGGTTGAGCGCCAGACGTTATTTACCCGTACAGGCTTAAGCTTATTCAAACGTATAGAGCCCTGCGCGCTCCTCCATTCGGCGGGGAAAGCTGACACCGTGTATTTTACAATTTAAATAGGTTTAGTGAAAATTTTGATACGTATTTTCGTTAGCATATAAACAGCATTTTTAGAAATATAGAGGTTTTTTGAAATGCTTGTGTACTTTGCTCAAAATATCGTACAAAAATAATAATCTTGTGTGTGGTTTATTTTTATATTAATGCACGTTTTATCTTAAGTGTAGTATAGTGTGGAATTCCAGTACGGTTACCTAAATGATATTTATCTGCGTAATGACTGTGCATGTCTTGAATAAACTGCATAATGACTATGCATGTCTTGAATAAACTGCATAATGACTGTGCATGTCTTGAATAAATGTGAATATCTTATACACATCCGAGACGTGGACATTGTGATAACTGGAAAAGCGGAAAATAGATCTCTAGATATCTGGTGCTGGAGGAAAATGTGTCAGAGTCATGGACAGAATTTCGTACAAACACCTCCATACAAGAAAAACTTAGCATCACGTAGCGTCTATCAACCCTAGTACAGTCTCAAAATTTGAATTTCTTTGGCCATATTATGATCCTTGCGATGGGCTGATCAAATAAAATCAGCAGTTGGAGTCCCTCTACATAAATGCACTAGGATGTCGGCCATTAAGTTAAGATGGCGAGAAATTGTGAGTGTCACATCAACCACCAATGATAATGTAGCCTCTTCATGACCACGACCGCTCTGTCAAGAGCGACACGACTGAGAAAATAATTCTGACTGTGACCTTTCTCGAAACTGGCGTGAATTTCGTCACTTCGAAAACTGTTTCGAATCGAAAGTAGCTCTTAATCTTGGGTCTAATTAAATACTGACAATTGAAGTTAAGCCATGTCATTGGCCCTGGATCTTTATTGTGATATGAAATATCTAATGGTGCGTTAGAATGGGAGCTAAAATATTATGATGGCAAGACGCATCTTTCCATTTGGCCAGCTTTGTGCATTGTCGGCTCTTTCCGACTTAATTCGGTCAGCTTTGCGTCTTGTCTTCTTTTCGCCGGCTTCTCGTCTTGTCAGCTTTTTCCGACCTAATTCGACCAGCTCCTTTATATCGGTGTATTGCATTATACTGCCTTAAAACGTTACATGAAAATAATTGTGCCTGTTCGGGATTTGAACCCAGAACATCTCGCATCCTAAGCGAAAATCATACCCCTAGACCAACGAGTTGTTGTGGATTGTGGAATTCTGGTATAAATTGCTAAGCTTATTTTTTTATAAATAAATAAATTTTTAAACTACAAAATGTTTTTGGCAATATTTTTCCGTAGATGGCGCTATACTGACTGCATAGTTCAAATCTATGTTCGCGGGCGTCCCATAACGGCTTGAAATTTTTTTTTAATGTCTTTTGAAATATCGTGTAGTGTTATCATTAAAATCTCTAACTATCAACATTATGAAACACGTCAACTTCACAGAATAATAACTATGAGGCCTTCAAAATATCGGACAACTCATATGACTGATACGTATACTCAATTCGAAGTAAGCTATTGTCAAGATTATTGTGACAGGTGTAAGGAATGCTCATATGAAAAATAACAACAAATACGTACAATATATACCATACAACATTTTATTTACAAGTCAAGTAAACAATAGTACATACTATTAAACATACTTTTGTCAACAGTGACATTCTATTTTTGGGGGCTTGTCTATGATGCTATTTTTGTTTGTGCCTATTCTTTAGACTATATTGGTAAGTAAGTCGTATCGGGTTCGTACAATAATGACTACACATTTTAATAATGACAAAAATTAGTGAACCAAATTAAAATACAATTCTAAAGTAGCAAAACATTTACAAAAACAAAATTAACAACGCGAGCTGCCAAATATATTGTTGAATGACATATACACGGCGTTCGAGAATAAATGTCGAACAAAGAAAGACGCTATTCGTTGACTGTAAAGGAAAAAAAATTGTTGAAATATAACGTAAAACACGCCCTTTTTCTAATTGAGTGTAAAAAATTATACATAAAGGTTGGTTTAAGACAATGTGTGTCATTTCAAGGGGATCGAATTGGGAGGGAACATAACTCTGTTTAACACACACAATACTTGCCTGTACCCGCGGTGCTTACCCAGGCAGCTAGATGTCTTCGCAGCTGTTCGCGGGTTATTCCCCTGAGGGGCGCTCAATAATGGGCGCAAGTATCGTGTGTATAAAAAAGATGACAAATGATTATGAATATTATTTTAAATTTTCTGAAAAAAGTCATCTTTTATTTTAACAACAATCTTTCTGTCAACGAATAACGTCTTTCTTTGTCCGACACTTATTTCCGGACACCGTGTATATTTCCACGACACAGCCATCTCGTGCCGCGCTTAGTTATTTACCGTGCGATTTTATTTATCTGTTTGGCGATTTTTCTTCTATCATTGAACACGGTCTCGGAGTTTAATCTATATAATCTTGAGTAAATTACGATAAATAAAAACATGATTTTTGACATTTATACTAGGAGGAGACATAAGCTACACTAACTTCCAGGGAAATTAACTTCCAAGATTATTCCACGTAAGTGTTGTATATTGAAATCTTCGAAAACAGGAAAGTGTATACATTTTTTCTGTTACTAAAGTCCGTCAAGAAGTTTCTTCTGCGTAATTTGTGGTAAGTTATAATAAATAATGACATTAATCTTGACATTTATTAGCTAAATATACTGTTTATAAATAAATGATGCCTAAGGTTCGCATTTCTCTTTATTGTCTGTTGCTTTGTTAACTTGTTTTCTTCCATTTACTGTCTGACTGATTGGTCGACTCTAAACTTGAAGATTATTTATTTCTGGATATATTTCTTCTCTAATTTCCTTACATTAATGTTTTACGATTTAAATTTTATAAAGAAATTTCTATATATTTATATAGAAATGCACCACGATAGTGTGCCAACAAAAACTGTTTTAGATTAACCATGACTAGAGGGAACACAAGTAGAGGATTATTGCAGTATGTTATGGGATATCCAAATTACAGTAATTGCTGTTTTCTCGATATCTCAGTTTAGAATACCTTGATTCCCGTGAAAACTCATTGTCGTATTCTATATCTACACGCTTGGTAAGAGATACCGAGACGCTTTTCGTGGGATCAACCTTTTGTTCTATAGTTGTATTAATTGGTGGTGATTACAAAGCAGAAATATAATATTTTAATGAGTCGTAAGATCATTTGTAATGGAGACGTGTTTACTAAAGTAGAATGTATCTTCAGAACGCTTCAGACTATTCAACGTTATATCATAATGCGCAATTGAATAAACGCAGACTTCAATTAGCGTCGTTTTGTGCGTCGCGTGTTATTCCGTTCACTAGCTGTTTTGAGGGATATCATTAGCGTTTTCCATGTGTGAATTACTTGGCCAATTTCCAGCTGTCTTCAGAATAAATATACGAGGTTTGAATACTATTTAGTCTCTTTGTCTCTTAATTGGAATGATTCTTAGCTCTATTTCGTTATGCTACCTCGATCCAACATTTGAATCACATTATAATATTAAGTGTAAATGATTCGTGATTTTACAGACGTTTTAATTAGTATTTATAATAAAGTGAGATCCGCGTTCATAACCATGCCTGGATCGCCATTGAAGTGATACGCATTGTCTTAAAACCAACCTTTATGAATACGAACTAATAATGTGTATAACGCAGAGTCCATCACAGTAAACTTTGTGATGGACTTTCCGATGGTGGTATTATCATCAGTACGGTATTGACTTAGCATTACGATTGGAAATATAGGAAATTGTTGTGAAGGTTATATATTGTTCGAATAATACGAACTAATAATGTGTATAATACGAACTAATAATGTGTGAACTAATAATGTGTATAATACGAACTAATAATGTGTATAATACGAACTAATAATGTGTATAACGCAGAGTCCATCACAGTAAACTTTGTGATGGACTTTCCGATGGTGGTATTATCTTCAGTACGGTATTGACTTAGCATTACGATTGGAAATATAGGAAATTGTTGTGAAGGTTATATATTGTTCGAATTGTTGAAAAGTTCGCAAGTAGTTGGCAGAACATTGCATTTTGTTACGACTTTTAAGCTGCAAAATTATATTAGCTTTTGATTTTAAATGAAAATATAAAAAGAATCTGACACAGAAAATAAATTATCAGTATTAACACGTTTAAAGCATTGTCATACATGCTTATGATATGCACACATCAACTTGTTGTCTACAGTTCATCTAGGGCACATATATTCAACTGATGAATTGGCTTTTGTTGTTGATGACCTGATGTTTTTGATGGCTTTTGTTGTTGATGACTCTAGCGTATACGTAGGAAAGTTACACAATATGCAATTAGTATTTAGTTAGTTTCTGTAATTTGTCCTTTATATCTATGACATTTACACTGTCACAATTACTCTAGTGAATCAGCATTACGTGTCTGACATTCACATAGTCACAGTTACTGCATACAATGAATCAGCATTACATGTCTGGCATTCACACATTTGCAATTGTTCTAGTGAATCTGACATTCACATAGTCACAGTTACTGCATACAATGTATCAGCATTACATGTCTGGCATTCACACATTTGCAATTATTTTAGTGAATCAGCATTACATGTCTGACATTCACATAGTCACAGTTACTGCATACAATGAATCAGCATTACAAGTCTGGTATTCACACAGTCGCAGTTATTCTAGTGAATCAGCATTACATATCTAACATTTACATAGACATAGTCACTAGTGAATCGGCAATACATATCTAGTATTCCATAAATCGGAAAAAAATTGAGTTGAGTTTTTTGAAGATTGATTGAGTCCAAACTTAAATTTATACTATGTATAAATTGAAATAATCGGCACAGTATTTAGACTATATATGATGGCAGTCCATTAGAGCCAATCGCACATTCATCCATGCATCTGATGCTCGTGAGCACAAAATGACCAGGGAAGCTACTTGTGTCGTCGCTTCTGTATTTAAGTTCGTGACTATCGGTTAGAAAAATTGACACATCGGGTGAATGCTTAAGACTGTGAATTCTTACGAACTGATATATCGGGTGAATGCCGATGTATGGAAGAGATAAGTTTTATATTTGCTTGTGTACATCTCTCGCAACATAAAAATATTTCTCGTTCAAAGATAATTTTGAAACGTGATTTAAATTTTCGACTTACATGATCGTTTACAAAATACACCTACGACTACTGCGCACTTATTACGCAGATTGGAAAATAGTAAATTTTTCTATTACGTCGGGCCCGTTGTAAACAGATACATTATCATTTCGGCGAAAAGAGTTTTCTTCTAAAAAGTCAATCTATAGATATCGATATCAGCTCTATATATTATTCTTCCGAGAGGCGGATAGCGTGATAACGCATTCTTATCTCGGCACTGTGGTTACTTATCTCTAGCGAATCCCTACCGTTACGCCAATAATATTCCATCCAAAATATATAAAGAAATATGTATTTTCTAAATTATCACTATTTATAACCAGCTAGCATTAATTTGTCTGCAAAATAATGTTGACGAACTGACGTCGAGTCAGTCGTTTGTTATTCGATTATTATTGCTTATTGCAATTATTTTATGATACATTTCTCAATACATGGTTAACTTCCTTTCTTCTCATTTCTCCGTACTCATATTCGAACATATTTATGTATGACAGGCGGCACATAAATGTCAGTGAATATTGATCACTTCCCATTTATCTGCCTCGTATGATATCTTGCGTACTTCTCGTGCTTCTTTGTTTAATATTGTGCTGTTTATTTCTGGCGACGTAGGTTATATCAATTACGTTTATTGTAAAAAGCAGTATAGTTGCACAATAACTGCAGTTTTTCTGCTTTTCAAGTTGCTTATGATAACATATCATAATACAGCGTATAAATTAAACCGTCAATCGCCGAACGTGATTCTTATTTATTCGCGGGTTAGCACGATAGCGTGCAATTATCCGTATTAAAGCTCGCCACAAAGAAACCTGTTAGAGAGAGAAAGTTGGCCGTCAACACTTGAAACTAATTTATTATCATTCCGAGATATAGCATCGGTAAATAGATTGCCGCTATTGACTCGGTATGCGATAAGGCTTAATGCGGTTCACCTTTGCAAAGTCAATGACAAATGTAATAATATTTTTAAATTCGACAGTTTAATTTTGAAGTTGCGAAATTAGGTCGACACTACGGCCATATTGGTTCGATAGCATGCCGTCGTTTGGCCTACTGACTGCAGTCGAAGCGAGAAATTTAATTTATTGTTTTCCGCTCACCGGTCGGTTCGGTCAAAATGTGTGCGTGCGATGTGCGGATTATCGCATTAGTTTCGAGTGCGATGCGTGCTTCAAGTGATATTATCTATTTGAAACTTGTGGGATTGTTGTAGACTGTTAAATTAGTGTGTTTTCAATTAAGTATAGTAACAACACAGCATTGCACGCGCGATGCGAATTTAAGTGTGGGAATCGTTGTATATAAGGTTTCAATACTGAAATATATCGACGTATTATTGCCCTAACGAAGACGTTTATAGCCTTCGTTGTGCGTGTTAAATTAATAACTCGTTTGGATACAATCATCGGACGAACGGGGCCGTGGCGGCTCGATGCGAGGCGACGTGATGTAAGGTAGTGGTGGCCGCATAGCTATGCTAATGCGCGGCCTGTGAGGCGCGACGAACAACGGCGGCTTTTCCTCGCCCGTTTCATTTGCGGGCGCGTTCTGGTTTAGTTACGTGTGTTGTTTTTATTTGGAGCGAGTTGTCGGGAAAGGAAATCCGGCGTGGAAGTATAAGTTTTGTAACGGGCAATGACGAAAATTTAAATGCGGTAAAGAAAACTTTTAACGAAATTGGAAACAAAAGGTTTTGTGAACGATGTTTTGGATCGATAATAAGTAATCTGAATGTTTTTAAATAAAATGATTTATAAATATCTTTAATGAACTGAATTATAAGTAAAAATATTTATCGTATTTAGTTTAAGAGTTAAAAGTATATTTTTTGATGTTCATCGCAACGACCTGTTAAAAATTTTCACAAAATGAGACTTGACCTTAATATACTCCCTATTAATATTGAGAAATATTTCAATGACTTTTTGGTATTCACAATTACCTATGTTCGTGGAGCTTACCAAACGACATTATAATATGTATATGTATATGTATATGTATTTGTATATCTATATATATATACACACACATATATATATATATATATATATATATATATATATATATATATATATATATATATATTTTGATACGATAACACAATAAAAGTAAAGGCTACATTTCAGAACATAAACCTAAATGCAAATGCATCTGAGATACTATTCATTATTTTTGGGTTGATTGTATCTAAACATATAAACGTTATAACTCGTTTTTAGGGTTCAGTATCTTAAAAAATGTTGTTTTATATTTTGCGGGTTAAAAGTCCTATCGAATTGCAGTTTTTCGTCAACGACCTGCGATCTTTTCGACAGATTACGGAAAACAAAACCATCTGGCCGATTTTATATTTTTCCAATTGAAATGCTTGCCAATGATAAAGTGCGTTATGATGGATTTTAATATGACCGATTTTCTATTTTTCTATGATGGATTTTAGAGAACACGCATAATTAGTTCGTATTCATAAAAGATGGCCTCCGGTTTTAAGATAATGCGTGCCGCTTCGATGGGGATTCCGGTGTGGTTATGAATGCGAGTCTCACTTTATTATATTAGTAAAACGTCTATGATATTACGATTCAAGTACATTTAATATTACAATATAATTCAAAGTTTGGAATAATGTAGCATAACGAAATACAGAAAATGACAATCCATTCCAATTAACAGACAAAGCGACTAAATTTTACTAAATAGTATTCAAACGTCTTATAGTTGTTCTGAAGACAGCTGGAGATTGGCCCAGTAATTCACACGTGGAAAATGCTAATGAAATCCCTCGAAACGGTATAATATCTACGTCTCGCAAAAACGACGCTAATTGAAGTTTATTTGCGTTTATACAATTGCGCAATATGATATGATGTTGAATATTTTAAAGCTTTCTTCACACACCACTTTAGTAGACACGTCTCCATTACAAATAATCTTAAGACTCATCAACATATTTTATTTGAGCTTTATAATACTCATTCTAAATTTTGATATTTTTCGTACAATATTGTGAAATATAAGATAATTAAAAACCCGTCTTGAAAAAAATTAAAAAATTGATTGAAAAATAATCCAGTTGTAGGCTTCTAAATTTGAAGATACGGATAGAGTTGGGTATATCCCTGTCTCTTTTCCCCTCGTAGAATATAATGTGCAATGTTAAAAATGACCTCACAACACAGTAATGCCGTCCTTCTCTAAAGGTTAAATTTAAACTTTTATAACTCAGTCAATTTTTAAGATTAAAAATTTTTTTACTCTTCATCAGCTTTTACCATGAAATTATGATTAATGAAATAAAAAAAATTAGTCAAATACCCAATTGTTACTAATTACTATAAATGTAAAGGTACATTTGACGTAAATTGTATTTGTTTCGGTCACAGCGAATTGGTTGATTCAATGAAAAGCGTCTAGGTATCTCTCAAGTGTGAAGATATAGATAACAACAAGTAGTTTCCACGGGAATCAATGTATTGTAAACACTGATATTCAGATTATAGGCTCAAAGATTCAAGAAAGCAAAAACGCGTCGGTATTTCTAATGGATCTAGAACTGCTAAATATAAAGGCAAAAATATTAGTTTGCCATGAAAATTCACCCAGAATCATTAAATGTGTTGTTCTTAAAACTTATGAACTCTTCAGCATGATGTGTCTGAAAATAATGCCCACCCCCATATTTCCGAGTCTGCTGAACTTAAAATTATGAAAAAATAGAATTATAAAATGCTTACGCAAAAGTTGTAGGTAACTATAGCAATATTCTATGTGTTATAATTTTTTATTTTGATTTGTACCATGTATTTTAAGCCTTTAAAAGATACAGTAGGCAATATTATTTAAAATTAATATTCATAAATAGTTTCACGAAAAGACTCTATTTTAAATAGTTGTAAGTGCCTAAATGTGTACGGAACCTTTGTAGTTCGAGTTATACTCGTACTTGACAGGTTTTCTGGAAAACTGATTAGGTTAGGTTACCTTTTAAATAAAACTAAGTAAATCAACACTGAAGGCGTGGCTGACGCGAGGTATTTATGCTTTGTGAGTCCAACGATGAAATAAAACAATAAAATGTTATTGCAACAGTAAACAAAATGTATATATGTATCTATTATACAGGCTTGCGTTTCGCGAGACAGCGTATGTAGCGTGGCTCTATGAGTTAGTTTTTATTATAATGAAGCTGAAACTACTGGACAGATATATACGGCCAGGCCCGTAACTTGGGAGCCGTACGTGCTTAACTAATACGACGTAAATAAGTTTTAATTATTATTATAAATTAAAATTATTCTTCTAATTATTGTTAAACAATTTTCGCGTTGAACGAATTTTTTTTTAAATTTTGTTTTTCAGATGTCGCATTAAAGGATAATGTTTGAGGTGTCTGATTCACTTGAAATTAATTTTATTTTGTATAAAACTGAGAATATAGCACACTTTGTAACAAATAATATGTCTCTATAGAGTAGAATTAATTATAAGAGGGATCAAAAACATTTTCCGATTTTCCCGACCTATATCTCACGCTTTGAATGTATCAAATTATATGTTAATATGGTTTTGAAGGCCCAACCACTTCTTTATATATACATATGTTATGTCTCTATAAAATATAAATATTAGGTGACAGATCAAAGACTTACGAAAATTAATAAAAATATAAAGATTACTTTCTACGATTTTTGAAAAGTAATAAAAATTCGAAAATTATCCTGTGTGAAAAAGAAAAAATCTTTTAAATTTGAACTAACATCCTCTATTTTTTTATTTTAACACCCTTCATCTAAAGGAATGATTACTATTTAAATATATATTTAATTTGGAAAGGTATTGTAAAAATGTTATTATGCGACTGATATGAAGGTTAGTAATGTGAGAAATTAAAACAAAATATATACAATATGTACGTTTTACTAAACTATATTTTACTTGTAAGGTAATTATTAGACACATTATACTTAAAACTATGTTTATATTTTTGAGGGTTTATTTGTGATGACGTCCCTAATTATACCTGTTTAGACTACATGTTAATTATCATATCTCGCTCTTACATTATTATTAACTTTTATGTATATTACATATGGTGGACTTATTGCTACATGAGCAATCTCTTCCAGTTAACCATAACAATTTATATTAAAATTTAGTTGGTAGAGTGTAAGAAATTTTACAATGAAAATTCTTCATAGCACATTAGACAAAAAAAATACAAAAGTAAATTAAAAAAGAAAACAAAATATTGACATGATTTGGGATGGGAAAGACAGGAAAGGACAAGAACACAAAGGAAAAGGTTTCAGGAGATGCAGGACTTTTTCACTCGATCTTTGAAAATATTTAGAGACGTGGTTTTCCTGATGTCGGGATCCAGGTGATTCCAAATTTTTGCTGCTTCGACAGTGAAGGATTTTTCATAAGTGGTAGAGGTGTGTTTAGGAATAAGTAGGGTGTGTGAACTTTCAGATCGCAGCCCAAGGTCGTGAGCAGACAAATCTTTAAATTTGCCACTAAGATAATTTGGGCTATGAGGATTTTTTTAAATGTTAAAAAGAAGTGTATGTGAAGTTGGCGTCGATCACGGATCTTCAGCTATTTGAGAAGTGACCTGTATTCAGAAATGTGATCAGAAATGAGGATTTTTTTAATATGTTGAAGTGTAAGTGTGAAGTTGTACATTAGGTTGGCCCGCCACTTTTTCGCCCGATTTCTGAAATGTTATAGAAGCTTTTAGAATATTTCGTGTAGGGTATGTACGGCATTCGAACTACTATTCAGTTTGCAATTGAGTAATCACCGAGTAAAGAATTAATTAAAAATGGAAATATTTCGAAGCGAACTTAGAGGATTCTTTCTTCATGAATGTCGCTTAAAGCGAAAAACCAGCAAGGCATCACGTAGTATCTACACAACGATGAATGAAGGTATGCCCTCATACGATACAGCTGGTTTCAAAGATTCAAAGAACTCCCTTCTTTGATTCTCCCTTTTTTTGATCTATCCGAAAAACCTCATCTAAAGTCTCCTACAATTGATTTAGAAAAATTAAAATACTTATTCAAACAGATCCTATATTAAGTACATATTGTTTGATAGATCTATTTTCATGCTCTTATACTACAATGGAAAAACAACTTCATACTTTGAGAAAGAAGTGGAAATATTCCATTTGGCTACCACATGAGCTGTAACACCCTTTCAACTTCAGAACAGAGCTAATGTGCGCTTGGACTGAGTTCCCATAGTATCAACGAGAGGCTTAAGTACTTGGTTACAGGAAATGAAAAGTGGTGGCTTATGTTAGTTTTTAACGTAAACGCCAGAGTTTAGGAGCTGGAAAAAAAGATTTACTTAGACCAAAATATAATACTGGACAAAAGATACTTTTGAGTAGATAGTGGGGCATAAATGGAGTTATTCATTGGGAACTCTTTCATGCTAACAATACAATTACAGCTAAGATTTATTGTGAACAATTGAGCAAAGACACCGCTGAACTTCCTTCAAATCAAGCAAACTTTATTTCTTTCATGACAATGCTCGACCCCGCGTAGCAAAAGTAACGCGAGAAAAACTACTTTCACTTGCATGGAGTGTGCTACTTCATCCACCGAACTTTCATGATCTTTCGCCATCTAATTACCATCTGTTTCGCTCTCTGTCTAATAATTTACGTGATAGAAAATTTAAAAACAAAAGTTATATCAAAATCGAACTTCACCGGTTTTTCATTCAAAGGCCCACAAATTTTTCAAGGATTCATTTCAAAAATTTTTCAAGTGTTAGATACCGACGATGCTTAAATAAATAATGATTGATTTTATTGATTACGTATAAAAAGTTGAAAATTTTGCGTACAGAGAAGATAAACCACCCCCGTTTATAAGTTGCCAACCTAATAATAATGACTACACTTTTTAATATTAATGTTTAAAAGAATTTATTAAATCAAATTTAAAAAAAATTAAATTGAAAAAAACAATTAGAAACAATGTTCACAACGTGAAATCTCAACACTTAATATCTTCACAGAGACGAAAACGATACTTCAGACATCTTTTTCTGCGCAATTTTATTTATCGCGCGGTTTCATTACGGATTTGCAACTTTTTTCTGGAGTTTAAACTACAAAATGTGGGGCAAGTTATAATAAATAAAAACATCGTTTTTGACATTTATTATATGTTGTCATTCCACTTTTTCTTCTGTTTATATGTTTTTATACAAACAGAAAAAAAATTCCTCATATTTTTTGCAATTTTTTTCGATCACCTCAAATTTGTACTCGTTTGCCCCCACGGGCCAGACATTTGAGTAGTAATGTTAAAATGCATTAGCCGTCTACCGGAGATGGTAGACACGGTAAGTGATTCGAATAAAGTAAAAAAGTGAACCCGAGACGAGTGATGATACACGAACGTATGCAGTGATTGTAAAAGTGGGTGGCGTTGCGGTGTTTCCGATGCATTCCTCCGGTTCGTAACGCGGGCGCTGCGCCGGCGTCTCGCCGCTGCCGCGCGTCGCACCGTGACGCTGCGTCCCATTCGCACTGGACAGTGACGCTTCGTGATCAGCTCAGTCACCGAAGCCGAATTTATGCGCTGCAACGAGGAATAGTTACAAGATATATAGTCAAACATTTTTAATATTATTCGGACCTTGATGTACTATTTGTACTGTGAAACATGGAAGAAAAATGCATAGGTGAAATGCGTCCTATTTCTTATATTTTTGTGTTGATCTTATCTTTTAACAGAATCAACGGGAAATAAATGCCGTATCAGTAGAGTTCGGAAGGAAGGGATTTGATATAGCGTTAACGAAGGTCTTAAATAACGGTTTTACTCTATGATATGTAATACCTTATTATTTCTTAAATAAAAATTATCCATCATGATGGTTTTAATATAATTAATGCGATTAACTGTTAAGTATTTATGAGTGTCATTCTTTCATACATAGGTTTCTTTGAAAAGCAATGAATACGGGAAAAATGGGGGAGACAATTTTTGTCCTTCACCCCATCGACCTGGGTGTTATTGGGTGGGTCTTTCAAAATGAAATTGAGGTTTCTTTACTTTTCTTTTAATTTTAAAGTTCGTTTCGTTTGTTGCACATTACACTTTATAGTGATATGCGATGTCCACCCTCCCCTTTTTTTAAACCAAAGATTTGAAAGGTCTGAAAAAAAATTATTTCATCACAACATTCAACTAAAATTTTAAATTAACCTGCATTAACAGTTTTGAGAGATATATAAAAATACGGAATCCTACTTTATGTGTGTTCACGCACTTGGACTGTTCTTTTCGTTCGTCTGTGCATCATCAGCTGCGCTTGTAATTGACGGCGTTAAATCTTTACAAACTACGCGATAATATTCTTATATATGTATAGTCAATACAAATGAAAAACTGAAAATAATTCCTTTGAGATGCCTTCCATTCACGCCGAATAAATTTTTTTGCTTTCAATTGTATTGAAAGCGAAAAAATTAAATCTTCGTGAAATATTATGAGTTCTTGTAAAATCCAATTCAAACTTATTTTTATTTTAGTCTTACTGTATCCGCGACTACATTCGCGTTGACCTTTAGAAAACATTATTAAATTAACTATAATATTAATTGATATATATATATATATATATATATATATATATATATATATATATATATATATATACATATATATATAACGCTAACTATTATAATAATTATAACGGGAAACTTTTTTAGTGCGTTTTATATTGAAAATCAAATTACAAATTCTTCTTCTTAGTTGGTTGCTTGCGATGAATATTATCTCTGACTCGACAGAATACACAAGTGAAAACTTCATAGAAATCCCTTTGGCTATTCTTGCGTGATGTGCGAACAAATAAACACACTCACAAATAAATAGAGGAACAAACGAAATTTGCAAAATGCTATTTTGTCGTCTGTTGCTTTTGTTATATTCCCATAAATATTTTTTTCGTGAATAAAGTCAATGTACAGACATGCCAATTCTACAATTCCACTATGTGTATGGAATCTATCTAAGTAATTAAATTACGAATATTGATTACAGATTTAAATTTCAGAAAAATTGAGGAAACAAAATAATGCATAAAATATCCAAAAATGTTATGTACAGCAGCCGACCAACAACTACGTCTACCCTCATGCGTATGCTTGCATTCGGGTTGTATACTCAAGCATCTACCATTCTTGCACCACACTTCTCCACACTTCTCCTCTGGTTATGTCCATTGTATATATTCGGATGTAAAATTACATTCTGCGATTTAAAATAGACGTAGCGTCATCTATTGATTTACATAAGCACACAAATTATTAAATTCGCATATCTTCTTATTGAGTGAACAGAACGCGATGAAATAAAAGTTAAATGTTATTTCAAGTTCTCCCAAAAAATCTATCAAAATTACTTCAGTAGTTTTTACGTGATGCGTGTGCAAACAAGCACACGTACAGATAAGATAAAAATTCCAAAATGATCTTAATGCATTCTTTTATTTATCCTTCATCTCCCGAAAAGTTTATTGCAAATATTTTTAATGAATAGACATCACAATTTATAGCTTATTACGTATAGATGCGTTAATTCTAGTTTAGTTTTATTATACTTATATACCCTTTAATGCTTTTACATGTTATGAATTGTTTTTAATTTAACGGTATGATTTTGAAATCGGTTGTCATTTTTTTAATATCTATGTACTTATGTAACTTTACGTACTGGTTTAAATTAGAAATGACTAATTGTATTTCACTTTAGTAACTTTTTATAGGGTCCTAAAACAATGTTCTTCGGCGATACTATAGGTTTACCAAGATATGCGGAAATGTATGACACGATTTCACACTGACTAACGACGGTAATGAAAGCGTGTACTACACGAACGTAAGCGACATTTAACCTTGATGCGCCTCGTGAGTTAATCGGCGTTCACACGTGGCTATAATGACGAGGAAAATATGAGTACAACGGCATTAGACAATATTGCTCACGTTTGAACACGTGACGTTAGGAAAAGAAAATATTACTCACGTTTGAATATATAATTTTAAGACAAGAAAATGACCAATGAATGCAGTCTTCTCAGATAAATAATTGCTATTTATACGAGACGATATTCTTTGTTCTAGCGAGCTAAGGACAAGATAATTGGATAATGAGTGTCGAAGTGAGTGTGCAGGAATGTAAGAAAATGTCAACAAAATTTAATTTGGACTTAAATTAAAATTAATTAATATTCATAGAAAAATTGAGTGGCTGTGGGCAACCGATTGCTTGTAACGCATCGAGTTTAGGGCATGAATTTTGGAATTTGAAACTTTCGAAATGAGAATGACCACTTTACATTGGAGTTTTCGCCCCAAAGTGGACATAAACGATATGGTATATAAACACTAAAGACGTTGCCTTAACTTAGAATTTAGCAATATTTTTATTAATAACTTCACTAGAATTGTATATTGTCTATATATAAATCCGGTCAATATTTAACCTGAAAACGTAAGGGTCAACAAACTCTTACTGTTCAGTTATAACTAAAAGGTTAAGGAACGGTAAGTTGAAAGAAGGTTAAGGAAAACTTGAGAAAGCCGAGAATGTTAAGAAACAATCACCACACCACAAGATTGTGATAAATATTGATATGTATTTACCTAGTTGACAATGCTTTCAAACATTTGAGAATATTCTCTACCCTTCTGGTCCAGTTCGTTCTAGTACATTGGACAATATTCGAGTACATTTTAATACATTTAATAAACATAATGCTTCTTGAACCAGAACCGATCTTCCGGCCTAGTTAATCCAAGACTCTCTGTCATATTTAAGAACTTATTTCGAAGAGAAACGTCTTTCTAAGAACTAGGTTGTTCTTTGAATTTATTTACTTTTTGCAAGTAAAACATTATGTTTTGTAAGATTTAATAATACTTAACTGTTTGTTAGCAAGAGTGAGATATTATTTGTTAAAAGATTAGATTGTTGCGCCATATACTTTTGTTGATTATTTGTTCCTTTATATTGAAATATTTTGATTTTTTAAGATGTTAGATGGGTTTAATCCTTAAAAGACTGTTAAGAATGTTGATATAATATTATGCAATTTTTCCGATATTCCATTACCTCTTTTACTTGATATGATGTAGTTATTTTAAATACGAGATAAGAATTTAGTAAAAATTAAACTGATTTGATGTGAAAATTGTCTTTTATTTTCAAAAATACACCGTTCCCGGTACTAATTCCGGACTCGAGGCCCAATATTGGATTCCATTTCCGGAATTGGAAACCATTCTAGGTTGCATGCCTCTAATCGAGTCCCTGCGTCATCCAGTCCCTTTTCGACGCTTTTCCTTATCATTACATTTTATTTTCTGTCTGATCTAACACTTCTTCATATAAAATATATAATATTTTTGATTTGATTTGACTAGTACTACGTTGCAGATCTTGACTGGTTCAATACGTAGAGGATAATGCGAAAACGAGCATTGTTTTCCCTTAAGCCTTTATCTCGGAGAAAATTTGTAAGTTTGCTTTATCCATGAATTAGTTACACAGGTGTGTATTTAATGAATCATCGATCATTAGCGAGGTAGAACATTTAACGATACATTGCATTGTTTTTATCACATTCAACAAGTTTAATTGCAGTGCCGAAGGTTCCGTAGGCAGGAATGCTCATAGTCTCGTCATGCATACCGGTAAGTTGCCATTACTCGCTCATTTTTGTATCTGTTACAATAAGTTAATGACGTAAAATCAAATATGAAGTATAATTTTAAAAAAATTGTCGCGCCCTATTCCAGAGAAAGGGATGGAAAGAAGAAAAACACCTACCGTATTAAGTGGGCTGTCGCTCAATAGGTCTTTCAACAAGCAATAAAGTTTGTTTTAGAACTTTATTGCTTGTAATTTTTAATGCTTCGATTTGACGATATATTCTTTGAAAATTGTCATCGTGGCGTCTCTAGGCTCTTAACTTTTAAAATATCGTTTTAAGAAACCTGAAGCGTCTCTACTCTTAAAATATCGTTTTAAAAAATCTGAAGCGTCTCTACTTTCTTTTAAAATACTGTTTTGAAAATTTTGAAAAATATTAAAATGTAGCCCTGAACTACTTGACTTGCTTGGCCGATTCGTGATAAAAACATTCTCAAGGAGATTTTCTTCGGTAAAATAATTGCATTGTGACCTATATATACAAAAATTTTCATTAAAATTATACGGGTTAGGAGAATTTTCTTGGGAAAAGGCGTTCAAATACTTTTGTTCCTCGTTGTAATGTAGGATCGGCAGGCGGTGTTTTTTGCGGTATTAAAAGGGGCGTTAAAAGCTTTTCCCTTTTAACTATGTACGTATATTTAGCAAACAAAATAAAAAACACAAGAGTAACGAAATAACAGGTTATGTCTATAAAATTATCGATATTGTTACTCTAAAAATGTTGCGAAAAACAATTTTCTCGTTCTCTGGGTTTTGCTTTAGTATTAGCACCAGTTGGGTCTGGGTTTGTTGAGCTCGGCGGTACGCCCAGGGATTTAATAAATACCTTCTATTATAATCCTGTAGTATTGACACTTTTTGATTCTTTGTTTGGAAAACTATTTTTATACTATGGCGATTTTGAAGTTTGTCGAGGTGCAAGTTATCATCGTCCTGTATTACGGTACGGTTTTAAAACTGCACGTTTTTATAAGACCTAATAACTATAAACTAAGTCTACGTTAGGCTGTTATGGGTGTATAAAACACGCTCTTGGCCATTTTTTAAAAATATTTTTCCGTAATCCGCACGTCAATATTATTTAATCACTTTATTTGAAGCGAAAAAATATTGATTTGTAATTGCTCTTGTATATATGCAGCAAATAAAGTAATTAATCTAGTTGTTATGTGTACTGTCCAGCAATTATACATAATGGTTTCAGAATTTGAACAGTGTCATTATAGAGGCGAAATTATTCCATTAATCTAGATTTTATTTATACCATAACCTAACCTAACACAATATAACATAACCTGATCTAACTTGGTACTTATGTACCCTTGCATTAAAACATAAATTACAATTCGTTGCGTTTTATTACTTTATTCAATTGTTACTAGATATGATGATTGACAACTACTCGTAGATTAATTGATTAATATCGCCTCTATAATTAGTTTGTCTTAATTCTGTAGATATTATGTATAATGACTGAACAGTGTATATAATAGCTATTTAATCACATTGTCCATAACATATACATAAGGTAAATTAAATAAAGCCTGCCTGGTCAAAAAGTCCGTTAACATTTCATACGATGATAAAAAAAACTAGTTATATGAAAGAAAAAATATTTATTTATTCTGAAAGTACACAATTTGTGATTTTATTTCTTAAATCACGTCGTCCATAAGCGATCCTTCATTTTTTTAACACTGCTGCAACTTGGAGTGGAAATTTTCAATGTCCGACTGACAAGTGTTTCGGGAAATGTTTTGCATTTCCTCGCGAATATGAGCCTTTAATTCCTCAAAAGTCGCTGGATTGCTGTTAAAGACTTAGACTGACCCCAAAGGAAAAAATCCATTCGGGATAAGTCTGGGCTACGAGGTGGCCAGGTAATGTCACCTCTTTTCGACATAACTTTTTTTAAAACTTAACCGAAAATTTCGCGAACTGCACTTAGAGAGTCGTTGGAAGTGTGGCATGTTGCCCCATCTTGCTGAAACCACGATCTTTGATTGAAACCATCTAAATCCTGAAGCGCTGGAGAAAAAAAGTTCTGTAGCATATCAATATACCGCTCTGTATTCACTATAACAGCCGTTCCTCTTTGATCTTCATAAAAATATGGACCAATAATGCCTCTTGCTGATAAAGCTGCCCATACAGTAACCTTGGGTTAATGCAGGGGTTTTTGATGCTTCAATTTCGGATTAGTGACACTCCAATATCTGCAGTTTTGTCTGTTTACATGTCCATTTAGGTGAAAGTGGGCTTCGTCTGAAAAAAAAAGTTGTTAAAACTGGCGAACCTCTCCAGCATTTCGTTAGCAAACTGTAGCCTGTGAGCATAATCTTAAGGCTTTAACTGCTGAACCATTTGGATTTTGTACGGATGCAAAGGTAAATCCTTGTGTAGAATGCAGTTTGAAAATGTTTTGGATACGTTTAAGACACGCTAGACCGCTTTCGAGTAGAGAGTCCAGGTTGTTCACGAACAGAGGCTCTAACACGCTCTATGTTTTTGGGATCCCGTGATGTTCTAGGTCGGCCAGATCGTGGTTTATCTATTGTTACACCAGTTTCTTCAAAGTTCTGGATCTATTTTTTAATCGATTGAATCGATGGAGCTTTATTTTTATGCCGTATATTGTAATGAGCGCAAAATTTTCGTTGCGCTAGAGTCGAAGAATTATTGTTTTGATAGTACTCGCAACGCACGTTACTCGCAACGATAGTACTCGCAACGTACGCAGAACGCACGTTGTTTCTCGTTGAATGACGCCATGGCACTAAATTCTCATCGGCCACTCTAACATTCCGTACCTCGCTCGTCCCATCTCTCCCTCGCTGCTCGATGCAGCTGCCGATTCAAATGTTAACGGACTTTTGGACCAACGTGTAGTATACCACATTAACGGTGTGCAATCATGTTAAAGTTAATATGCAAAGAGTTACAAAGGTTCCAAAAAACAGTCACGAGTACCTTAACAGCTGATAGATTTTCACGGGGACTGATTTATCCCTTTTCCTCCTTTCCATACTGACGTATTTCGACTCAGGCTTATAGTAATGCACACATTTCATCGCAGGAGCCGCTGACAAACCTGCAAACTACTGTTCTGCAGACAAAATACGAGGAACCCGTCTACTAGACGCTTTACGGAATCCTAGAAACTTTGTGATGACGGATTGAGTGCCCTCATACCTTATTCCGATCGCGGAACAATTTCACCGCGATGAGCTTTATCCTTTGAATGTCGACACATCGCTTTGCGTGAGAACGATATCTGTGAAAATGTTGTGTGGAAAGCACACATGATAACACAATTTATTCAAAAGATTGGATGTTATCACAATGTAAAAAAGGTTTATAGTTTCTCGTTGTATTAATCTGTAGTTGAGGAAACAACACGCAAAAAGATTTACATACACAATGTACGTTGTGATTTTAAAATATCTGTTTTTGCTTTCAAACGTCTAAGTTATTTTCAACAGTTTTTTTTATAGTGTGTTGTAAATTAAATTGTTTTCAAATTAAAATTAAGGAAGGCAATAACAATTGTAATTTTTTAAATTGACGTAAACATGTATTTTTCTCAAGTAATTATTTGAATCTGTGATGTTATGATAAATATATACAAAACGTATAGCGTATTCAAGTTGAACTATGGGTAGGGAGTGTATAAAATTAAGATTCAGCTTAATTTTAGGATGAAAGCCAAAGCATATTCTGTATTTCAAAAGAAAACAAGAACGGAAACCTTATAAAGTCGCTTACGTCCATATGCACCACAAGCGGTCAGGACTGTTAGTCGGACTTACTAATAGTTGAAAATGTATTTTTGTTTCTCATTAACTGTCAGTTGAGTCGGAACAAGACTACTTTATCGTCCGCGCCCTATTGCACAGTCCAATTGCTAAAGTATCTATACATAATAGATTTTTAACTAGCAGTAAATCTGACTGAGAGTCCTGACTGTGTGTGGTGTGGTCGGTCATAGTCGTTTCTCTTAGAAACCGATTGATTGATGTTGAAACGAAACGCGTGTGTTAATACATTTCATTGCTAAACCAACGTAAAAAACGAACGTTGGTTTAGTAATGAAATGAAATTAACACGCGCGTATTTTAATAGGTAATACTCAAAAATATTTGACAATTTTAGGGGGGGAGAGGGAGGAGACAAATTAAATACTTGATTTTTATTAATTCCACGTGTAGTGCGGGGAATCGTCTGAAAGGCCTAATTATAAGGGTCTTAAAAAATTCTTGGCAAATTCAGGTATGACTCCTTCAGAGAGATACTTAAAAATATGCAAAGAAATACGTCTCCGTCTATTTCTGAGATTACTGAACATAACATTATGAAAATATAGAATATATTTGGCGTTAATTTTGTAGAAATTCATTATTCACAATTAAATGAAACTACGTGATGTAGTATTATTTCTACTTTCTTTAAGTTCTTTACCACGACCTAGGTTTCGTTGTATTACAATGTATATTTCCGAGAGTTATACGTTATACCAGTATTTTAATGAGGGTAATAAATTAAATTGTTGTTATTATATGAGGTTGTACAATGCAAATGTTCTGGTGTACGTAATAAAATTAAATTGAAGTTATTCTCGGTAATATATTTATACAAAAGCAAGGGTATCTGAAAGTTAGAACAAGGTTATACCACTAATTCAACATATCTCCGGTTTTGTTTATTCATATATTTATATATATATATATATATATATATATATATATATATATATATATATAATTTTTTTTATATACATATATTTATATGTGTATTTGGGCTGAAACAATTTGAAGAGTACTGTAGTCTCAATGTTGTCTAATTATATTATGTCTAGAAGATATTAAGTATGGGTGATGATATTATATTTAGTTGTTCATTTAATATATTAACCTTGGTGTCTTTTTATGTCTGTTTATTTCTAATGTTGAATTCTAAGGTTGAATATGTTGAATTAGTGGTATAACCTTGTTCTAAATTTCAGATACCCTTGCTTTTGTATAAATATATTAACCGAGAATAACTTCAATTTAATTTTATTACGTACACCAGAACATTTGCATTGTACAACCTCATATAATAACAACAATTGAATTTATTACCCTCACTAAAATACTGGTATATCGTATAACTCTCGGAAATATAATAAAACCTACACCGCTACAATAAACTCACTAACATAAGCAGTGGGAAAACCCACACAAACCTGGCTTCCGCTATTGTACTTGAAACATATAAATGCTGTTGGATGTTCCTAATAGTTATTCTTTGCTAATAGCCCACCTGAAGATGTTGTAATACAACGAAATCTAGGTCGTAAAGAACTTAAAGAAAGTAGAAATAATACTACATCACGTAGTTTCATTTAATTGTGACATTATGAAAAAGTAGAATTTACAGAAACCAAAGGTTGTGGGAAAAATATAGAGACGATCCTAGATGCTATATTTTTTTTTTTAATATGCACCATATTTCTATATCTGGAAGGTGCATTAGGCAGTATATTTATATTGTTAAGCAGTATATTAATATTTATAAATAGTTTAAAATAAATACTATGTACTATGTACCCTTATATGTTTATATTTGCCTAAACGTGTACGGTATCTTCGTAGTATATGGTATCTTCGTAGTATATGGTATCTTCGTAGTATCTGTATGTCGAGTTCTACTCATGCTTGACAGGTTTTCAGGGTTCCTTACCTCAAAACGAAAAACTGAACCCTTATAGGATTACTTCGTTTTCCGTATGTCTGTCTGTCAAGGCCCTTTTTCTCAGGAACGCTTGGAGGTATCAAGTTGAAATTAATATCAAATATTTAGGTCTACGGTCCTTTGGAGTTGTAAAATCAACCTTTTAAGTCAACGCATTAAAAAAAATACCTAAAAATACTTCTATTTATGCTGCATATTTTGACACTCGCAAATAAATCAAAATGTATAGGGTACTTCCCTTTGACCTAGAATCATGAAACTTGGCAAGCAAAGCCTCACAGCACAAGCAAAGGAACAATTGGAAAATCGTTAATTTGTAGTTGTATTACATATTTTTTTTAAAATATGCCTTGAAAGATATAGTGGGCAATATATCTTCGTTCTAAAAAATTAAAATTAAATAGTTTAATAGCAAAGTTACATTTTTATAAATGCCTAAATGTGCACGGAACCATCGTAGCGCAAGTTCCTCTCGTGCTTGACATTTTTTTAAATTTTAAACTAATGCAAGTTTGATCATAATATATGTAAATATTAATGTTTGCTCTCAAAGCATGTTCCTATGTAAAACAATTATTCTCGGATTGCCTGCGATATTTTGATAATAACGAACACTATGTCTTGTTGTTTCGCTCGCGTCTCTGGGAGCGTGAAATGTTATTACAAAACAATACGCTCGGTGACATACCGCTTTGTTTTTTCTTTCGATAACAATTGCACGCTTGCTTATACGGCAGCTCGTGGTGAGACATCGAGCCGCATGACGTGCCTTGTCTCCGATTGTTATAACTCATGTCGTACTCTTTCACCACTCTTTCGTTACTCATAACGCATATAACGACGGCGATGTAACTCGTTGGAATGCCTAATGTTCACGAATCACATAACTTGGCTATTGAAGCGGCCCCGATATCTTGCACGCGCAAAGATGAATTGATGGCACATTTGTTTACGCATATCTATAAATTTTTGATTAAATTTTTAATTCCCACTAACCGATGTAAATGTTTCTAATAATGACTGTCTAATAAGTCTGTTGATCTTAGACATGTTGATCTGATACTTCAATTTAAACAGATTTAAATTAGCATTAAAATAATCCAGTGGTTTCCAACGTGGTTTAATGAACTCTGCTATGCCGACCTATATTTCGTTTTACTTACATAATATATTTATTGATAAGTAAATTTTTGTTATGTTAATGTGTTATCCCATTTTTCGGATTCCATATCCGAAGGGTCTGAACCGAACCCTATTGTTGCGGCAACGTCTTTTGTCCGTCCGCCTGACGGTCTTCCTGTCATACGATTTTAACTTCTAAACAAAATGCATAAAGTGATATAGTTGAAAAGACATATTTTAGTAAAGCACAAATCGGTTTTGTAACTTATTTGTTCATTGAAAAATAAAGATTTGGCGGATCATCATATTTGGCATATAAACCCATTTTGTTATAAGGCCTGCCTCAATAACGTCATTACTTAGGAAACTGTAAAAAGGCTCTAATAATTCTCATTTCCCTACATTTTCTGTATATATACAACTGATACTAATACTAATAAAAATTGAATATAAAGCAGTAAAAAAATAATGACTTATAAAAAAAACCAAAAAAAAACAAAGTATTTTATAGAAATTTGTGACATACGGGGCAGTAATTAACATAACGAAAAAAATGTTTAATATTGGCAAATGTTCGGAAGAAAACCTTACCTAGCTTTTCTTTCGAACACTTAAGTATTTAAATTGTTACATACTTATTAATTTTTAAACGCGATCTACGTTTCTAACGTTTAAACGCGATTAACGCGTTCCGTAAAAATTAAGAAGTATGTAACAATTGAAATACTTTAAGGTTTGAAAGAAAAGCTAGGTAAGGTTTTCTTCCGAACATTTGTGAATATTAAAAATTGTTTTTCTTTATGTTAATTACTGCCTCGCATGTCACGAATTTCTATAAAATACTTTGGTTTTATAAGTCATAATTTTTTCCGCTCTTAACCGGTTTGTTATATTATATAGTATTTTATTAAATTGTCAATATGTGTATACACAACGCTAACCAAATCTGAGTTGTAAAACGTTCCATGAATAGCAGTCCTTTGAAAGAAACTGTAGTTACCTTTTAAGTGTTTTCTGGGGCTGTTTCTTGAATAAGTCGACGACGATCCAATCGACCAATATGAATTTATTATAACAGACGCTATTCCCGGAACTCGTCTTCCTTCTCGAGGTTATTGCCCCTTAATGTAATTTTCTTTTATCTTTTGATATAGTTTTCCAATTACGATCTAGGCCACTTCATCAATTTTTTTGTGTCATTCGTTAATTATTTTATGTAACTTTTCCGTGGGTGTCAAGATGAATATAAGTGGTTCGTTTATTTCCTAAATTTGACAAGGGTCTTTTTGATAAATCAGGACTAATTTAAGTATTTTTTCAGCGTTTACTACCTGTTGTTTCACGGAATATTTAAGTTCTTAAGATTTCCGGGCTTCCGATCTTTGGACCTATTCAGTTTTTTCCATGCTTTAAAGAGCTGACATCATTGATTAAGTGTACTTTGTTTAGTTATAAATTGAAGTCTATGTAAAGTTATTATGATATTTGTTATAAGCACGCAAGTTTGAAAACTATAAAGGGAAGAAAATGATAAAATTTTCGTCATGCGAAAACATGAACACTTTTAAATGTCATGACGTATATTTTCGTTAGGTACAAAGAAAGGCTGTTAATAATTGTAATATTAACGATATTATATTACGGTTACATGCTACTAGATCCATTTTGTGGGTATGAACAGCATGTAGCGGAGGCGTACGCTCAGGCACGAAGGTTATAAAGCGGCATATTGTTTCCTTTGTTTTTCGTAAACTGTCGTGATTTCCGCGGTTAGTAGCGTGAATGGCGATAGTTGGAGATCGTTTTATTTACCATATCGCATTATTTATGGGCCGAGTGTTCGTTTAGAATTTCTATTTGTGTTCGCGAGGCCTTGTTACTCGTTATATGGAATGTTTTGCTGCCAACTGAAATAAAGTTGATCAAGTAAGAGGAAAATATTCGACCGTCTTATCGTAATGTCGCGTTTTTATAGAACGATTGTTTGTTGTTATATGAATGAATGCGTATTGTTATTGTTACACATATGCTCAATAGAGCAAGAAGATATGTTATGAATTGTCGTGAACAATACGTATCGCTTGTATCATCTATAATGTTTATTACTTGAGACTCGGACAATACAGTGGTGTTTAATTATGTTAGAATCAGGTTTTTCTTTAAGAATTTCTTCGTAGACATTTTGCTTAAACGGTGAGCTTAAAGAATGATAAACAGTAAATAAAGAAAACCTGTTAAGTGCAAGTGAGACTCGTTTTACGATGATTCCACAAACACTTACCTACATGCAAAAGTTTATACATGTAAGTGTGTATAGTACTTCTATAAAACTATCATTAATGTTATTACAGTCGAAATTGGTTATAACGACATTGAAGGCACTAGTCATATTGAGTCGTTAAAACCGATTGTCGTAAAAACCGACATTCTTTTAATTTTTTTAAAATTATACTTTTTTTTATGTATATACAAGTTTCTTTCAACAATAATTTGAAAAAAATACGTAAATAAAATAAAAAAAGTTAACGTACGTACACTTATTTTAATATGTACTTTGTAGTTTCTCTTTTGTTTCGGATACTTCAGACCATTTCAGCAAAGCTTTTTTCTTCCTCCTTCCAAATAGTCGAAATTTCTGAATCTAAAAATTTGTACTCTTACGCCTAATCTTGATTTCTTGTTCCACTCTTTAACTTTGATGTTGTAAGTGACTTCTCCTCGGTATTAAAAATTATTTTTTTGAGATGGTGCGATTCCTTAAAATTAAACAAACCATGAACTGATTGATACTATTCTGTCGACTATGTTCTGCATGTGCCGCCATTAAACAAAATTCAGCCTCGGAATGGGCTCTACCCACGCTTTTTTTGTAAATTAGCTATCGCTGAAAGTGTTCTCAAGTGACCGATGCGCGTGTTCTGAGAGTGTTTTCAAGTGACTGATGCGCGTGTTCTAAAAGTGTTCTCAAGTAACTGATGCGCGTGTTCTGAAAATGTTCTCAAGTAACTGATGCGCGTGTTCTGAAAATGTTCTCAAGTGACTGATGCGCGATGTTTACATTATTTCTACTAAATAAATACAAGTATGTGATATCAAGAAAACCTTTAAAAAGGATGTCGCGAAACGCTGTATAATATGGTTGTAACAATGTTGTAATAAGTTTTTTAGTATAAGGCGATTCTATGGAATCTGGATAGGATCTTCCAATTTTCGCCATTATAATCAGTCCGTCATTATAACCTATACCGTTAAAACCAATTTCCATTGTATTATTTTTCATTATATAAATATATTGCCTAGTATAGCTTTCATAGACTTAACAAAATATACGTACATGTCACCTTTAATTATTAATATAAATTAATTGAAATAATTCTGCGTAGCAGTATTTATTGAATGTCGTTATTCTGATATTCCCTTTGATTTTTGACACACGTGGTTAAAAATGTTAAGGGATAACCACGCTGAATGCTTTAGAGACTCGTATCTTACCGAGTAGAGGCCATATCAAAAATGTTTGTATACATTTCCGATTACATTTGAAAATACCTCTTCAATGATATTCCATAGGATCCGAGGGAAAAAACATTTCATCCTTCAGGTCGGTATTTAAAAAAAAAGTAATACATTTTGAAGTGAAACTTCTTTACCGTCGTTCCGTCTTTTTAGAATTGAGTAACGCTTGAGAAAACAAATGCCGAACGCATCCGACAGGCGACGAAACCGGCAGAGTACTAACAACATGGCGCTCGAGATGTCAATAATTTTATTCGAACGCTAATCGATCGAATTAGTAGGTTATCGCCGATATTCGCATCTACACATAATTATGTACGCCGCATTTAGTTTTGTATGGTATAATGCAACAATTATGATTAAAGTGGCATATCAAATGATTGAATATATAGCTTACAGTGCGAGATTTATTATTATTGTTTTTCTTTAAGATAAAAGTGTAACTAAGTTATGATTATCGTGGCTTGTTTTTGCGTTGCGTGCGAATGTTTGTTCAAACGACAAACAAATACGAGTCAATATTTACTGATATTTAATTTTTGTGACAATTGTACGCGCTTGTGACACAATACGTGTGTGCATACGCATAGACTACGTAGATTGCGTGTAAGCTAGAATGTGTGTGTGCGGTATTTTTCTGTGAACACTCAACGCTGCAAGCATTGCTTAAATTTATAAAGTGTAATAAATCAGTAGATATAAATTAGTGAAAGTATAGTTTTAATCAGAAAAAAAAGGAACACACTTCTAGTCAACTAACGATTATTATAAATTATTAACTAAAGATGTAAGTGTAGCTAAGTGTGATTATCGTGACTTGTTTTTTGCGTGCAAATGTTTGTTCAAACGACAAACAAATACAAATCGATATTTACTGATACTCAATTTTTGTGACAATAGGGAATATGAATGTATTTTTTTATACCTTTGGTTCACGGTTTACATCGTTGTAACATAGTAAAAATATAAATACTGATGGAAATGTTTCAATTAAATAAAAAAAAAAAATTAAATCTATTAATAAATTTAAGCTTCTTAAAGGCCGCCATTTTCGCGCGCCTTGTTTAACGTCATAAGCTATGCTGAGCGTTTGTTTAATGTAGGAGTTCTTATAATTTTAAACATATTTTCAGTATAATAGTCTTTTAAACCGTGGAAGAATCTCGAATGCCATTTTATAAATATTGTATCTTGGTGCAAAAAGACTATTAGAAGTGCACCTGATAAAGTGTCCCTAAATAAATACAAAAATACGAAAACAATGGTGCAAGGTTATGAAGAGAGATGAAGTATCTCCAACAAGTTGTTTGCATTGTTGTGAAGATCACTTTAATGTAAGTATGTTTTATTTGGATAGCTAGAATGATTTGAGTTAGTCATAACTGAGTATTGTATTGGTATCAATCACACAAACAGTAGATAACTGCACATAAATTAGTTTACAAAAGTTTGATACGACTTTCGTTTTTTGTTTTTCAACTTAAGAAAAAATTACACAACATTGTCAAAATACATAAAAAGTGGATTGACTGAACGAAAATAAGATTACATATAAATTAATAAATCATGACAGTATGCAGTCATGTTTTTAAAAGATTATAGGTTATGTTTACTGCTGTCTGCGTGTATTTACGCATAAAAACGTCCATAATGCATGACTGTAAATCACGTATTAAACAATTACCTTACAGCTTTCACTTCTTTGACATCAGTGGATGTAAAATCTAGATTTAGAACAAAATATGATGTCATCATGAATGCATCTATTCTCGGCAGATTATCTGTACTTTCACATAACCACTTTTAGTCATCGTTCTAGATGCTACTCAATCTCACTTTCCTATTACAATTATACTAGATTAAGGGGCAACTCACATGTACGACTTTTCAACGACATTAAAACGACAAAAAAGTCGTCCTCTGCAAATTAGTATGAAAACGCGTACGTGCTACACACTTGCGATACACTGTCATCGGTTTGTGTACATAGCTTCTGACGTCACATTTAATTGGTCAACCAATAGTGTTGCGTTTTGACAATTTGACTTTCCCTCGTATGATTAGCACTTTTCATTTATTAATTTATGCAATTAATTAGGAAAAGAAAAGTTTCAAAATAATGTCCGTAATTCAGAATAATTGGAAAAAAAATTTCAACCAAATTTAAATTACATGCTTATTCCCTATGAAACATGTTTGTGACAAAGTACGTACACATGAGCGTGTGAGTAGAATAAAAAAAAAGGAAATACTTCTAGACAACTAATGATTATTATAAATTATTAACTAAAACTGAACGGTAGATGAAGTTTCACTTCATCGGTGAGCTTTATGTAGGTATATATACTATATATTTTATTGCAATCGGTTTTAAACTGAAAGAATTATCATGTCGTAATATACGGACAACGCGAAATTATAATTAATACATTTTTGCCATTCTGTTACAACATTCTAAAATACATTTTGCTATTTCTGTGTCATTAATTGCAAAGTGTATTGTAGAGAGTAATTTGTGAGATTGTAGTTTGTGAGATATTTTAGGTCGGCTAATCACATTCAACCGTAACTGTTTTGTTGGCCGCGAAACTCGCTTTGAGAAATTAAGCTGTGTAAGATACACCGTGTCTGCAATTTTCCAATCGGCTCACCACAGCTGTTCTTAGGGATAATATATGTAAAATCGCTTTTTCTGGGACTTTTATACCACAGGGTTGGTTTGAGATATTTTAGGTCGGGTAATCATATAAATAAAATAAAAAAGGAAACTTAAATATATTCTTAGTAAATTGTGGTTCTTTAAACAATTATTATTTAATTATTAATTGTTACACTACTACTAGTGCTTTAAGAAAAAAAAATAGTTTAACCCAACTAAAGATTCTTTTGAACTCAATAAAACATTCAGATCAATAAAAGTAAATAAAATGTTTTCTTCTGTTGCTAAAATATAAAGTAAACTTTTTTACAAAGTTTATGAACTCATTAATGATAATTTAATACAAAAAACACTTGCTATGTTAATTAAATTTATTCAAATTACTAAAACTAATTTTAATATTTTACAAAAGAAGTTTTACAATTAGTTAGTTTGACAATAACAATAATATTTAATTTATTATGTTTGAATTTAGTTATTTTAATTAATTTATTGTCATTGGGATAATTTAATAGCGACTGTTAACTTTTGTAGGAAGACTTTTCACAATTTATTCGAAAATTTGAAATTATGCCTTGATTATATCTTAGATCATCCGACTCCAGTTTTTCCATTGATCAAACTAAAAAATGCAATGCAGCTATGGATATATATAGTATGGCATATATACGAAAAATGCCAGTAAAGACAGTTATTGAGAATTACTGTATTTTTTTACATTTCTGGTACAAACTTGTTACATTCCTGGACACGAGACAATATTTATCACAAATTGCGGGACAATCCTGGAAATCTCAAACATCTGGCAACTCTAGCTGTACTGAATCTATAGTAATTCACAACAGAAGGGCATTAATTATAAGCATTTAATTAATGCCATCGGGCAAGAGTTTGAAAATGAATTGACAGATTTATATACGCATTAACAGGTTATAGATAGAAAATGATGGGACAGTGTTCTGTAATAATTTATTTGTAGTAATAGCGTCGAAGTAAACACTAAACCCTTGAGCCATTTAGGTTTATGTTAATTTGACCGTGTTTCATCAATGAGGTTTTGGACTTGGAATGCCTGTAGTCCATTTGCATAAACAAGGAGGCACTTCAAACGTTAAGTTGATTAACTTGAGAGCGACGATTTATCTTTTGCTATTTTTCTCTCTCATCAATCATGCACAGCATAGCTGTAAGAATTGGACAAAACATTTGCTACAAAACATTTGCTCTATAGGCCGAAAAAACAATCGACCTGTGATTCGTCAGGTTTACTGCGTACTTGTAGTCGTGCGATTTTAACAGTGCGTGCATTAAGCGAAGCAAGTGAGTGAAAAATTTGTAATAAAGTGCTGACATTGCTTGCAAGGACTACCGATATTCGTATCTTTATGAAAGTAATTAAAACGTAATTTATGATTAAATGTACTTATGACCATAATTCATTAACTATAAGACGTGATTAACTATAAAAATCGATTGCGATTACGATAAAGAGGATTGCAATATGTCACAGGCCGGTCCCGCCTGTGTACAGCCGTGAGTTCCAATGCTAATGGAGATTGTGCCAGCTTTCTTTTTGGAACCGGTTCAAATCGTACGTCCAATTTTATTACGTCCGCGCTGCTGCATTGTGTGTTCGGTACTCACCTTGTTCTACATTCATCCTAAGGTAATTTTCAAAATGTCCCTAGCGTAAAGAAATTATGTTGATAAGGCATAACATTTAATATAATGTAAATGGCATTGTGTATATTATACATACCGACAGTATTCATGCGGTAATGTTTCACACGAATAAGGATAATCTTATTCGAGCGGATCATCATAATGGATGCTGCGGAGAATGTGGAAAATTTGAACTTCAGTGTCAATGATTTCATATACTCCTATGTTGTATTGACTAATAGGTTTTTAACCCTGAATTGTTCTTGGAGGTACATCAGTAATTGAGTTTCTCATCCGATTGACGAGTATCCAATGGAGATTCTTCTTCAATTAGGTATCGTAATAGTTGTATATCTAATTCAGCAGGGTAGGAAGGGGTTGGTCTTCAAAGTCAAAGCCCTTGTTTTGAGACTTTTTTAAACACATTTTCACCGCTAAATTGCATGGAATTCATTATTTATAGCAGTTTTCGCATCGTGATGTAAACGGAACTCAAAGTAAAAGTACTAGGTTTTGATTTAAATACATTTTCTTCGATATAAATATACTTGAAGGATTGACCTTTAATTGTCGTTAACCGACCGTCTTTATATATTTTTTAAACATTTTCTGTAGAACCATGTGGAACTTCTTATATATATATATATACTTCTAAGTTTATATTTCTCAAAGATATTGAAAAGCAATTATCGCTGCAATAGGTACCGACAATATTCCATATCTCAAAAACAACACAACATATCTCACTCAAACCAGTTTTCGTTGAAAGTTTTATTTTATATTTACTACTTCAATTTTTTCAGAATTTTATACACGTTAGTTGAAAAGTTAGAGGAGAGAGGCACACACTTTAAGGCTTTAGAAGCGCATATCTCACCAATTATTGACTTAAATAAAAGTTATTTTGGAACCTCTATATAATTTTAAGACCTATTTGACTGACATTGTATCCATCCCTCAGTTACATGCATGGAGTGCCACCAATTAAGTTATTAATTATATAATAATATTATTTTTTAATATTATTTTTTTCGTAATATTATTTTTTTCTTATATTTCACTATTTCATTGTATAGCGATTCATAGAAGATACCTACTATCCTTATTTCATCTATATAGTGCCAATAGTCTCCGAGTAAAATAGCTATGACATATGAACAGACAGACCGGAAGAGGGACAGGACAAAATTATAAGAGTTTCGTTTTTACCGTTCGGCTACGGAACCCTAAAAATACTCCTTGTCACAATTGATTGTTAAGACAAAAAAGTAGGTTAATATGTTAAATTACGTCAAGTTATATTAGATCAAGCTTCTCGTATCTATGTGTTTTATTTTGACATATTTCCTAAATTAGCTTGATATTTTATACATTTCCTGGGAATTGTATAAAATTCCCGAATTATTTAAATTTCAGGTAACGATGTATACAAATACGTATGTATATGTATTTGTGTAGTATACATACACACATATATGGACATATAGATATGTATCATAAGATTAAAATTAACATTGTTGTCACTTATAAATAAATATGCGGATACAGCATTCCGTGTTTCGTCATCGCTTCTTATTTCGCCTTTGTGGGAGATGACGTACATATGTACACATAGGTAGAGTGTAGTTAGCCGCTAATCACTGTTAGCAACTTGCCTTTGTACACCTAAATTTATAAAGACCTAAGTTTGTTTATTCGCGTATATACGCTAATCTCATAAAATATCTAACCGATTTTGGTGATAACTTGCGCAGTTGTATGCTTGGGTTTTATAAGAGTATTGCAAACATCGCTGCACCGTTGATAGAGAGGTACTATTTTCACTTTAAATTTACAATTAAATATTACATATTTAACAAACATAAACGTGAATGGTAATAATAAGAGGAAAAGTTAAATACTAGGTTAATACGAATTTATAAAATTTAAAAAGTTGCGTCTATCCCATTTATTAAAAAAAACATTCAATTCTACCAACCTTAAAAATTTATTATCAGTTGTTTAGGATTTTTTTTAATTATAAATTAATAATTGGGAACAAATGCATTTTAGTAACAATGAAAATTTCACTGTTTATCAAACCAAAAATCATGAAATTTTAAGTAAGTAAAGACGATCCATGAAATTATAATTTAAAAATTTATATATCATTAACCAAATATTTACACGTCGCGATTGTTTATCTTTTTAATGTCTTGTAAACTCTTATTTTTATCTTTTTAAATTTTTATTATTAACATTTCTGTTCAGGTATCTGTTGAATGTGTAGTGTATAATTGTAAATTTAAAGTGAAAATAGTGAACAATTCTTCAGCAATAAAAAAGACAATTATTAATTGTGAGTAAATTTTTCTGAAAACAATTTTCATGATAAAATAATCACGACTGAGTCCTATTTTTTTTTAAATACGTCATTCTTATGTTTACGTCATTTATATGTTTAACTTAAGAAATCGCTAAAATTAGCATTTTTGTTGTGCTAAACTCTTACCTCTTTTTATGCATTAAAAACAAATTTTAGGAACGTGACACAATAGTAATTATTTAGTAAATTGTAAAAATACTTCAAACAGATTTCCAATATCAAATTAGAAATTAGATAAACAAACAAATGAATAGTTGCTATACAAGGCATTCCTTCTGACATTATTTGTCGTTGTAAGGTTATAATATGGGTAATCATTGTATTAATTTTGTTGAGCTGGAAAAAAGTATATTATATATGTATATTCTGGATACGGACAATCAAAATTTCGTTATTATTCTATAATAAGAGCATTTATTTACATATTTCTCTCTACTTCATAATATATAGCAAGACAAACAATCTAATATATCATAGCTTAAATGTTTTTATCGAAAACACGAATAACATTTACTTTTTTTGGATAAAAATAACAAAGGAACAATTGATACGTAGTTAGGAACACAATATAAAGAAAAAATACATGTAATGTAAGTCACGGTTGATGTCTTCGTTATTTTCACATTATTCACGTAAACATTTACCAGAGCCGTTAATTTGAAGCGTACAAATAAAATTGACGCGCCTTCAAAAGTGCGGACGCTAAGCGGCGCTGATGTCACGCACCCAGCCAATAGACCCAAAGAAGACCTTCAAAAATTGGGTATTTTCAACACGAAAAGCAACCAAAAAAAGATGCCGTTGCTTTACAAGGGAGAACTGTAGTATTAGAAAAGGAGGCAAATATTGCCATCTTTTTTCTCACGAGTATCGGGTCACACGTTAGGAGTAGATAAAATAAGGGATTTCAAGTTCTTCAATACTTTATTAAATAATTTTGGCGACATATATAATAGTTATATACTTGCTATAACTGAAACACATATGCCGTGTACTTATATTTAGGACACATACTTGTACAAAAAGGCACTTTCTGTATATTAATATGTGAAGAGAAAACTTTGTACCCCTTGTTAAGTACCTGTACACGGACAAGAGTGAGATTTGGTATAGTTCAAGTTTATATGGAGAAGGAGTGCAGAAAGCTAAAATTTATAAATAATATGTGTTGCAAATACATTACATTATATATTACAAATACATTAAAAGGTTATTTTTTTACGTTCAACAATAAAATATTCATTATTAACGTTTATACTGTCAATTTCAAACACTAATAGTCTGTGGTCTAACAGTCGCACAGAGTAGATTTTGTCTCTAAAGAATTTTAAAATATCAGATTGACTGAATGAGTTTCGAGCTGCGAATTTTGTGTGATTTCAAATATTCTTTTTTCAATAGTCTGTGGAGTGTAGGTCATGGCAAATAGCGTTTATTTTATATTTTGCCTAATAGATATCTGTATTTTATATATTAGTGAAATATAGCTTGCTTAATATACACCTGTTGCAAAAAGAAAATTTTGTAGCAACAATCTGAATTGACATACTCTCGCCTACCTACCAGAGTTTTCAACAAAGTGAATAAGTAAGAACATTACGGTCGAATTTCGACCACTGGGCGACCATTAGTTAATTTTAAATATGTGAAAAAGAACGTGTCTGTTATTCGTACAAGTGATTCTGTGTATCAAGTTGAGTATATTCTGCAAAAAATGTAAAGTATTTCTGCAAATTTGTCAGCTTTTTTCAGAAACTGTAGAGAATTGTTGTACAGTTGCGTAACGTTTTCTACTAAGTATATAGGTCGCAATAGAAGAGCGTAAGCCAGGATATATTAAAGTCCATAGAGATTTTTCGAGATCACGGAAAATAGTATCACGAAAGTAATTTTACGCTATCTGTCTAGGGTATTAGCTGAATAACGAGTTTAGTTTAGATATTTAGCATTGTAATGGATTTTCTTATTATTTCACTAGATTAATTTAATAAGGTTTTCAAACTGTCCGCTTTCTTGAGCGTTAAAGAATAACTTCTGGTGTTAAACCTGCCTTATGTGTCTAAGTTAATGAAAACAATATTTTCTTAGGATTTCCATTATGATTTAATGGATTCAAGATCGTAAATATAAAATAAAACTATCTTCTGTAACTTAGCAAAATCTTTTGGGAGTAACATCCCGGCTTTTGCTGTCTCATTGCCATGTATATAAATTATTCTAACGTATATGGCACCTGCTGTAAATAGACCCGGCGTAGAGTAAGTCCCAGAAGACAAAAAGACATTTAAAATAATTTGATTCGTTCAATACTTCACATTCATAGAGAATGACGCTATATAGTAATTGCCCGTCGAATCCCATTACGACCACAATGCTTTGTAATTTTAATTGATAAATAACAGTAAATTTTTCTAATACCTGTTTTTTATACTCATTTCTTTTTAATATTCCTTTTTAATCTTTTTCGTTAAAAATCTTGATTTATATTATTGTACTGAACGATAAATTGTTTTGTCGAAGAAAGAATAAAATAAACTAAAAAAGACTGGCCGGCCTGGCTACAGATAAAAAGAGAAAGTACGATGAAATGGACATCATTTCTTTGACTGACATTTTACGATGCGTCCACGAAGCTTATATGATGTTAATATTAAAGACGTTCCCAATAAATTTTAAAATTCATAAATTACTTAATTCGTTTCGATTGTCGATATTTTACAAATATCATGTATCGATGTTAAAGGACAACCCTACTCTAACCTTACCTTTAGTGGTTAAAATTTATTTAATTTTTTTTTGAAGTGGAAGAATATGCGCGGCTGTCATCAAACGAATGCGTCACGGTCGTTAGGGATGAAATCACACGATTATTATCTGACTAGCATTTTGACTGCGGCTAAGCTCGCGTAGATTAGTTGGATTATCTAGTTGTTAGTGATAGAAGATATACTTGTATGTATGTTGTCAATTGATGATCATATCATGATCGTTTGCAGACCAACACTTCGTTTCCTTAACTCGTAATTTTTTCATGTCATGTCAATACATATATTGTTCTCTTCCTAAGACTATATATAGAAATTATAAAGCTTTTTAGTAAATTTATGTCTTCACATAAATTTGCTGAGTAGTTTAAAGCGATGTGAATAAAGGTAAATAAATTATATATACTGACGGACAGATGAACACACGATAATCACAAAATAACTGAATTTCACATCACTATTTCAGGTGACAACAAATAAAAGAACATGTTTTTAAACGATGCTCGGACAAATATACAAGCACAGGACGATTTCAAAAATGTTTGATTTCGTCCCGTATCTCGGAAAGATAAAAACTAAACCATTATAAAATCACTCACTTGTCCGTCCGTCCGTTTGTTTGTTACAGTCGTTTGACGTAAAAACTTGATAGTTGGTACTGGATGAAATTTAGCATACAATACACATAACAATACAATATAAATAACAATAGATAATCTCGGTAGTTAACAGTTAAAAACATTTTATGGAAATTTTTCAGAGGAAATAAGGTAATCAATTTTTTTTTCAATCTAATGTATGTTATTTGAAAAAGCGACTAAGAAATCCAAAACCATTTTTTTCTATTTTTATATACCTACGATAATTTTAGAGATATTCTTAAAAACGTCTACGAGAAATATGCTTCCTCCGTGTCTGAAATTGCTGAAACAAAAATTATAAACAAAACAGTATTAATAGAAGTTAACTTAAAGTCTACTTGAAAATTAGTGATGATTCTAAATGTCTAGAGTTTTTGAGAAATTCGCGGTAGTTTAATAAAAATATTAGTACCTTAAAATTTGTATATCTGCAAGAACCATTACAAGTTTATGTAAGCCTGAGTACATAAGGAACCCTGTAGTGCAAACTTTACTCTTGCTTGTGTAAGAGGTTTTATTTTATTAACTTATTCTTTCTGTGTAGACATCGCTCACTTAATGTTTTTTTTTAATTATGTGTGGCGGAATCGAGCAAAGCAAATGTCGCGTCGTCAGAACTTGAATGGACGATTGCATGTGTTTTTCATTCGCTCGATCAATTTAAGATGTTGTGCAGGTATTGAATAGATTATCCTCTTTAGGTTTACGATTTTTGCTTTGGTTCGTGTTGAGTTCCTTTCTGCTGGCTTCGACCCGAGTTGAGTTCGATTAGGCTGGGTACGTTTTATGGGTTTGGACCATTTGAACTGAATTCGATTTATTTGTTATTAGGATCAAATTCGAATTGAGTTGCATTCCATGAGGGCTGATTGCGATTTGTGTTCGTCCTTTTTATTTGAACATGACTTTGAGTTAAATTTGATAGAGACGGTTAAGTTTACTTTTGTATTAGTTTCGATTTTGATCGGTTTCCATTAATGTTTAGTCGGAGGGGGTTGTTTTTGTTTGTGATTTGCGGGGTTATTTTCAATTTAGTTGGGTTAGACTTGTCAAACTTGATTTTGTTTGGTTTAATTTTGTTTAATGTTTATTTAGAGTTCGGTTCGGTTTGGAGTTTCAGATATGTGATATTCAAGTTTGTTTGTGTTTTTTAAATGACATTACACTGCAACTTAAAACACGTTCCGACATTTCAATTCAAGTATCCCGTTTTTTTTTGTTAAGCAAATTGAAATATTCGAACATACTTATCTGCTTTTGGTTATATTTGCCGTACAGCCATACGTTTCAATTAAAGTAGTATTTGAACGACAAATATTGAACTATTGTCAACTTATCTTTTAATCATTTAACTGAAACGTGCGTTTGTCAGATCGTCAGAACGGCGCTTGGGAAATCTTCTGGTTATTGGCCGATCACATAAGTTTAACAGAATCAAACACGGTCGGTACTTGCATGGGTGACTGCGCAGAACAAATAATAGATTTAATCTTTGTTCTGTAAGCGACTGCTTGGAAATATTGCGCGGGTTTCTTTGTTTCACTTTAAAGCAAGCTTCCACAGCAACTCAGTACGCGATTATAATTATTTGTATTTGATGTACCTTTCTTTATATAGGAAATTGGGGATAGAATTTCTCTTTAAAAAAATTAGTTCACAATTAAATGAAACTACGTGATGTAGTATTATTTCTACTTTCTTTAAGTTCTTTACCGCGACCTAGGTTTCGTTGTATTACAACATCTTCAGGTGGGATATTAGCAAAGAATAGAATTCTTTAATAATGAATTTCTACAAAATTAACGCCAAATATATTCAATATTCAAAAAATTCCTATCTATGTATATAATATTCCTATATATATAATATTCAAAAAGTTATTTTCTTTTTCTCGCATATTTCAGTCGAGGTGTCGTCAAAAGGTATTTAAAAAGCAATTGAGTGCGCAGTGTAACTAACATTTTCTATTGTGGTACATCCTTCGCGTAGCATGAATCTTCAAAGTATGGTGCAATGGATCTCTTCAGTTAACATTTTAGCTACCTGTATTGAAAATCTGAAAAAAATCGCGATAAAAGCATTTAGTAAGTAATGTAAAATTTCAGTCAACTTGTGGTAATAAATTAAGTAGATATAAGCAAGCAATTAACTTATTCATTCCACGCTTTGTGGGAAGACATGCTAAGCTAAATATTAAAAAATTATGCAAATATTTATAAATTATTTAATAGAACTACTAGTACCCTTAAATGTTAAACATTTTTACATGAGCCTAATTTGTACGGGACTGAGTTCTGAGTGAACCATAACGAGCGACTGAATTCTACTAGTACTTAAAGTGTACGATAACGAGTGACGACCGAGTTCTACTCGCACTTAAAGTGAACGATAACAAGTGACTGAGTTCTACTCGTATTTAAGTGCATATATAAACATTTAATTGTATTAATAGTTGTAGAAATATTGTTGTAAATCTCAACAAAAAATATATCCCATCCTTCTCTCTCCAAAACCGCTAAAGCAGAATTATGAAAAAAAAAGATTTTACTAGAAATTAACTTAGAATTCACTGGACAATATTTGTAAATACTTCAATAGAAATATTATATACTCTTAAATGTTTAAATGCATATGCTTAAGTGTGTACGGAATCCTCCTAGTGGGAGTACTACTCATATTTTACTAAGGCTGTATTTTTTTAACAGCTGCTTCAAGCGTCACACGACTTATATAATGACAGTGATTCAGCAATAACTGTCGAACAAAAAAATCCCTTTTTGTCTGTACGTCTGCTAATAAATTTTCCAATTATAATTAAAAACTATAGGTATCGTCCATGGACCGATACGAAAAACCTGTAATTAATCTGCTTCTAAATTTTAATTTTTAGCGTAAATCGAGGGAGGGTGCAACGAATTTCTGAGCCCGGAACTTAACATTTTCGTAGTTCCCTGACACTGTAGAAAAAAAATAGGATGCATCAGTCACATTTTACAAGTTTTTCAACTACGAAGGGTTGCCAGATTTTTGTCTTAAGATATAGGTGGTAAAAAAGCGAAATATATATAGGACTTCGTAATTTAATACGGGACAAAAAGGAAACAAGGAGAAATAAGATGTGTTATACTATTGAAACAATAATTTGTTCGTGTTATATAGTATAACTTACAATTAGTGTGGATCATTTTTATTAAGATTGTATTTGTCTCGAGGGGCGGGAAGCTGGAACGGGAAGCACAACGCTTTCACGTTGCCTTCATTCACTACCACTAAAATAGACGTACGGTACCGGCCCACTTTTTGCGCCTACCGTCTTATGCGCTACAAATTCCAGGAATACAGGACAGTTGTTGTTCTGCGCGTATGGTGGGCTGAAAACTGACTCACAGATTTAAGAATTTTAAAGGGTCTTTTTTTGCTGGATACAGCTCTTGTTTACCATTACTATACTCAAATATCTCACGCGAGTTAATTTATTATGGGGACGGGAAAAAAATTAACTCGCTATTTTGTTTTATTTCCTAAATATATATTAAGGTGAACGAGAGGCTGAAAATCTGTGTGTGTTATTTTTAGCGTTAAGAGGAGCCGCTAAAGAATTAAGAAAATAAAATATTATGAAAAAAATTTGCAGTACTGACCGTTATGTGGAGCATGTCAATAAATTATGAATAGTTAGTACTATGACCTTTTGTAAGGATATGACGGTTTTTCTTCTGGTTCTAAAGACAAACGGATTTACCAGCTCCATACTAATTTTTTGTAAAAAAATATAAGTCATCCGTTTCCATACCAAATTAACTCGCGTGCCATATTTCAGCAAAGTAATGGTAGCAAAAGCAGAAAAAACGATCGTTAACATTTTAAATTCCTAAATGTATGAAAGTCGATTTTCAGCCTACCATGCAGCGGGATAATCAAAATATGGCTAAAAATACGGGATCCCCCGGGAAATACGGGGCCGTCTGGCAATACTATTAATACTTAGGTTCAAAAATTTTATACAGACTCCGATGAAACACATTCTTTTGAAAACATTATTCTTCCCTTACTTCCATTGAACCCCTCGTGGATGGTAATACAATACTTTCATATTTTCGATGAAAGTTCAAATATTAAATTTTGTAAAGTTTAAAGTTTTTTTTTTTATTTTCACTCGAACTCAACAGCTTTATTTTTTTTTTTTAGACAAATATATTGTTTATCAACATTAATTTGATAAACAATATATTTGTCTTGCACACTGGTAACTTGACGTCCTTCAAATTCGCGCATCGTTTAAGATGGATATCTTGGAAGGGCAGTACCAGTTTTGTTTTTCTTGATATTGTTAGTTGATAGGTGCGTATGTTTACTCATGTACATGCGATATTAAGGGATGACGTTGTTTATAAAACATCTCCAGATAAATTATAATCTTTTGGGTCTTCCTCGGTGTCGATATATACGGTAAACTATTGAAAATCTGACCAGCTTAAATTATTTTTTTGAAGATGTTTCATTCGCTTGGCTGTCTTGTATTCAATAATCGGCTGTAATGATATATTCGTCTTTTTTTAATTTTCGCCACAATTTCCTCTATAATTTTGTATAAGAAAATTCTTGTAATTTCCTTTTGTGTGATTTTTCATGTTGGCTTTTTCATACGAAGTTACATTTCAGTTTAGAATAAAAAATTGCTATTTTAAGTTTTTTCATGTAGTTTTCTCACTGATTTTATACGTTTGTCATGTGTAATTAAGTGTGTATTGTTTCATTGCATATATCACCTCGATGTGGGGTCAACATTCCAAAAACCCAGTTGAGGTATTTAAAGGGAAACCCACATTTTTCATTTTTCACAGGTTTCAATTAGGTGTATGTAGGTGTATAATATCATCGAAAAAATATAAAATTTTATATAATTAAAAAAGTTACAGTTTGATAAAAGCTGTAGTTAATAATTTTCGTGAATTAATTCTGAGACCGAGTTTCGAACCGATCCAGTCATTATTTCGTATGCTTTGTTGTCCACTACAACTCTCGAAATTATTTAATTGTATATAATTATTTTAATTATTATTTATTACCGTAGAACTTAAAAATATTGAGAATGTAAGGTTTATATTATTCTATTTTTAGATCGTTTCATGGTTGTAATTCGAAATCTCACTTTTAAGGTAAATCACTTTATTCAATTTGCAGTTGTCAATACTTATGAATTCACGAAAATGTGTAAAAAAACAATTTTTAATGAAAGGACACTATTGCTTTCTAATTTTTTATTTTTAGGGTTCCGTTCCTCAAAATTAAAAAAAATGGAATATTTATAGGATTACTTTGTTGTCAGTCCGTCTGTCTGTATGTCAAACCTTTTTTCTCAGAAATTGCTAGAGATATCAAGTTGAAATTAATATTGTATACCCAGGCCTATAGCCTCACATTACTGTAAACATTTCAAGTATTTTGGTTCACACAATGAAAAGATATGGTTTTTTAAAGCATTTATACCGTCATCAAAACCTATAGTGTACTTTCGTTCAACCTACAATCTTGAAACTCTACATAATGGAAGGTCTAAAAAGAAAAATCCAAAAATCAATGATTACTAACTCTATGTATTATACATTTTTCTCGAAATATACGCCTGCGAAAAATGTAGTAGGCAATATATTTACGGTCTAAAAATAATTTTGTAAATAGTTTAATAGAAACATTATGTACCATTAAATATTCTTAAATGCCTAAATGTGTACGAAACCCCCGTAATGCAAGTTCTTTTCGTGCTTGACAGGTTTTCTCAATTAAATTTACGTTAAAATTTAGGATGCAAGTAAACATTTTGTAGAAAAGATATTTTCAATAAGACCAATGTATCATCCAAATCTCTTGTGCATGAATATATGAGCATGATATAAATGCTAGCTGTGCTTATCCCCTTAAGATGAATAACTGGTTTTAGTGAGTTTGTGTAGAGGAGAGCGTTTTAAACCCTTTCGACCGCGCACCTTTATACCGTTAACTCATTTTGTATAACAAAATTATATATTACGATGCACGCGTGTGTACGCAGGTTCGGTCGGTTCGTTTGTGCTCATGCACGCGTGGTTAATCAACATTTTTTAAAATTGAATATAACTACCATCATAGGGTTAAAATGTTAACACGTTCTTAGTTGAGTCGTCGTTGTGTTACAGTGTATCCGTCCAAATTTATTTTCCATTCTAAAGATATATTTTTATTTGCGAGCGTAATGGCTATGAAAGTTAAATTAAATGTTTGGTGATAAAACAGAAGATGTGCAATAAAAGAATTTAAATATCTGGTTATATTCGGATTTTGTTGCTTTATATGTAAGTTAATTGAAAGATTACAACTTAAAACGACACAACGGTTTATCGAGGTTCTAGGTATCTAGCTTAAAGTAAAATATGTTCTTATGTTGTTCTTACAAAGCTTCTGAATATATGACGTTTGAGGTAGTATAGCCTGACACGTGGGTGGAGACATTGGATGTTTCCATCTCTAATACAGGGAAAACCCTATATAACTGGACGCGCGAGAAGCAGTTGATACGGAGGTACTGGCTTGCAATTCGCAGGTTCTGATCCTGCGGTCACGGCATAACATGTGCTAATGGGAAATTGAATGCGTTTGAATCGCAATGGGAAGTTTTTAGGAACAAGTGAAATTCGAGGAACGAAAATATTATCGCTTGTTCCACATCCGGAGAATATATCCGCTTGTGTTAAATTTAGTTACGGAGACGTTACTTTAATCGAGTGCAATTGGAGAGTTTTGGCGGGCTTAAATTTCTCGGCAGAATTATCAAGACACAAGAAAATTTTCATATTATATTTGGGTGATGGAACACTTACAGGCAGTAATTCTAGCAACGATATTTTTGTGTTCTATTCTTTAATTATGTCCCCTCAAATCATATACGGAACTCTTAAGAGAATATGACTCACGCGTTTGTCCGTCCGTCCGTTACATCGTTTTTTTTGAGAAACCGCTTGAACTAAAACTTGGTGGAGTAAATAAGGTACTTGAAATTCTTTTTTATTTTTATGTATACTATGGGGTATCGTTTGGAAGGGCTAGTTATATGGGTCTTAGAAATATTGTTTCATAATTTTAGGTATTGTAATCTTAAGAGATATACTGAAAGTTGTATAAAAAAAAGTTCTTTACACCTTGTTTCCGAAACTACTTAACCTTTTGAACATGTTGGCTTTTAGAAGCCAACGTAAATGATATACATACATATATATATATATATATATATATATATGTATATATATGTATATATATGTATATATATGTATATATATATATATACATACATATATGTATATATATATATATATATATATATATATATATATGAAATATCTACCACGTTTCACGCCTACGAAAGTTGAAGTAGGCAATTTCTTCTTATTATATTAACTCACATAATTTGCACTAGTTAACTTTTGTTTGAATAATCATATAAAAATTAAAGAACGGGTAAATACATGTCGTAAATATATTTTTTTTAAATTTACGGCATGTGAGATCATAGTACGAGTTTAACTCGTGTTCTTTCATTAATATCTTCAATGTATAGACACTGTAAATTTACAGCTTTTTATATACATATATACGTGATCTCGTTCGCCTTAACACGAAACAATTATTTGAAGTTCTTTTTAGGAAAGAAATTTTATGAAATGGAAATACGTCAAAAATGAAGGTATGAGGTCATCGACTGAACACATTCATATTCTTATTATTAATACGTAACCTCGTTCGCTTTAACGTAGTATTATTTAAAGTTATCTTTATTGACAGGATCTGATCACGTCTGCATCTTCTACTGAAAAAAAAAACTATTCGCAACATATGCAACACTAGGTTTTTTATATTTGGAAAAACTCTAGCCTCATTTCAAGATTTTTTTTATTTTTATCGTTGTGTATATAAACTATATGTTTAATACGTTTGTTATAACAATGCTACTTGACACTTTGGTGTAAACGAGGAAAATTACTACCTCGAAATTAACAACTTGTACCCTTACATTTATTAGTAGAAAATTTTATATTACTAAGAGTAATCTTACAGATAAGTAGGAATGCAATAATAACAAGTTTTAATAACTTTAGTAATTAAATTTGTTTTTGCTGGTACATGTGGAATGGATGAATGTCATAACAACACTCAGCGTCAACGTGTCGAGCTAATCAGGTATGATTTCTGATAAACCTGTGGTAGTTTTTTTATTTATCCTTTATTTATTTTGTGAAAATGTATTAGGTAGTTTGAGGTTTCCCTTTCCTAGGTTTCCGTGATTAAACAAGGATTCCTTATAATTTCGTCACGTCTCTCCGTCTTGCCAGATGTCTCACAGATGTAGAGTTTCGAGAATTTTAGACCTATATGAATGGAATCTTGAAAGTAGATAAGTCATATGGAGATCTCGATTAATAATAGAAAAAAATTAACAAAAGTAAAGAAAAATAATGTACCTCCCCTCATACGTGCAAAAGTTATTTTCTCACATCTCATCTAGTGAATTATCATTGGATAGACCTTTTAACAGGAAATTGAGGTTCTCACGTTTTCTCATTTTTAAAGCTCAGTTTGAGAAACATTAAATTTCAGTATGAAGTGTGATGCACCTCATCTCATTTTTCAAAATTTCAGTTAAATGGATTTCAGTGCATTTTCATCCATATTTCAATAGATGTAGATAAATACAGAACCCTACTTTATGCCTCTTGAATTTTTCTTTTGTGTGTCGTTAAGTGTTTATTGATAGAAAAGAAAGAAAAATGTTACACGAAAACTGCTTATGTTGCCGCGTAATATTATCAAAACGATATACAACGCGACGCATCGAACACCTTTTCCAATTTTGCTTAGTGAACGATACGAGTATTGGCAGGAAGAAGAATCGATTATACTGGTAATTCAGTAATTTTCTTAATTTTTTTTCATGGATCATAATGAAACGTAATTGTCATAATGAAATGTTTAAATGAAAATGTTGAAACTATAAAATACTTTGTTAGTGTAAAATAAATTATTTCTTAATAATAAAGACCTGAATAAAAAATTTTAGATTATTTTTGTTTTACGTAATAAAATTAAAGAATATGTTTATGAGGAATTCTAGAAAAAATCATTATTTTGAAAAAATCAAACAATGATAAACCGTGACTCTGTTGTGATTTCTCTAAACAATGTTCATAGTGATAATTTATCAAAGTTTAAAGTCTACATAAGATGTTTATTAACACAGAATTTTTGCATCTTATTTTTCGTATATTGCTCTTTAGAATGTTGCCTTTATTTTGTCGTTGGAGATTTCTACTAGTATAACTCTGATCTCGCGGCGCTTAGTCAGCTTTATCGACCGCAAGTGACCGTGAGTATTGGAGACGAGCGTGGTCTGCGGTTGTTTCCTTGCTGTTTTCAAGTATCGGAGTTCTTCGTGCGCATCAGGCTGTGGCCGACAATGTAGTTTGTGATTGATTTTTAACAAAGCAATTTCATGTAGTTTGCAGGCGAATTAGATTGTGAAAAATCTTATTGTAGGTAAAAATATATCGATCTAGTGCCCAACAGTACTTTTCTCATAAAATGTTATTACGAGAGTATTATATATTTAATATCCCTTCAGACGTCATTTAAAAAACTATGTCTCAAAGGTTACGTAAGGCTTTTGGGCTGGAATGTAACATGTGGGTTTTGTAGGTAATTGGAATTTTGATTTAAAATTAACTGAAATTCACGGAAAATATCTAGTGCGTACTAGACACAGTACTTTTTTTTATAAAATTTTATTAGGAGTGTATATTTAATATATTTTTAGACATTTTTTGAAAAGCTATGCTCCAAAGGTTACGTAAGCCTTATGGGTTGGAATCTAGTCACTTTTGTTACATTTTATACCACAAAGAGGATTGAACAAAAATTTAGTTCTCCAAAGTTATCCATCAACCAAAATCAAAGTGTTTATATTTTCCTTCTGTATTTGGTCTATTGTTAATTGCAACTGTGTCGGCTTCGAGCGGCCAGATATAGATTTCTAAGAAAAGATTGGGACGGATAGAGAGGTAAGGAGAATTGATTAGTAAAACGAAACATATGTAAGGTTTAAGGTTAAAGTTTGATATGGTTACCTAAACCTATTGGAGAATTGTACTGGTAATAGTTGTGTAGATTTATTGTGGGCAGTTGATCTGCTAGGAATTTAAAAGATGAATTTCGGTAGTATCCTATACAGCGAGCTCATCTATATTTTCTATGATTTTTTTTATAAATTCTATTTAAAGAATGATTCATTATTATAATTTTTGTAAATTCTATGGTAAAGTTTTTTTCGCTTAAATGTATGCTAATCTATTCATTTCTCTATAAATTATTTTGGAAAAGATTATTTTAGTAACTTGACTATATTCGTCACTATGCTCCATTAAATCTTGCATTAGCAGTTAAGACTTGTTAAATCAAGTACGCGATCACGTACTAAGGTCATTTAAGAACTCGCGTAACGAAACGTGTTTTAATGTTTCAAGACAGTTAAATAAGTTATAAAATGTGCCTTCGAATGTCGAAATTTTCATTGCATACCGTACCAGACACATTATTCTGCAGCATCGGGAAATTAGAGGCACCTATATATATATATAGGTGTATATATATATAGGTGCCTCTGGATGGTCTTCGCCTCTATGGGACATGTGACGCCATATTTTTATCGGCAGAAGATAATGGTTGTTCTTGTTGTAATCGTAAACTCTCAACCAAATATCCTTGTCTATACGAGATTCGTATTCAGAGTTCTGTTCCAACGGGGGCAAGGCTAGCCTGTTGCTTCGGATACGAATTGCCAGAATTTCGTTGACACACAAATGTTATTATATAAGCGAATTTTAGTTTATCTTGTTTCTTTTTGTGCTTGTATTCGCTGCGTGAATACGGCGTTATTTCTTTTGATAGTGTGTTTTCGTATAAATAAAATTAGGTCGAGGAGTGCAAGTGATTTTTCGTAATTTTTTTATATTCTATAATTCATTAAAGGAATTTTTAGATAATTACAGAAATATTTTTACCAATTCCTGAAACTGGAGAATGTCATCAAAAAGTAATAGTTAATCATGTATATTTGTTATTACAATCGCCTAGTGGGTTGATTGGCCTAAAACAAATTAAGGTGAAAACTGTGTCTACGCTTGCGGTAATAACTCGATACAAGGTCGGTGCAGGCCACGCACCTTTAGGCGTTGTGATGCGTGGCGATGCGCCGTTATTTTGGGTATACGGTGATCGCAGGGAATGTAAGGTGGTACCGAATTTGGAATTGTTTTGCACGCTTATGCGGAATTGAAGTAACTTGGCCGTGTACGTATATTCTCGTAAAGCTTCAGGTCTGTTGATAGCTTGATTATTTGAGGTTGAAATTAGTACATTTTTTTGCACAAAATTAGTACAATTTTATTTTCTGTACGGAAATCGAATTATAACGGAGTACCCATTGGAGATATTTTTGAAAAAATGTGTTTGGAATTCAATGTTTGGAAGTTTTCAATACGTTTTTTAAATTTATTTTTGTTTGTTTCTCTTCATGGCATAACGCAAAAATTAAAAGGATATTGACGAAGTTTTCATTGCTTGGAAACTTACATTCTATTTTATAAACTGAACTGTATGTATAGATATGCTACGTTAATTGGAAGCGAAGAATAAAATAAATTTGAAACAATAAAGTTATGTTCAGCTTATACACAGAAAGTACTAAACCAATTTTGTCGAAATTATCACTAATAGAAATTTAGGATCCATCTTAAAAAGTGAGAACATAATTAAGAGTGTTTGTCCAAGGGGGCGAAGAGAGTAAAATAAATGTTTGGTTAGTGTCTAGTGCTCCAGGCGGCCGAATAACGGGTAACAATTTAATTTCGAATATAATTGTATTAGTGACTTTCAAATATAAATTTATTATTTTATATATTAATAATTATTATTTAAGTATTAAAGCCGAACTTATTTTTTTGTAAAAACTACGCCAATAAAACAATTCATTATATCAAAATCACATATCATACTTCCTTATAGATATTTATTACAATCGCTAATTTCCTTCAAACATGATTGACTTAATCGTCACTGGCTTCCACGGGACGCCGTCCGCCGATCCATCCATAACCTTCCACATTGCATGTTCACAATAAAACATGAAAAATTTAAATGAAAGAATCCTGCCCTGCAGATTCGTCCTTGAAAATAAACCTGTTAATAGAACGCGAGAGTTCCGGACATTGAGACACATGTAAACAGGGTACATATAATTTCTATTACTCTGTTTACAAAAATTAAAATTATTTTTCATTATGTAAATATATTACCTAGTATATCTTTCACAGGGGTATACTACTGAAATTTAGGGTCATCTCTGTAGTTTCATTAACCTTTAGATGAACTTCTTCTTCTTGGTTAGCACTACAACCTATTACGGGTCATGGCTGTCTCGACAAACTTTCTCTAGCAAATCCGGTCAGCTGCAACGGCCCACCAGCGTTAAATTTTTAAAAGTTTAAAATCATTCTCGACACAATCGATCCATCTTGTGCGTGGTCTTCCTCTTTTTCTGGTGCCCTCCACATTGGCAAAGGTCATTTTCTTGACCGGGTTGTTATCTTCAAATCTAAAAATGTGCTCAAGCCACCTGATACGAAATTATTTAATGACTCGGACAATATTTGGTTGTTTAAATTTTATATAAATTTCATGATTAAATAAAATTTTTCATTTGTTATTTTCTTTGAAAGGGCCAAATATTTTACGAAGTATTTTTCTTTCAAAAATAAGAAGTTTATCTTCATCTGTTTTTGTTAAAGGCCACATTCATTTCCATACAGAATTATTGGCCTAATAAGAGTAGTGTAAATATTAATTTTTGTTTCCGGTTTTAAAAGTTTATACTTTAGAAAATTCCTTTGGCTGAAGTAACACCTAGTAGCCATACACAATCTATTGTCAATTTCAGGCTTGATATGGTTTCTATTATTAATGACATTACATTTTCACCAATGCCTCTTCAACTAGCTCGTTTTTCAAATGTAACACCATAAGACAGGAAATTAAAAAAAAAATCGACCACCTCATTTATCCTTTTAAACATTTAGAAATGGTTATATTTGATTGTTAATTATTCAGTTTTGTCGCTATGCCAAATTTCAAGTTTCTTTCTCAAACGGTTTCTGAGAAAAAAAACCGCTGTGACAAACGGTTATATACACGCAGTTGATTTTATAAATGTTCTTTTTTCCTTTCGATACGTAAGCCTAATATAAATCCGTAAGCTTCTAAAGCAATTTCGTTATTCTAAAGCACCCGCACAACACGCATGTGTAAATTTCGGATGCGTGAGGTGTTCCAGATCCTTATACTCACAGTATACATAGTATTTTAAAAGTGTTCGTGTCGCTTATATAAAAATAAGTATTAGAATTTGCCGAATTGAGCTATTGTCTTCTTGTTTGATTTGAATCTGTTTTTATTCCCCTACGTAGGAGAGATTCGATCGAGAAATGTTGACTTTATTGAACTATGTATGTTTCCTTGACTATGTTGCTTATCAGATTGACCTCCGATTTCAAGCAGATTTTGCATAATTTGACAACCAGGAAGCTTTCGATTGTGCAAACAACGATATCTTGCTAAATCGCTTTAGCGAGACAGGTTTCCCCGTTTCACTTTTACAATTTTTCTCTTCATATTTTGCGGATAGAACGGAATATATAGAAGTGGGTAATTTTATACCCAAGATTTACTTTACACGATCGTGAATAAGCTAGGGTTTGAATGACGGGCCTCTACTTTTACTATTCTGGAGAATGATATTGGTTACGCGGTGAAGACTGCGTGTTGTTTGTTATTCGCAGATCACATTAAATCTTTTACAGTCGTCAAGAATGTAGCAGATAGCGAACGGTTAAAGCGGGACATCAACGGCTTACGGCTTAACGCAAGCAAACGTTCAATAGTGAGTTACAGCTTAGCACACCCTCCTATCAAATACGAATATACGATCAGCGGAATCCCACTGCATCGTCTGTTTGAGGTTGTTGATTTGGGAATCAGATTTGATTCGCGATTGACGTTTCGTGGACATACGGCGGATGTAGTAAAAAGTCGTTTCGGAAACTTGGATTCGTGTTATATATTCAAAGGATATTCAAGCCATGTCATCAATTCATTTACTATACACTTCATTAGTGCAAAGACGATTAAAATGTGGCTCCATTATTTGGAGCCTACACGAAGTACAGCTTGATGAATGAACGTGTTCATCAAAAGACGTTCCTCCGATCTGTAAATAAGACTACGGTTATTTCCCTTTCCTATTTCCTACCGGTTTCCTTTTGGGTATGCTTGGTTCCTTGCAACTCAGAAGAGACGTTGCGCTTTTGAATTTTATCTTCCAGTTATTAAAAGGAAAAAATTCTATGCCCTGTATTAATTGAGTAAACTTTCATTTTTTTCGTTCCTGACTATTTCCTGCACTTACGCAATCGGGACCTTTTTGCTATACCACCCTCTAGAACCGAATTATATCAGAACTCTCAAGTTTCCCACGGTTTTCAATTGCTCAGCGACCTGGTAGCGGTTGCACCAGAGTGTGATTTGTTTATGGTGAGTTAAAAATTTATTTGTCGAAATGTGTCGTCGTTATATTTTATAGTTCCTTTGTATTTTGTATAGTTACGAATGAGTTACCTGTAATGTATTGATAATTAAATTTGTGTAAATAAATAAATAGTCTAGACTATCTAATACCAGAAAAAATTATAATGTAAATTTGTGAATTTCAAAACAGCAGAAATCGTTTTTTCTGCATGTGTTTAAAACCAGTTAACGACGAAGTAGAACGTTTGGTCGCTTCTACTGCCGAATTATAGCATATTGTTTCAGGACCCCGACGGTGAGGGTTAATAGAAACATTGGATTAGTTTATTGTTAGAGGTAGAAATTTGTTACTCTAAGAGAAACAGAGGATTACTTGACTTTAATACTTGGCTTAAACTATAACAAGCTAGCTGCATGATCTCTGCGCCGTATATCTATAAAGTTAACAAAACTGTCTTAACACAGTACAATCTGCATTTGGCTTAATGCACAGCGGATTGGTGAGATTGTATTGTGTTAAGACAGTTTTCTTAACTTGATAGATAGACAGGGCGCAGAGGTCAAGCAGTTCGCTATAGCTTTGTCGTAATTGACAGAAGCCGTTTTCAACAGTAAAATCTAACTCTTTTTCACTTTAGTAACCTATGTTACACCGTAATAGGTTAAGAATTGACGATTCTTCCAAGTACCCTCGCCAGATACTTTTTACATGATCATGATACCTCTTACTCTTCATTCAATTACTTTTTTTCAAACCTTTTCGTACGATGCTTAAAAATTTCACAAAATCTTTTATTAATTTTATAACTACTATTAATATAAGATCTTGAATTAATGTCTCCACCAATACAAACACGTAATCACTAATTTAAAATTTAAATCGCGGTGGTCACACTCAGCAAATGTAACACTTTCTTTCTGCTTACATATTCCGCCAGGGATGATAAAAATTCCGCTAAGGACGATTAAAAAAACAGAAATTCTACCATTCGACAACAATGCAATGGATTTATAATGACGTCGTTATTACGAGCACTGGATAATTTTTTCACACTCGCGCTTTTATTCAACTCATTAACACTTCGTCGGACTTGGCTCTCATAAATCTATTTCTTTGAAATTTTCGTCTCAGAGATTTTGATGCACATTTTGAGCGTTTGAGATACAAATGATGATGTATAAATCTGTCTTGACTACCCAAAATCTATTTTTAAATTCATCTTCACTAAAATTTACTACGACATCGGAGTAGGTACAGCCAGGTATATCGATATTCCTCAAATAATAAAACTAGGCATAGGCTATATAAAGAAACAATTCAGTTATATGCTTGTCACGTAACACTCATAAATATATAAAGCAGCTACGGAGAATAATAAACGTATCGTAAAGATCGAAGGAACGATCATAAAGATTATTTCAGAGCGTGGCAAACTGCCCGAATGACGCATACATCTTATCAATGTCATAACTCACAAACGGTTTATAATTTTGATATAAAATTGTAAAGATATATTTTTCGATAAATTTCGATCGAAAAATATCTCTTTAAAGCGAAATTAAAAAATCTATTTTTTTTAACTCTCTAAGTCGGGTTTCCCCTTGATGATAGATTACATTTTTTTCTTTTATGACTGAATATCTTGTGCCACGAAATGAGTTAAATACGAAAATAAGAACATTTTAATAAATAACTACAAAATTTGACGACTGCATTATTTAGATAATCGAAATGTTTGCCGGTCTATTCATTCAAATTACCCGTGACTTCACCCACGTGAAAATGATTTATGGATGAATCTCCTATTCTGCAGTTATGTTTGAATGAATTTTATATTCAGCGGGTATGTTTGAATAAATTTGATATTCTGCAAGTATGTTCGATTCAATTTGATATTCTGCATGTATGTTTGATTTAATTTGATATTCTGCAGATATGTTTGAATTAATTTCATGTTCTGTAGGTATTTGAATGAATTTCATATTCGGCATGTATGTTTTAATGAATTTGTGTCCCGTGTCATCATTGGCAAAACAGAAAAGGTGCTTATAGAATTATTTCGATGTCTGTCCGTCCGTCTGTCTGTCTTTTCTCAGAGATTATTTGACGTAGAAAGATGTAATTTGGCTTTAGAAAATCGTGGCCTAATTAAAAGTATGAAGCGGAAACATTTGGATTTTGATTTTATGTTTGATTAAGGGGTTGAAATGGAAAGTTCAAAAAACAAATTTAGAGATCGTCGTGTGGGGGAGGGGGTTGGGGTGTGTGTCAAAGCTTTTTAAAGAATAAATTGAAAAATGTGTAATTTGTTTTTTCCTATAAATAACTTTTGAAAGATTTCCTAAAAGTTCCTCCAGTCCACCTTGCCTCTGAAAATATTGCTCAAAAATTCTGTAAAAATCACGAACAATGAAGATAAAGTGCATATTGAAAGAAAATAATGAGATTTACATTATCCTCGATATTTCTTACGACAGAAAGTTGTTGTTGTAGTTGATGTCAAACTTTGTTTTGTGTGTTGATACCAATTTATACAAATGGTAGCAAATTGAGAAACAAAAGTTAGATTATCAGTTTAATTACCAAAAAAAACCCATATAATATTAAGAGTATTCGATTTGGTTCAATTCGAAAAGAGTTTCTTCAGGAAGGAATCAGTCTTATAAAAATATCAGGAAGAACATTTTAAAAATACGGCACTTTGGAACCGATAATTAACTTCGGTTTTTTTAACAGATAACAAATTAAGAGTTTTAATGACTAACAAAACTTAGAAAATACATTATTATCTCGGTCTATACTATTTTTGTTTCTTTCTGATACCCGTAGTTAGACAAAGATGAAGATATCATATTGTTGAAAGCGAGAATTAAAGTTTTTAGCGTTTTGTAGCTAAGGTAGGACACCCTATATTTTCGTCATGTCCGTCTGTAGGTTACAGCTGTTTCACTCGCAAATTATTGGTGATATAAAGCTGAAATTTGGCATGGATAAACATATTAATAATGTCTCCAAAGTTATGGAATAAAGTCTTTGAATTTTTGATGTGAAACATCTATAGGCGCAGGTATAAACCGGATCGTTGGCGTGGCGACGCTTGCCGTGGCGACGGGTCGCCACGCTATACTAAGGTATATATATAGTCTATATGTAGTAGAGTGTACGGTATGGCGACGTGTCGCCGTGCGCAATCGACTACGCGACCCCCTCCTCACTCAGTTCGACGCTGTTGTTTACTACGATACACATAACCTGTGCTTTATTATTTTTGTATTAATTGTAAATAAATGTTTATTAAATAAAGTCACCATTTTCTGTAAGAAATTCGTAATACTTTATTTTTTCATTATGCTATATTTAGTTCCTGTAATAATCTTGTCTTTTATGCATATTACTTGTACGAACACGATGTTTCACATCTGCCAGGCGTCCCGTGACGGTTCACTGTTTTTTTTGTGGTACCTCATCTACATGTAGTGGAATAAATTTTTTTTTGCACCTTCCCTATTGTGGAAGGTATCGTTCGAATGGTCTTTCAACCATATTGGGTCTAGGTATTGAGCACTTTCTCGATGCAGGGATCCGATTACGAAATATTAGCTCTAAGTTAGTCTTTTTTGTTAGTTACGTGCCTCATCCCTTATCAGCTAATTAGCTGTTTTTGAATATCTGAAAAGTATTCGCAATAGTATTATATATAATTAAATTAAAAGAAAAATAATTACAGGTAAATAGGCTCTACCGGTTTATGAGTAATAGTCTACCAACTTATGCAGTTTGGTCTGTAAAAAGTTTGTGGAAGTCCATACGAGCTATTTATACCAACTGAAAAAATATTTTTTTTATTTTAAAATGTATATAAATAATTATTTCTGTGAAAGGTGATATTTTAAGTAATAGGCAATATTTTAAATATTTATATGTTGAGAAATAATATTATTGAAATATACAGCATGTTTATATGTGAAAGATACTATATATATATATATATATATATATATATACATATATATATATATATATATATATATACATATATATATATATATATATATACATATATATATATAAATATATATATACATATATATATATTGTATGTATATTTAGCAATATATTTGCGTTGTGAAAATTTACATTTGCATGTAGTTTAATAGAAATACTATTTACCATTTAATGTTTATAATTGTCTCAATGTGTATGGAACTCTCGTAGTGTGAGTTTTACTCATACGTTATAGGTTTTCAGTTTTTTAAATAAGCAAATTTTTTCAAGTTACACCATAAAATCTACGCTCAAAAACAACTCAATACTAATTGCGCAAGTACGGCGTGCATTTGGACCATTTTTTTCGCTCTTAAAAAGTGATAATGAAATTCAGAACCAAAACTTATTGGAAATAAATATTGTTTTGACAAACAACGTAGCTTTATCAAATCGCATCTAAGTAAACGTTCAATGACCGTTTCACTAAATTTTGTACATCCCTTTTTGCCAGAACAAATTTGCCATAATGTGGATGAACCGAAAAAAATTATGGCAGCCTAATACTCTGCTGTCATTGATGATGTGCCGTGTAGCCTTTCATCGACAGGCCTTAATTTCACTATGTCCACTTACGAAAGTCCCCGTCTCTATAGTTGGGTATAAATCCTCTGTATATGTACGCAAAAACGGTATCTCTCTCTTATGCAATATTCGTTCTCTGAATTGTGCGTTCGTTTCGACGTATGAGCCAAACATAACTGAAAAGCTATTTATATTATATCACGGACACTTATCCTCTCCATCTAATAACATAATCTTTTTTCTTCGCTCCTTGAAGACGGCCGTTAAGTACGTGCTCACGAATTAAACTTTACTCTGCGCCATTGTCTTAATTTTGTCTACCTATTCTCACCAACATATCTAATTGTGTTGTTGCAGTTTTTAGACGTGAGCGTGCGGGACTTAAGGTGTTGGGGGGCGCGGCAGATGAGCTTGGCGGCGCACCGGTGACGAGCATGAGCGCGGCGCCGCCCGCCGCCGCCGACGAGGCGCGCGCGGCCCGCATTCAACGCTATAAGGATGAGCGACGCAAGCAGCTCGCCGCAAGAACCGCCGCCATATTATGCGTCACACCAGCTGAGCGGTTTGTACCATTAGTTTAATGACACCCTATTTGTGGCCCTCGAGCAAGAGAATGTAATTTATTCTGATATTTCGTCAAAAAGTTTTTAAATTTTTTCAGCTCGTCTTGAGGTCAAATGTGAATACCTATTTCATTTTAAAAAAATGATAGAAAACCTTAAGTGCAGTCTGATTAGCGTATTTTGTCAAAAATTACAACATGAAAATATTTTTGAGACATGCTAGTTGATGGCACCGAACTGATTGCTTAAATCGTTTGATCGATTCACCCTAAACGTTTCAGACGGAACGTTACAACAAGGAAGGCCTCAGAGCGACCGTCGACGACGACGAAGACTCCACTCAAATCGTCGTCGGAGTTGAACTTGAGCGGCGGCGTAGCCGTGGCCGTTCGTCCGACCAAGACGTCGAAGCTGCGCGCCGCCGCGCTCGCGGTTGACTGTTCGCTCGGTCCGGCGAAAGCTCGCAATGCCTCCACGCAGTCGCTCGATGAAATTAAGCCGACGCCGCGTAAGCCCAGCGCGACTGCCCGCCCTGGCGCCGACAGGCACGCGCGCCGTCGTAGTCTCCACGTGGATCCGCCCAAGTCGTCTATATCCAAACAGACGAACTCTAGTAGTACTTGCAATAAAGTTAGCGCAGACGAGTCGTTCGACCTTCTGGATATCTACGACGCGGACGACTCCGTCTCGTTCGACCGCGTCGGCCGCTTTACGGAGCTGCTCAACATGAGTGGATCCAGTCTCAATAACGACGCCGAGTTCGACGACGTGCTATTAGCCAATGGAATTGATGTCTCCAGCGGATCATTTACGGCGGTAGGTTTCTTTTATTTCTCACTGCTTTTAATTTCAACATAGCGATAGTGAATCGTGAATAAGTTGCAGATGATACAAAATATAATACGACAAATATATTTCTTCACGATTGGTATGTAAATCATATGAACATACGCACACTGTATTTTGTCTCTTGGTCAATTAAGGGATGAATAATTAGCATAGGTAGTGGATTTCCAAAAAATCGACGTTCCGTAAGATATCATTTTCAAAACACGAATTGCCATAATTTTGGTTTTAATAAAATTATTTTTTATTATGTTTAAAATTATACTATTTTTAAGGGCGTATTTAAAAAAATAACTGTTCGAGAACGAACATTTATTGGCCGTAAAATCACCAATACACGCATAGCGACACCGCTTGTTGGTGTGCAACAAATTTATAGTATATTCGCAATATAAATTTGTTGCAATTATAACTGAAATTAATATACGTGTTTTGTTTATTATTTGTTTGATAACCAGTTTCATTTATTTTGTATCATTAAAATTGTGTCGAAATAACAAAAATAATATTAGCATTATTCCAGTTTTAATTCAGATTACATCCGTTGATCAGGCCAGCTAACCAGAAAGATCATATACAATAATTTTATCTTCCATGTGCGGCTTTATCGAGGCATTAGTAGCTAGTTGATCTTTAATCTCCAACAATATAAAGGACAAAAGAATAGGATAACCGTAGGAGAAATATTTTTAGACTCGTTTAATTATTTCATACTATGAGCTCTAAGAAAACCACAAACGATTGAAACCTGCTCTCTCGTGACCTCCGTGAAAACAGATCTTACTCATCAATGAGGCGAATTAAAAAACGAAAAAACGTTGTATGAACGCGTGAACAACAACTCGAGATAACCTAATAATTAAAAATCATGAAAGACACTAATTACTAAATATACCACGGTTCCTCATGATGCTTTTCCTTTGTCACATGTGCGATGTCATGTTCAACTCCAAAACGAGTAAAATTTGCGTCGGTTCCCCCAAAACGATTTGGCTGAAGAAGCGCGAAATTCTCTAATTAAAATTAAATTTATGTACCAAACTATGATTTGAAAACGCTTTGTTTTATATTTGTGTTTATTGAAATCAAAACTTTTTATTTGGTATTACTTTATTTAATTAAACAATCATTAATAGTTTGTTTTCCATTTCGAAATTGTAAATCGTAAGAAGGAATGGCTATAAAAGTGTAGGAGCCTTACGTGACAAACTTTTATTGTAATCATCTTTTGTTTCTCGCTTTCAAAGCCTTAGCACTAATGAAATGTGATGAATGATTCCTTAGCTTCATTGATTTCGATAATAGAGGACATCTAACAATTCTGAAAGCATACACTTTTAACTTTCTTTCCTCTTACATATTTGGCAACGCGTGAATTAAAGCCTTCCGCAAAATTATTCGTTTCGTTCCGAACTAAACTTTAACAATGTAATAAGATAAACTACGAGCAATGTCAGTTACTTTGTGAAATACATCACAAATTGTTGCAATTATGTATTTTTTCCGGCTGCAGCATTAGATATTCCAGAAAGGGGTTGCATTCTTGAATATCCAATTTGACATCATAAATAAATGGGAAAAATCAGTTTTGACTCACAAGCTCTCAACATTATTAATTACATCTGATAATGTAATTAAGAAACGCATATATGTATATATATATATATATATATATATATATATATATATATCTTTTTTTTTCGTAAGCATCATTTAACTGTTAAATATAAAATTAATAGACATTATGAAATAAAATATTTTTAAAAGATAAACTTATTTACCTTGATTACGAATGGTCAATCCAACTATAATTACATTAATAGTGTAGGCGATTACGCGAATATTTTATTCAGAGCGGCCGGTACACACAACCAAACACGAGCGCATCTCGGCGCGTTATAAGAAGCCGCTGGTTTAACATACTATTTGTATGGACGAGTTAAACATTTTCGTTGACTAAACTTTTTTCTTTTTCTATATATTTTACTATTGCGTTAATCTAAGTTGCTTTGTCGACAAAATAAACAGGAGGAAAGAACATTTTACTGCTCTTTTTCGCATTTCAAATTAAAGTATAATTGTTTGAAATGAATTATTTAAACTTACCCCCTTTTTAACAATTTCGGCGAGGAATGAGTTGCAAAAAGCCGATTTTCATGAAATAAATATATGAAACCAATAAAATGTAATTTTATGAATTATAGATGAAGGTTTTATCTATTTTTTCCTATCTAAATTATTATACTACATATTCCCAAAGTTTAGAGTAAACTTTGTCAAAGTCAAAAACGAAACAAGTGAAAAACGTAAACACGTCGTTAACGCTTTATTTTAGATTTGATTTGTTGATTTTTGAGTAGGCGTTATATATGTGGACTTCATATCCCTGTAATCAACGTATTGACAATACGATGGGTGTAATAGAGAAAAATATCTAAGTTATTTATTGAAAAACAATTTGCTAGAGATTTTGTATGAATTAAATGCTATTAACTATCTATGTTCAGTTTGCTTGCTAATTACTCAGTCTCTTAAAATCACATTTTTATATTTATCACAAATATTTTTTAAATTTTGTAATCTGTTGGCTGACACTTAATGTTAGAAGTTCTATTTGGTTATGCAAGAGTTTTTCTCACAGAACGTCTTCATTGCCAATTATTTAATGAATTTTAATCATAGAGTACGCACAGTGTAATAAGATACCTATATTCGTAGCCTTTATATTAGGTTACAAATTAATAAACTCACCATTTTTTTCCAGCGATTTCTGGAATGTTACAGAAACCTTTCGTACATCTCTGGTGATGTATATGTAGGGCCCAGCGTTTGATATTCTGTTCAGTTAGTATATAAGATTCGGCGAGTAAAGAATATATAAAATATTTATATTTACTAGAAATTTCACGAAGAGTCCTTCATTTTTTTTAGAAGAGGATTTCCCTTAGGACGGAAAGCGGGCAAAACAACAAACGGTATATGCGCAACGGGGAGTGAAGATATACTCTATACATTCAATTCAATGATTCCAAAGGTTCAAAAAAGAATATTTTGATCCCTCCAATAATCATTATTCTCTTACGATAAATAATAATATTAAAAATTTTCATTGAAGCAGATTTCGAGTTAAGTTTACTTTATCCGGCAGATCTATTCTTATGTTGTTATACTTCAATGGAAAAACAATTTTGTACTTTATTTCGAAATATTCTGTTTGGCTAACACTGACAAACTTAAGTGGGTGGGTTTGTTACTTACCAGTCTAATATTAATTTACAATTTATAGTTTCTTGAATTACTTTTCCTTTTCAAATTTCAGCTACAAAAATTATTACAAATTTTCTGTTTAACATTTTCGAGCGATTTCTGGTATGAACCTTCTTTTGTAGAAACGATGGTTTTAAAATCCCGTTATGTATAGTTAGTTAATTACATGTTAATATTCTCTTTTTAATAGTTGTTAACACTTTTATCGAAGGACTATTCTTTACATTCATATATTAATTATACATATATCCATATACTTTTCAAGCTTTCCAGAGAATCTTATAGAACCTGTAGTGTTTGGTAAAAAATAAAAAAAACTTGTAAACCGATTTAATAAACTAAAAACGCTCATATTTAAAAGAGTTATATAATTTTCTTCGAATTTTAAAAGTAAGTTTACATGATAGTCTAACATAAAATCCGCTAAACAAAACTTCCGTCAGAATGAAATGTTCCAATACACGAATCACAGGTTAAGGGAACACTCGTGTCAAAGTGAAAAACGTGTGGCTTCAAATAAAAAATGACAAATAGAAAAACAAGTTAGTCACATAAATTACTTGTGTTTACCGGAAAAAAATCTCGTTTTTTTTTTGGATAAATCTACAAAACTGTTTTATCCATTTTAACCAAACATAATAAATACCATCAAATTTATCTCGTTTCAATCCAAGAAGTTTTCCTCAGGTATAAGTATAAGTTACGAAACATATATTTACGCACGTGTCAACAAAATGTTACGAGTCTTTCATCATACTATAGTATTCTAGAATATTCAGTAGATACAACACGGATGGATTCATAAATTTCTTATCAAATATTTACAGACTTTTAGAAAATTATGAGCTTATTTTATCAGAATATTTTTTTTTTATAACCTAGTACTTAACAACATCTTGCCATCAGTGCTATAACATCTAAATACACAAAACTTACGCATACTTTCTCTTCACTCTTCTTTACACTCCAATTTTCTCGTATCATTTTATTAGCCCCACTGTCCGTGTAACTAATAAACTGTATAATATATACAATATATTGATAATATTTGGCGTTAATTTTGTAGAGATTCATTATTCACATTTAAATGAAACTACGTGATGTAGTATTATTTCTACTTTCTTTAATTTCTTTACCACGACCTAGGTTTCGTTGTATTGCAACATCTTCAGGTGGGATATTAGCAAAGATTATTTATCTTTGTATACTTAGATCTTTGCTAATATCCCACCTGAAGATGTTCTAATACAACGAAACCTAGGTCGTGGTAAAGAAATTAAAGAAAGTAGTAATAATACTACATCACGTAGTTTCATTTAATTGTGAACCATAATGGTTGTTTAATAGCATGATTATTTAGTATTGTCAGTATTGATACAGTCAATTTACACCATTCACTCTACTGCTGTTATTCAAGTAATAAGAGTAGTTATTGGCCTTAAATATTTCAAGGTTAAACTACTTAATATGGCAACACACACATATCATTTTCCTGAAGGTTTGATCTTTCACGTCGGTTTCAATGACTCTGCTGTAGATATTTATATAGTTTTGAATATACTACGTATTTTTACCTGGCCCTGCCATTTGCGCCGTGGCCAATACCACTTTTATGCCGGTGTATACGATATATTGCACTTGATTATATTAGTGATGTATTGATCTATACGTTAGACCTTTTTTGCCCTTTGATCTATCCTTAACAACTCCTAAACTTACCTATTAAGCAGGATGGAAGTTGTCACTTTAATAATAAGTCTTCGTCACTTTTCATCATCATCAATCATCATTACTTTTAGTAATGTGGCCAATTTACTATCCTCTCCTAATTCTGAAAATTTTTATGAGAGTCTGACCGAATTGCCAAAATGAATACGTCTTTATTCTAGGTGGAAAAAAGCTATAATTTTAGAAGATAGTTCTTTAGAAGAATATAATAAGATAGTGCTTTAGATTTTGCTTTGGAAGAAGTGGGAAAATTTTTCGGAAGAACATGTCTGTGATGCCAGTTTTTAGCACCGCAATGGCAGTGTCGTTTCTTTCCCTTCGTTTACTGATATAATTTTTGAGTGCTTCCTGTTCTCAATTAGGGATCAGCTTTGTTGAAAATTATCGATGTTAGCATCGATAATTAAATAGTGATGAACGATTATTACCGAACTCGGAAAGTAAAAAATATAAACAGAATAATGAACCGGTCTAGCTACAGATAAAAATAAAATGCTCGATGAAAGAAATGCTATTTTAAAAGGCGTAATATTAAAGCCGTTATCAAATATGCATGTTCGTAAATTATTGAATTCGTTATTCGAATTATCTCGTAAATCAATATAATCGAAGCCTATTGTTTTACTCATACGATCGATGTGTCGATGTTTTATGTAATTTATTATTGTTGTTAATCTTAATGCGGAGCATATTTATTTTGGCATTTATTTTGTTCCACGTTATTGTCCTCCGATTTTCCTTTCCTCGTGTATCTGGTACATACAACCTCTTTCATTCTTTATTTATATACATTACTAACCTTAATACTACGTTCTGCTTTCATTCATTTCGATAATAATAAATCCTACTAATGTAACGAAGAGGAAAATTTTATTTCTTGTTTGTATTTTAGGGATTCACGCTAAAAACATCTAACCCTACTGACATACAACTTTCGCAATATGATAGCTTCCAGATTGGATATATAGTTTACAGATTGCCAAAGCTTATATAGCATGGACATATATTATATAATTTTTGACATGTTCACAATTTCAACGCAGTCGGAAAAAAAATCGCTGGTTTGGTGCTTTCGTGATGAATACTCGCAAAACTATTACATATACACTAATATTACATATAGGATATCGTAGATCTTAAAAAGAAAAGCCTCCGGCAGAATTTATCTATATTTTATAAATAAGCCACGGTTTTCAAGCTAAAAAAGTGTGTGGAATGAAAGGGATTATGTTTAGGTCAGTTTATTAATCTTCATTGAAATAAATATCATTATTTTGAGGTGTTTCTATAGACAAAAATTCACACTTCACAATTTTTTAAGATAAATATATTGTTTAAGAAGCATGTAAAGGTCTTTGAAAGTAAATAAAAGAAGAAATGTGTATTTTAATGACGTTCTGTGCGATGTGTTCGCCCATGGAGTGGGGTAACGCAGGAGGGAAATGGGCACAAGGCCATCATGTTGTGTTAAATTATTATATTTTTGTTAATTAAAATAAAACACAGGACTACGTTGATTAAAGAAAAAATACATATTAAAAAATCCTAACTTGCGAAGCCTCCTGACGGGTTGTGACCTGGGGAAAGACACTTAAAGTGGTGTAGAAAGAAATATTTTGGACGCTTTCTTTGTCTACCCAGAAATGTACCGAACGAAGTTGTAGCACGGCTCTATTTGGAACCTGGGGGAAAGACATTTAAATTGGTGTATAAAAATATTTTTTACGCTCTTTGTCTACGCTTAATTGTACCCGAACCAAATCTTCGGAAGGCTCTTTTTGGCACTCGGGGGAAAGACTCATAAAGAAATATTTTGGACGCTTTTTATCTACCCTTAATTGTACGCGAACAAAGTCTTCGCACGGCGCATTTTGGCACCTGGGGAAAACTCTTTAAAGTGGTGTATAAAGAAATATTTTTGACGCTCTTTGTCTACCCTTGATTGTACCAGAACGAAGTCTTCTCACAGCTCTTTTTGGCACCTGGGGAGAAGATTCTTAAAGTGGTGTATAAAGAAACATTTTCGATGCTCTTCATCTACCTTTAATTAACCAGATCGATGTCTTCGCATGGCTGTTTTTGGCACTTGGAGGCATGACTCTTAAAGTAGCGTAGAAAGAAATATTTTGGACACTCTTTGTCCGCCTTTAATTGTACCCGAACGAAGTCTTCGAACGGTTCTTTTTGGCACCCGGGGGAAAGATTCTTAAAGTGACGTATAAAGAAATATATTGCACGTTCTTCGTCTACCCTTAATTGTACCCGTAGGAAGTCTTTATTTGACTCTTTTTAGCACATGAGAGAAATACTCTTAAAATTATGTATAAAGAAATATTTCGAATTTTTTCTTTATGTATACTGAAATGTATCCGGGCCAAGTTGTGGCGGGTCGCTAGTTATAAAAATAATTGTTACAAAAATAGATATGTAATTTAGATATTTTTTAATATTCGCAACCAATACTAAAATATAAAATAGGGAGAGGGCAGTGATGATTTTCTACATTGAATATTTTTGGATAATTTTGTGTCAGGGGCTTGTTTAGAAGCAAGTAATAGCCAAAACGAAATTGTTTGGAATCACTGTCTGTTTGTTAATGCGGCAGACAAAATTACTTAACCCATTAAAATTGGGGTGGAATGATGATGGAGATTTAGGTTAGAGTCTTGGCTATATCTGGTCTCAATCTATTTTTCTGTTTATCTGTTTGTTAGAGCATCACGCCAGAACTACTAAATCGTTATGAATGACGCTTCTATCACAATAATGCACGGGGCTGAGATTGCTCCGGGTCCAGGGTACTTTTGTGATGCGTACATTATTTATTACTGAAGAAAAACTTTTTTGCATTAATCAAAGTCATCGTGAGCGCGGCTACGGAAAGAAGCAAGTTATTATATAATTATGTCATTAATGTTCTTTATGTTTATTTTTATGTCTTCGATTGAATGACTTGAAGTCAATTAATGACAAATAACGGTCATTTTAATAATTTGTTTATACGTGGTGTAGAACAAAATATAGGGCGTGTTAAAAAAGAATTATGTGTTTAATTGAATTCTAAAGTAGTTATTCTGTACATAGTACAAAGTTATCCTATGCATTATGCAAAACATATCTTTGTACAGACGTATATTTATAGGCACCCACTGTATAAAGTGCGCTTTATAAAGGGCGGTGACCTTAGCAATCTGACCACGGAGTCGATTTCGCAATGAACGTTAATTGCATTACGAGGGCAGGAATGGTTGTCAGTAATTACCTTGTGCAGATGCGCAATAGCATCGACTTGCGGCGAGTGGCTCGTCATAAATCGTATCGGCCCGATATGGCGGTGCCATTAGCTTGTTCCGCCGCGTGAGTCAGATCGACCCCGCTCAGATATCGCCCAATCGACGGGCGAAGGTTCGCGCCTTGTACGGCGACGACCTTCATTTGCTCTCGCCGCGTAACTTCCTCGCCGTAATCGGCGACGTCCGTTTTGATATCGGATCTATGGGGCTCTGTGTATAAGGTCGCATCACTAGATGGGAACTCATATGTCGTTTAATGCCTGGTCCTTCAACGCATCTGGCGTTGAAGAATAAGAAACTAATAATTCAGAGATACTTACAATTATGCTATTAGATACTTGTATGATATTACGAAAAAATAAACGAGTGTCCTTTAGATCACACGACTGAAGTAAAACTTCAAATTCACAAAATATGAACTTTAAAATGAATTTACAATTTTATTCAAACGTAGAATATTTAATGTATTGAACAAAATAATAATTTATAAAATTATTCAAGAACAAAATGAAATTACAAAATAATAAAAAACAGAATCACCGTTCGCGTAACGCTAGCAAACTCGCATATATATATATATATATATATATATTTTTTTTTTTTTTTTTATTTTTTTTTCTCTTTTTTCTTTTTTTTTCATGCATTATGAGAGGAAGAGAGAAAGAAAATATGCGCGCGCACTACTCTCTCTTGCTCCTACAGTATGATACAGACAATAGGCTTGAACTGTGTCTTAGATATATTAAACATAACTGGTTATGAGAGAAAGAGAGAAAGAAAATGTGTGCTCGCACCTCTCTCTCTTGTCCCTACAGTAATATACGAAACGTAACTCTCTCTCTTTCTGTCTTCACTAACTTATGTCTCCCTCTCAGCTTCCGTTCGCCTCGGCCGATCACAGTTTCCGTAACGCTCTCGTCACGCATTCACCAGCTAACTCCCCAAGTCAAGCGTGCGTAAAGAAGTTTTACTTCAAAAATTTACTATCAAAATGGCAGTGAATATAGCTGGTGAATGTTGGACATATTCCACATAATTTAAATATTTTCCAGTAGAACCGAATAGGCTAGCTGTACCTGCAGAAAATGGCTGTTACTCTTTGTGACATCTGCTGTTTTGTTAAGGTCTAAATTACATTTCGTTCTTACTGTGGCTCTCTACTTTACTTTGGCGGTTTTAATGTGTAGTTTTAGTGGGCGAAATCCTTACAAAAAGGTTTATGTCAAAGTATGATATGTTTGGATAAAAAATCGACTCTTATTATGCAATACGTTTTAGGTACAGTTTCAGTGAATAAAGAATTAGAGAATTTAGTAGGTAAGCACGTAATCATTAAGAAGTTATATGTATTATCGTCGATACCGATTTTTCATTTTGTTTATAATAATTACGTAACATTAAAAATGATCCGTTGCATTGATTGCATCGAATGTGCAGGTGGGATCGGCGCGTTGGCACGATGCAACATCTCGAACACGTTTCACAGGCTTGTCATCTGTTTGCAGCGCGCAGCTCGTTACGCAAACTTATTTCACCAATAAATATTTACCAAGTTGTGCATTATATGCGTATATACACATTCAAGTGATCGGTACAGGAGTAATATTTTCTGGTAAATATAATAATTTACTTGTGCGTAAGACTGTAAGTCTTATTTTTGAAACTAGGCCATTATAAAAGGCCAACAAAAAAAAATAAAATTAAAGAATAATGCATATCAAAAAAGTTTGCAATACTGATTTGGTATCGTCAAGGAAATGGAGTACGATGAAATTTATGATCGCAAAGACGTAAAGGTTAATGCAATGTTTCGAACGATCCTTAAAATAAATTATGTAGGGCGAATATTTAGTGTCAGGATCCAGTCAATTTTAAGTTCTGCAGCTTGGACAGATAAGGTTTTGTGGGTACTGTCTGTAACGTAACTTTAAATCGTATGTAACACGTGATAACTAACAGACGATCACATAACCAAATTTTGCTCTAAGATAGCCTGGGCAATTTGGATTACTCCAAATATTACAAAGAAGCTAAGTATATGCAGATTTCTGCTTCTCGTTTAAGTTACTTTATGTCTTTAGGAACATGGTCGTATTTTTAAGACTAAAAATATGAGGGATGCATAGATTATAAAAGTATTTTAATTTTTCAAAAATCATAAGAGAAACAGAAGGATAGTATGCTGAAAATTCGACGACCAACACCACTTACTTGTGTTTGCCTCGCTAATAATTTGACCAACTTTTTAATAGTAGGCGTGAATTAAATCTGGTACGTCATTTAGAATTAAATGCGTCTAATAAGATAGTTATGTTATTGAAAATATGCTGAGTGCCAAAATACGAGTATATATTTTTTAAATGTGTTTACTTATACATTTTGCCATTAATAATGACGTACACTTACTTGTGTTTGCCTCGCTAATAATTTGACCAACTTTTTAATAGTAGGCGTGAATTAAATCTGGTACGTCATTTAGAATTAAATGCGTCTAATAAGATGGCTATGTTATTGTAAATATGCTGAGTGCCAAAATACGAGTATATATTTTTTAAATGTGTTTACTTATACATTTTGCCATTAATAATGATGTACACTTACTTGTGTTTGCCTCGCTAATAATTTGACCAACTTCTTAATAGTAAGCGTGAATTAAATCTAGTACGTCATTTAGTATTAAATGCGTCTAATAAGATAGCTTTGTTATTGAAAATATGCTGAGTTCCAAAATACGAATATATATTTTTTAAGTGCGTTTACTTATACATTTTGCCATTAATAATGATGTACACTTACTTGTGTTTGCCTCGCTAATAATTTGACCAACTTTTAATAGTAGGCGTGAATTAAATCTAGTAGGTACGTCATTTAGTATTAAATGCGGTCTAATGCGATAGCTTTGTTATTAAAAATATGCTGAGTGTCAAAATACGAGTATATATTTTTTAAATGTGTTTACTTATACATTTTGCCATTAATAATGATATACACTTACTTGTGTTTGCCTCGCTAATAATTTAACCAACTTTTCAATAGTAAGCGTGAATTAAATCTAGTACGTCATTTAGTATTAAATGCGTCTAATAAGATAGCTTTGTTATTGAAAATAGGCTGAGTGACAAAATACGAGTATATATTTTTTAAATATGTTTGCTTAGATATTTTGCCATTAATAATGATGTAAATTAGGTCTATGAAATATTACAGTCATTTTTACATTCATAATTACTATCAATATACATATCGTTAGGGGCGTGAAAACGGTTGCCGGAAAATAAAATGTTATACGAAAACGGCACAAAAAATACGCAAGTCTTTTATTTGATGTACGGTGATGACGTTTAATAGCCCTGGGGCAAGGGTAGTTATAATATTGTGTACTTGAAATGGGTATAGTATCTAAGGAAAATGATTTACGTTTGAATATAATCATGGGAAAAGCGCTACGTATGAATAAGGAAAAAATTAATACAAAATGGTATGTAATTGTAACACAGAAAATGTAATTTTAACAAGTACAGGAGTTTGTCTATTTATAAAACTTATTTATGAGGTATGAAAATAAACATTACTTGTGGCAGATTTTAACGGTGTTTTAATAAAAACGATGCGGAGTAAAAAAAATCTAAGAAAGTTAAAGGTAGTGGTCGTTAAATACGTATTCGTATCAAGAATTACGTACAGGTATGTCAAAGGCAATTGTAATATATGTACTTACGAATATTTGGCTGGAGAATCTGTTTAAAAGAGTAAATTATTGTCTTTGTTATATTATAGTGCAGAAAATATAATAAAATCAAGGAGTCAATATTAAAACGATTTCATCACATAGAACCTTTCGATAAAGAGATAGTAAAAAATATAATTCCCCAAAATTCTAGGAAATGAAACTGTATTATTAAATATGTAGACCACTAGAGTAGCCCAGTGGTCGAAATTCGACCGTAATTCATTAAATTTTTAAGTTTGAACGTTATTGAGGTTTTTTCTTATAGAGTATAACCTCTATAAACATAGCATATATATTTTTTTAATTTTGTTCTATTACGCCAGCTGAAAGTGCATACAAATAAGTTATTAGCGTGTGTTGTTTGTCTTAATCCCCTGCAATACCTATAAAATTTAAAATTTAATGTTAGTAACAGTTGCAATAAAACATATAACTTTAACTATGCCAATTCTCACACACCCTACGTGCGCGCAGTATGCTTTAAAAAGGGCACAAAGTTATTAAAAACTTTAAAAAGGGCACTTATTAATGAATAGATACACTGCATCTGTTGCACTTGTACTTTTTACTTTATATAAATAGAAAATATTAGCTACATATCAACTTTCATATTCTTAGATCGACTGGAAGGTTTGATGATCAATCAGTCAGTGAGTTAATCAATGCGTATTTTGGAATCTATTAAGTCTAGATTTGTGAAATTAGGAATTGCATATATAAACTTTGTATATAAAATAGTTGAAACATTGTGAAAGTATTACCTTTTTCTAACAAAAAAGTATTACCTTTTTCTAACAAAAAAGTATTACCTTTTTCTAACAAAAAAGTATTACCTTTTTCTAACAACAGTTGGCCGAATCATCAAAAACCTTTACTACTATCAATGAGCAAACCTCAGAGTTGGACACAATACAGTCAAACAGGTTGCATTTTATTTATTTTCAACATCTACCCTGAATTTATCTTTTGAAGAACACTAGATGTAAAAAACCAGTGGTATCTACATTAAAATTTACGATATGCCAATGACACGGTATTGATGGGAAGGAGTTATAAAGAACTTCAACAATTAATTATTTGTATTACCGAAGTTTATTACAGGTATGGATTAAAATTCAACATCACAATAATTATTATGGTCATTAGTAAAACACCAATGTACCCATATCTAAAACACACCAATGTACCTTATTCTACCATAGCTTAAGGCAGCAACTTGAGAGAACCGACAACGTTATCTATTTTGGTTGTAAATTAAACCATAATTGCAAAATTAACAACAAAATTAGAATCCACATAGAAAAAGCGGAAATTATGCGGAAATAATGTCACTCCGAAAATGAAAATTATATTAGTAAGATGTTGTTCCTCGACACTTTTGTGTTGTGTCGAAGGCTGGGCGCTAAAGGATACACTCCACCGAAAATTTGAAGCCTTTGTATTATGGGTGTACTGAAGGATATTGCGAATATCCTAGATTCGAGACAAGGTTCGAAACAAAGAAATTCTGCAGCCAATGAACGAAGATATGGACGTAATAAGAACAATTATGAATAGGAAATTTGAATACTTCGGCATGTAATACGATACCCAGAATGATACAATATACTTCATTTAATAACACAAGGCACGATAAATTGGAAAAAGATGTCCAAGTTGAAGAAGGATGTCGTGACTCAGAAACCTGCGGGAATGGTTTAACAGCTCCTGCCAACAAAATGGCTTTAGCTAATGTTACAGCCAATACGAGATAATAGAGCGTGGCCCAGAAAGAAGAGATAACATAAGTACTAATGAGTATAATAGATAATAATGAGTTAGCTGTCAATCTATCCACATTCCATTAGTCACTGTTTAATAGCTTTTACTTTTTTCCACTGCTAATCCAGTTTGTTATATTGATTCATTGTTATATTGATTCCTCGCAATTAAATGAAACTACGTGATGTAGTATTATTTCTACTTTCTTTAAGTTCTTTACCACTACCTAGGTTTCGTTGTATTACAACATCTTCAGGTGGGCTATTAGCAAAGATTTCCTAATTCACCTGAAGATGTTGTAATATAATGAAACCTAGGTCGTGGTAAAGAACTTAAAGGAAGTAGAAATAATACTACATCACGTAGTTTCATTTAATTGTGAATAATGAATTTCTACAAAATTAACGCCAAATATATTCAATATTTATTCCTATTATCCGTTTCTTTTACGAAATACTCCTACTACTTCCTCTCCTACTACTTCTACTACTCTATACTACTTCCGGGTTTTTATAACATCTTTGTCAGTTGCTATTAGTTCCATTCTCACTGACATGTATATTCTACTTGAAAATATTATATTCGTTACTGATATTGTAATTTCTTCAATATAGGCATGATTGTTTATTCCTTTTGTGTTTTGTGACTTGGTAGTTCTTTATTTTAGCTTTTTAGACTATATACTTTTGCTTCCAATAATAAAAAGAAGGAAGTATTGTAAAAGTAATTACATGGATATGCGTTTTGAAACTTATAAAATTGGAAGTGAGTTTTCGTTCTTACTTTTTTATTTCATAGTCAGTAGCATGTACAGATATACCTAAAATTTAAACTCATGTGCTACAAATACTTGAGAAAAAGTTATTGGATCCGGACGGTATAAAATACTGGCTCTTTTTTTAATATTTATATTTTTTTAATATAAAATATGGCTAAAGAAAGAAATTATTATCCATGTACCCAAATGTCACTGGCAGTTTCGGCGTCAAGAATGTAGAAGCGATGCGCATTTAATGTAAAAAGAAATGTATTTCCTTTGATGCTATGGTTGTATTCTCTAATAGCCCAAATTTCTATTTATTTTTTTACATAAATTAACTTTAATTTTATAATGTATTATTTTTATTTCAAGAGCGCGATACGATAAAAAATTAGTAACAATGTGAGAATATATGATTGATATATGTAACCAAGTTACAAAAAATATTTTTTTTTGTATTTGTAATTTTTTTATTTTTAATTTTTCAATTTCCCTGGGTAGATCCTAGGATTCGTGTAATTCATTTTGACGGAAGTTTTGTCGTGGGGTTTCTACTATACAGCTTATATATGTATGTATATATATATATATATATACATATATTTTCTTTTTTTTTTTTTTGTGTGTGTGTATATATATATTTTTTTTTCTTTTTGAGTTAAGGGGTTTGAATGAAAAACAGTAAATGACCCTGTAACTGTTAGGTGTCATGTGCTAAAATCAAAGCTTATAATTTGGTTTACTGCAGTTCGGTTATAGATACAAATTATAATTTTTAAAGCCTACTACCAGTTTATATCTATCCTACTGTGTACTATGCGCTACAAACTGTATGTTTGCCTACTACCAGTTTATATCTATCCTACTGTGTACTACGCGCTACAAACTGTATGTTTTTTAATTGTAAGGAATTACATTTGAAGTAATATTTATACTATGATATAATTACTGACTCCACTCCTGTGCTGTAATAACATAATTTAATCTTTAAACGTAATCAGATATTATCACAAGTAAACGCTGCACTTATATGTAAATAATTGATTTATTTATGTTTATATATGTTTTTTATTTTTATGTTATTTGTACAGTTCAGCTGAGTGTTTTTATTTTCCCACATATTCATCATACCATTGTGAGTATTATAATAATAAACTCGTAGAGCTTTCCGAGAGGTATTGTTGTTTAATTACCCATCTATATTTTAGTTCTATATATTATAAATTAATGTATACTAAAACGATAAAGCGGAAGAGATTGTTTTTTCTGTTTGCTTGAACGTGCTAATCTCTGGAACTACCAGTAAGATTTGAAAAAAATCTTTCAAAATATCACCCTTTTTCCAACTATCCCTTTGATAGGCCATTATTGAGAAAGGTTTTAGGTTATGTATCATCACGTTACGTGATCTTTACGAGCGGAGCAATTACCGAGCAAAATTTAGGTAAGAAAGTATGAAAAGCGAGAGCGAAGGCATGTATGCGAGTGGGCTGTGTAGCGCGGTGGGTCAGGGTCCAGAACCAATCCGACTAGAACCGAACGTTACTTTATCTTAGGTTATAGTTAGGTTTATTTTTTGTTGTACATATTTTAAGTACTTAAGTGTGTACTATACTTTAGTTTAATCGATGAAGGTATGAACTGAATTATATGTATGCCACCTGTCACATTACGAGACACAGTTTTGAAACGCAAATAAATTATATGCTAGTAACATTAAATAAAAATGAGATATTGTCCAAATTTAATTTTTGTCCTTTCAAATTTATCAAAATCTACTGCCGTTGTAAGCGTATTAATGTAAATGCATTAAGTCTACCGATATCATATATTCCATCATTAATAATAATACGACTATAATTACTTAAAACGAAAAAATTATATATTAATTACCTCACTTACCAGACGCCAGAACGCGCAACTAATAACTCACCTATTGTGTGAATTTTATCATCTCTATTTAAACTGCTCCTCGCTCCCGGTTCCGAAGTGAGCTATTTTGGTCTGACCTCTCCGCTGTCGCACAAAGGATATGACACGACCCACACAAAGGATGTGTGCGTGTCTGCTTTTAAGGCGACAAGTGACGTATCGCGACGAGTCGGTTATAAATGAAAGTAATACTCGCGGTCATTCTGGACCCACAACACGTATCGACGGTTCATTGTGCTGTTTATAATAGAGGATTGTACAATTTATGTCAGCGTGGGTTCAGCTGCTGGGTCAGCGTGTATTTTTTAACACGAATGGTGCATTCAGTCTCCAGAAATATAAATGCTGTGAGGAAAGACAGATCCGTTGATCGATGGATGTTTTATGTGAGAGCAAATGTTCTGTTCCAACATTTACGTTAGGCGCGTTGGGGAGATGAGCACTAAAAGGTGACTCACATTCAACCTTAAAGTATGAAATAAATATTCGTAAAACGGAAATAATTGACTGAGAATGTAATGTGTTCATGGTCAACTAATTCAGGTAATGTTTTGGAGTCGTTGTGGGAAGTTTCTTAACTGGCGTTATGGGATAGGTAATCAGATGGATCTTGTAATGCTCATCTATCCCAATCGTTTTCAAATAATTACGCTACATATATGGAAGTCGTGAAGTGTTAATTTAGTTTTGTATGAAACGGTAAAACTTTTTCTATGATTGGTTAACGACAAAAAATAAAATGGCAATAAATAATTTTTTTTTCTATGCGTATAGTAAAATCGTAACATATTGAAATCTATGCATTGGAAATATTTTAGAAAAAGTGATTGATTTAGCGTATAAAATTATAATAGAAACTAGAACTTTTTTAGAATTTTGGTCTGTCTGTATGTTAATTTGAGCGGCTATCACGTAAAATCTACTGGACGGATTTTGATGTAATTTGGTATGGTAATAACGGACATTTTTTTCAGAGGTATACAACTTTAAAATGAAAAAAAGAGATAAAAATCATGACAATGGCCATGTTATTGGCTTCATTGAAGATATGATTATATGTCATCAGTGTTTAAATAGTATGTTAAGCATATGGGCGGCGCAGTTGGCTCGAATGAAGCGAAATCTGGAAGTCCAATTCTCAACTAATTTTTCAAACACTTGGGATCGTATATTGACAGTAACGCAGCGAATCTTGTCTTCCAAGTGGTCCAACGTCCATTGTATCAGCATAGCCTAGCGACTTCACATATCCCCACAAAAATTATCAGTGGTTACTAACTGCGTCTGAATAATTATACGTGGATTTTCCTCAGTCCAAATCCGGCAATTTTATTTATTGGTATAGCCATTTTATAAAAAATAAGCCTCATCACTGAACAAATTATTGCTTGAAAAAGTGGTTGAGAATTGGACTTCCAGATTGCGCTTCATTCGAGCCAGTCGCGGCGTTCCATGTGCCATTTTTAAATTGGATTTGTGAAGTATTAAGCTCAAAAGAGTTGTGCAATGTATCCTTTCTTATCTTTAAACCATGGTTTCTAAGAATCTGAAAAACAACAACTAATATTATTTCCGTTAATTCGTCAATAACTTTAAGAGATTTAGACAACAACATATTCCTTCTTTCTGTTTGTTCCTATAATCCCTTGGTTCGTTTTTTGTTTTGTGTATTGTTATTTCTGTGAATGGTGTATACATCTTCCAACTGCTTGTGCGTGGCATGGAAACTCATTAAATCTTATATCCGTGTCAGTCTGCATATTCCCCTTCTTGATATCTTGGAGGTCTTTTCGCAATACTGTCATCCATATCCGAGGCTCCGTCGTACCACTAGACTCAGGACAGATCAAGTGTTTATATGTTCTAGCATTAAAATTAGAGGAGAAATATAAAAATTAAAAGGTTTGCTTCTTTATGTTTGGGTATTAGAATTCTTTAACATATGCTCTCGTATGCGTTTGTCTTTTTCCTTTTTATCATCACAAGTGGAAGATTCTGGATGCGTGAGATAACCTATACTTTTGTATAATCGAATCCATAAAACTTTTTTTATGTTTGTATTTTAGTAAATGAGGAATACTGAAGAGAACTTTCATGTCTTAATATAGCAGGACTATGTATGTATAATGTTCATTGAAAATATTCTGACATTAACTTGACAATTTTCCGAAATTCTTTTACCACCATATTCATCCAACTTTCAACGAAGCATGAAATTGCATTTCCACTTGAATATTTTCGGAATTTCTTTATTTTTCTATATTTATCGTGATTTGTTCCATATGGGTGGGGTACACGATAGGAAAGAAAATTGTTTTCCATGTACAATCAACTTCTGATAATTTTGATTAGATGTTTCTTGAAATTACTCTTTTTTTTCTTATTTGTTTTTTTTTTTTTAAATAATAATTCATAACGTCCTGAATGTGTGCAAAATTTATTCTGAAGACGATTTTAGTGATCTGAATATCACTTAGTTTGTTTTCGTCTTTCCTTGACTTTCGATGCATTTTATATCTTCATGGTTTACAGCAGTCGGTCAAAACTTATTAAGAAAAAAAATTTTCGACCTGAGGTTTGGGGACAGTAGTTGTTGTTTTGGATCTCCTAGGATTAATCGTTGCAAAAAAATTGGTTTTCCCTAAATATCTCCGCATGGTTAATCATAGCAGAAAAATCTTAAAGACAATGTTAAAGGACACAATTGTGGGTGTTTCGTATAAACACTTTGTAAGTTTAGGATGTAAGTATGTAGAGTGGCAAAAATATGAACTTATTTGTAAAAAAAAATAGCTTTTTGTATTGTACAAAATGACATATTTATTATTTTATTAACAAATGAAATTTTTTGTTCGTCACGTTTTCGTTGTTCTTCTAATACGTCATGGTCCTGAGAATATTTTTATTTTATTACCATTTTTCATCTTCATCCTCAGTCTCGGTCTCGACACAAGTTTTTGGTGTATTTTAGGATTATTTCCCAGTATAGAATCCACACACAATGGTGTTTATATTATAGTCCGTATTATCACAAAGAGAAAACGACTTTGGGCAAATCGATATGCCATGATGCATACATAACAACGAATATTTCCAAGAATCTTGTTTCTCTGTTGGATCCCGTGAAGCCCAACGATGATACTGAAAACTGGCAGATTTAATTTATTTTTATAAAAACAGCTATGGTGGATACAACAGCTGTTTTTTTTTAACATTTCGAAGCTTTTCTTACTCTTCTTCTTTTTCTTTTCTTACTCTTTTCTTTTCTTACTTTCTTGCAATTTGTCTGAAAGGAGTTTAGATGTGTGAAAACAAATGACAGACGAATTATTATTTTTCTCAGTACGTCGTTTAAGTATTGTCTGATAAATATGTACTTTATATTTCTTTGTAAGACGAGACCTTACAGCCTTTAGTTTCGGTTGGTACTCACCTTTTATTTTCATAAGCTCATTAAGAGTTGTTATTTTTTGCAATTTTCGAAAAGGTAAGAAAAAATATGTCTTTTCTTATCTTTTCGATGAAATACGACAAGTGTAGACTGGGCTACTTCAACATAAAGGACGTTACCATGTCCAAATCGGCTGTTGAATCTTCGAATGGAACAGAGGATATCAGGCCGCAACAAACCTTGATGAAACTATGGTATATGTTCCATGGCTTCATCAGCGTCTTACATACGACGGGAGGTCAACAAGTTCGCGGCATGGGGTGGAAGGAAGGTCAAAAAAACGTAGTGCTGTTTTTCTTCTTCAATACATTCTCCCTTAACCCTAATACATTTCTCATACGTGTCGATTATTTTTCTTACCCTCACAAAAAATGTTTTCATCTTGAAAATAAACTGTAACTGCAGATTGAATCTTCATATCGTTGAATTTGTTTCCGCAGAGCAACAATTAAATAAGTATTATATTTTGTTTATTAAGTATCGAGCGATTATTTAAAAATTAAAAAAAAATCTGTTATAAATATATCTAAAAATTCTAACCGATATCTGAAGATTTTTAAAATTAATTAATTACCGACCCGTTTTATCATATCGTGTAAGTTTCACAATGGTAGCTTTGAACGGATTCATCTGGTAACACTAGTTAAACTACTGACCTTACGTAATAAATATTTTTACTACCTACTAAATTATATTTTTCGATAAATAAACATTAAACGTTTGTCTATAAACTGTACCTCCAGGTTAGTGTTATATATATATATATATATATATATATATATATATATATATATATATATATATATATATATATATATATACATATACATACACACACACATATATATATATACACACACACACACACGCACGCACGCACGCACACACGCACACGGGCGCGCGCGCTCACACTTGTAGGATAAACTAGGTTATCCTTGTGATGAAGTTAGATAAGTGTTAGTCGTCACAACATTACAGATCCATCCAGTAGAATTTAGTTTTTGTTTATTGGAGTACACTTCTCTCGCGCTATCAATCTACATATAAGTTTCTACTCCAATGCTTATTCAATTCAAACAATTGCTTTAGTTAACTGTACCTTATCCATCTTTTATTTGATTGTATCAAAACCTTTCAAGTCAGAAAGACACATATATATACAATGTTAGCCACCAGACCTCGGGTTTGCTTTTGTTTTAGTGTAGACTAAAACATTTCTTTACGTATCACGTTAAGTATATCTCTCCAATCGCGCTGTAAAGCATGTTTTTATGTGTATAACAATTTAAACCTTTTCGATCACAACCGCACTGTCTCCAAGAGCTATGGTGTTTTAGTTTGTTGTTAATCTATAAAAATCCGTTCTATTAATATACATAATTTTTTTTCATCGAACGCAAATCAAATAGTGAAAGAAAGAAAATATTGTTGGCACATTATTGGTCATGTAAATTAAGCGAATCTAACAAACATTTCTATTCTGGAAAACTCTTTGCGAATATGAACATGTGTATTTTTAAAACTAGAAATATTATCTGTTGAAATATTGTTTGCTTATCGATACTGAATATACTAAAAATTTTAAAGCTCGTTAACTGTCTAAAAATTATTAAAATCTTGTATCGGTCCGTAGTGTGAAAAGTGTTATTACACTTTCTTACCATATTTCTAACTTTTCTTTAAGTTTTATAATATTTTTATAGAAGAAAATGCATTTTGAATGGCAATTTCTAAGGGAAGGATAAAACATTATAATGTTATCAAATATACCCAAAATACCAAGAATTTTTTTTAAATCTATGTTTACGGATAGTACTTTATTGTTTACGGATAGTAATTTTTTTAAATCTATGTTTACGGATTTACTTCGTAAAATAATAATGAGTAACGGTGTCGACTTCGTGTTTTTCACACGGGTCGTTCTAAACCTGAGATTTTCCGATTAACTCTAGCCAAATGAACTAAAAACAACCGCATTTGACACCCTTTCAACCTGACTCTTGTGTCGGATTTCCCTGTTAAAACGTGTTTTATTTTCAGCTAATGGCTCCGAGAGGACATTAATTATTGTAAACCTGAGCATGTAAATGTTATTATAAACTTAATTGTCATCAGTCTGCATAGAAAAGAGGCAATATTTTATATACTGTGACAGCTTGATGTAGACTTTAAAATTAATGGATCTAGTACAGAACAATGAAGCACTTCAAGATCATTGAACTGTAATGGACTCAATTTACCTTCTGATATCGGTTAGTTAAGAAACTTTCTAGCAATATACATGTGCATGTGCTATTAGTTTAACGATAACAGACGAGATATTGAGTTATTCATATGCCTGGAATAAGGCAAGAGAAATAAAAAGGTTGCTTTTCTAACATCAATGGCTGCTAATATTTTATTGAAACAAGTTATGGAAAAAGCTCTATTACGTTTCAAAAAGTATTTCTAAAGCGAATTACTAAACAAATTTGTTTATTTTAATATATTTGAACTCAGTTAATGTTTTATGTATAAAATGTGCGTATTTTTTGTCACTTCTTTATTTATATTTATTTTTTGACCATATTAATTTATATATTTTGCTTTATTAAGAAATATTGTTTGACATTTAATTTGTTAAAATCGTTCACATAATTTAGTCGTTGTGGTAAATTATACGAAATTTATTCACATGCATACTTACTTATTACTATTATCATTAGACTGAACTTACTAGGCGTTTTAGTTGCTGCTTATAAAAGTCACCTGTTATTTATTTTAATCGACATAAAAAAAGAAGCAGGTTTTCAATTCAACCATATTTTTTATGTTTTTGAAGTCAAAATTTCTTTAGGTGCGTTGAGCGATTTTGATAGGGGAAAATCTTAGTGCTCGCGTCACCGACATGCTAATGATAACAGTATATCCGTGGCTACAAGTATGAGTATATATATATATATATATATAAATATATATATCACACACACACACACACACACACACACACACACACACACACACACACACACATACACATATATATATATATATATATATATATATATATATATTTATTTATTAAAGCGATTAATGGATATCGAATGACAACTCTTTAGACAAGAGAAAATATCAAATATTGACATCCAGCATATTGAATAGCTAGTTTAGGAGTTATGAGGAGACTGGGATCCACGTACAGACACATATGTGCATACGTAAAACAATATTTATAACGTTCCCTTTGTGCTTCGCCGTGGTCGGGTATAAAGTACTGTTGTATGAAATCTTGATTGAAACTCGAGATTGAGATAGATTTTCGGCAAAAAATAAGTCTACGTGAACAACTTTTTCCAATATTTTCCAGGGGAAATATAATTATGGGACAGGTATTTTTAAAAGGCGGTATAACATTTTTCGAGTACAAGTAATGACTATTTTTTAACGTCTATGGAACCAAGATGCTGTTATGATGTTATTAAACGTTAATGGAACTATTTTTATTTAATCTTTTATATGATTTTTTAAAAATCTAATATCTCCTTAATAACATTGAGTAGCTGTACCCTCAATATTACAAGGTGACATTAGAGATGGTTACAAGGTGACATAGTGAAAGATGTGTGAATCATTGATTTTAAATCTCGTGTGCTTCTTCCATCTACATGTTACGCTTTCTACTTTATAGACGTTATGAATATTTCAATTTTCTTTTTACATCTTAGAAGAAAATTAAATTGGTTAAATGAAAACTTTGTGCATATCTGTCTCACTTTTGTACAACTTTAATCTGTGCAAACTTTGATTTTAACGTCGAGACGTCGTTCGTATTCTCTTTGCTAGTTATGTTATATGTTACATCAGCTTTCTTTTGTAGGGTTTTTATTAGTATATGAAGTGAAGTAAGCTTAAGTCTCACGGCGTATTACATTTATTTATTAGAATATTCTATTAGTTATGTATTAGGTTATGTTAATGGTAATCAGTACATTCTTTTTTTATTAATATTGTAAACTTTTTAAATACTTAACTTACTATTTTGGTAAAGTGTGGAACTCATAATGATCCTTGTTGAAAATAAGATTTATCTTACAATGCTAGACATTTTATGGTTGTTAAGTCTCTGAAGTTAAAGTTTCCACAAATTTCATCGAATAGACTTTCGGAGGTCATAGCTATTACGTTAGGCTCTGTGTGATTCGGATTTCCTGTTGAGTCAGTGCGTTATTAATGTTTTGGCCGTTTGTATTAGGATTATGTTATGCCCATTAAGAAGAGATTCAGCTTTAAAAATCGATTTCAAGACAGGAGTATGTATGTATATCGTCATCAATATAATTAGAAGTTCTAAATTTATGTTAGTCACAAATTACGTAATCTGTCGTCTTGCGGTGTCATAACCCAAGTTTGAAATTTAATTTATTATATCCATTGATGCCTTCATTATTGCAAATCCACATGCCAGTATGTCAATACAATGTCTATACAAGGATTTCAATCTTATATGGTTCGATCGCTGTGGTTAACCCAAGAAGGTTTAGTGATTATAAGAGCTATTCTGAATAGTTTTATGTAGTACCTTCTACGAAAGACACGCATTTTTGTGCATTTTAATATCATGTATTTTGCGGTACATTATTTTGTGTGAGCCTGAGCGACCTTGTTGAGCCTTGCATTGCCTTTTATTAGTAATAATAAATAATCACTACTGACTAAAGGCTTAAGAGATTTAGTGTTTATAAGAGCTAAAGTGACATTCTCAATTGTTTTATGTAGTACCTTCTACGGAAGACACGTTTTTTGTGCATTTTAATATCATGTATTTTGCGGTACAATATATGGTGAGAGCCTGAGCGACCTTGTTGAGCCTTGCATTGCCTTTCATTGGTAATAATACATAATCACTACTGAATAAAGGCTTTTAAAAGATTTAGTGTTTATGAGGGTTAACCAAATATTCTTAATTGTTTTATGTAGTTCCTTAATTCCTTCTACAGAAGACATGTAGTTTTGTGCTATTTAATATCATGTATTTTGCGGTACATTATTTGGTGTGAGACTGAGCGACCTTGTTGAGCCTGGGATTGCCTTTCATTGGTAATAATACATAATCACTACTGAATAAAGGTTTTTAAAAATAATTAGTGTTTATGAGGGTTAACCAAGTATTCTTAATTGTTTTCTGTAGTTCCTTAGTTTCTTCTACAGAAGACATGTATTTTTGTCCGATTTAATAGCATGTATTTTGCGGTATATTATTTGGTGTGAGCCTGAGCGACCTTGTTGAGCTTTGCTTTTATTTCCATTGGTAATAATACATAATCACTACTGAATAAAGCCTTAAGAGATTCATTGTTTATGACGATTAACGAGATAGTCTTAATTGTTTTATGTAATTCCTTAGTTCCTTCTATAGAAGTCAGGTATTTTTGTGCAATTTTATATCATGTATTTTACGGTATATTATTTGGTGTGAGCCTGAGCGACCTTGTTGAGCCTTGCATTGCCTTTCATTGGTAATAATACATAATCACTACTGAATAAAGGCTTAAAAGATTTAGTGTCTATGAGGGTTAACGAGATATTCTTAATTGTTTTATGTAGTTCCTTAATTCCTCCTACAGGAGACATGTATTGTTGTGCAATTTAATATCATGTATTTTGCGGTACATTATTTGTTGTGAGTCTGAGCGACCTTGTTGAGTCTTGCATTTCTTTTCATTGGTAATAATACATAATCACTACTGAATAAAGTCTTAAAATATTTAGTGTTTATAAGGGTTAACGAGATACTCTTAACTGTTTAGAAACGCCTTAACTTGTTCTCTAGAAGCCGTGAGTTTTTGTGTAAATTATTGTCATGTATTTATACCATTTGAGATGAACCGGAAAGCGGAAAAACCTTCTTAACCCTCCCATTTTCGTACTTAAGTATTGAATAAAGTCATTACAAGATTTAGTGTTGAGCTTTAACGCGATATTCTTAATTATTTATGAAGGTCCTTAATTTATTCTCTAGAAGGCATGCATTTTTGTGTCTACTAGTGTCTTTTTGGTATATCATTTGATGTGAACCGACTTCCGACACCGACTTCCGGTTGACATCAAATAATTTACTTTACGGTACATTATTTGATGTGAACCGGAAGTCGGTGTGAGCTGGTTCTTCGTCTAGGGTAACTCTTGATGTAGATGAACAAGGTATATTCTTGTATCTTACCTTTCTCTATAATGTACATAAGATCACATATCTTATGTACATTTTAGATTCATTGCAGAAAAACACCGCTATATGGTCAGATACTGGAAAAGTATTCAGTTATCTCTGTTTATATATGAAACGTTATTTTAGGTATAATTACCAAACTGTAATTGTTTTAATTTTATGTTATTTAACCTAAATATTACATTTGTGTCTCTCATTAAGTAGCTTTCTAAATTAAACATATTCTTTTATTATATCAAAGTCTTAACGTGCTTCGAAATTGTACATAATGTATAAATTCCTTGTTTTCTATAACGATATAATGAATTAGCCTCGGGTTAAGAAACTTTGATGTTACGAGGCCTCGTTAATGCAGATAACACTGTCTTTCATTGACAATAACAATATCAGTATTGAATGTTGTCCTAATTTCTGGAACCTATTAGGACTAAATTCTATAGTTATCTTGTTATTGAGAGTGTTTTGTTATTCGGGATATCTTTCAGGGTTTAATAAAATCTTTAAGTAAGGATTTTTATTATTGGACATTTTATGAGATTTAGTTTATTCTGGAATTAAGTAGAGAAACACTAGGAGACACGTCTTTCGAGATCGAGGGCTTAATTTAGTAGGTCGTTTCTACTTGTATACTTGTAGATTATAAAAATGTAGTTAATCTTTAAGATTGTTAATATTTATATAGAACTTAACCTAATGTTTTTTAGTGGAGCTAATTTATTTTCAATCATTAGTCGTGTTAAAATAGTTACCTGAATTAACGATTACAATACTGATAGTTGGGATACATTTTTAAGCTCCGTTTAGGAGATCACATGCTTTTACTGTCGTTGGTAATGTTGTTATCTGTTTGAGTTTTACCATTCTCATTCGTTATACTTCACCTAAATTTTATTGCTCATTACCAACACGTTCTAAAAAGATATTATGCCACTGTATAAACTATACCATGGTAAAAGTTTGGTATCAGTCGCATAAACCGTTATTGTTCCAAACAAATAAAAAACTTTTCATAAAATTATTATGGTAAATAAATAGCTCGTAGTAATAGAATATTTCAAGGAGTAAAAAAAGTGTATAAAAATTTGTCAAATATTTTTCTCTTCGTTTAGAATTGAAAATGACGAAAGGCCCGTGAACGCGTCTTTAGAACAATAACTACTCCACCAATATGGAGATGAACGAGTGGGTCTAATGGCGTTGCCGCATTGCGTTTTGTCGCAGTTATAGGCCTTTATACCTATAAAAAGACGTGAAATGTCATGGAATACTCGACACAAGCGAAGCTACTTACGCATTGCGTATAAAATTAAATTTGCAATTATTAATTAAAATAATATAATATCGATACAAAAATAAAAAATAGAAATACAACATTTTACAAATAATTTTCGATTTATCCATCACACAATAAAAATACTTAACAAAAAATGAACATGTAAACAGGTTATGTATACCAAATAACGGTCCACGTGAGAGAATGATTTCTTTTTTCTACTATATGCGCATGCGTATAATACGAAGCACGTATATTCTCTCGTTGGGACAACTATACACACAACCACGCACGCACGCATTTAAAAAGGAACGAAGATGGGAGAGGCTTGTTGCATTTTGTCTCTCTTTTATTTCATCTTGCTCACTCTACGGACAATAATATGCACTGCCAAGAAAATGAGGAGCGTTTCATCGCCGCATTCGTTGGTGACGTTTCACTTTTTCTCAGTTAGATCCTCATCCCAAACGTCCGTTAAGAACGTTCGTTTCAATAACTTTTCGTCTTTACATCCGCACACTTCACGGGACTGCACTTTTACCATTTTTTTCATTATGTTAATTACTTTTGGTAGCATTATTTTTAAAGATATAATATGATTTAAACCATCAATTTAGTCCATTTTTGAACCTTAGAGTGTTATATATATAAAGTGTATATATATACAATATATTATTATTTAATGGGAAATGAAGGAGACACTTATGACCCCGATTAGAATTTAGTTCAATAGCATGGTAATGCATTTATTGACGTTTATATAAATACATGGGAACCATTAAAATACTTATATTTACAACTGCTAAAACTAAAGAGAATTCGGTCGTAGTCGACGATGCCAACTGAAAAAGAAATAGAACGGCATTTGTACGCTGATCCAAGTCTAATTATTTTACATATTTTATTAATGACTTAAGAAAAGTTCATACAATGTTTAGTCCAGAATTTATTCGTAGCGATATCCTAAAATGACTATACTAAGTTAAGATGACAAATTCCTACGAAAAAATTTGTGATTTGTATTCTTTGTCTTTGCGTCTACGTATCTTTGTCCTAGTTCATTGTTTCAGATATCGAATCGTAGAGTGACTGGACATTATTATAATTTGGATGTTTCTGTAAGATCAACTTGGTTATAAATTATGCATAAATAAATAGACGACTTCAAGGTAGAATATATTTAACTCATTTTTGGTCGATTCTGAGTTACAATCATATTCTCCTTGTTCAAAAGATATGATGTAATCGTATCTGTAAGCATTTTTAATAACTTCTATAGATATACATGAATTTGTAATTTGAGTATTTTATAACGTTTCGAACAGTGATACACTTTTTATAACATTTCGATTCGATAGAATTGTAATATAATTTCAGTTATTAATTCAGGCTTATTACAGTTATTTAATAAATAATATAAAAAAAATTGGGGTATTATTATTTTTATTAAAAAATGACCTGATGAAATTTGCAACAAAAATTATGGCTTTTAATCGAATATTGATAAAAGTTTTGGGTTGGTAGTTGAGGTGGAATCCGGCTTAGGTCCGTAAGATAGTCCCCAGACGATCGTCGCAATATGCGAGTTCCATCCATTGTTGCACCAGAGTAAAATGTGGGGTATCAGTTTAATACGCTAGTACGAATACGTTTAGACCACCACGAGTCAGGTCTTAATACATTGTACGGGTTGGATTTTATGTTCCCATACACCGTTCAAAGAACAAATTAATTGCAAAAAGTGAACGATTTGTCAAGTTATTCTTTAGTAAGTAGGTGTATTTTACAATTAATTCAATTACGGACGTAGTGAAAAAATCCCATTAAGGTGTACGTCTTTGAGGTATTGATTTCTAAAAATAATAATAGAGAATAATTTTGTACAATTGATTTAACGTTACTTTTGAAAATTTATGTTATTATTTCAAAATAACTAGTATGACATGTGGATTTGATCGTTCAACATTAAGTGAAAACCCAGTCTTTACTAGTTGTCATAAATACTTTAAAATAGTGAAATAAATAATTACGTCAAGAATAAAAAAACACAGTTTTCTAACAAATTAAATAGCATTTTATCATAAACAGAACGTAAACACACTGTGCAATATTTGTTACTAACTCTTGCTCGACGCGCGGTCGCGACAGAATCAAAGAAAAATAATTGAAATTACACATTCAGAATTCAAGCTATGTTCGAATAAATCAATGGTTCCCAACCAGTGGTCCGCAGAAGGCAAAATAGGGTCCGCGAATGATTTTAAATTATTTCTTTTTATGTAAGTTCGTATTGAGTCTTTAATTAAAATTTATTTTATTTACTTACAGTCTATTTTTATTATACCTACGTTGTGGCCCCTGCTAACAAGAATGATATAAAAGTGGTCCCAGGCCAAGAAAAGGTTGGGAACCCCTGGAAAAAATAAATCGAAACACGGTTTTCGTGTCGTATTATGCCGCTTATGACACAAATATATGAATTATTTTACTAAACTTTTTTAATTAAGAAATAAAACAACTTTATGCGAAAGTGTCAATGTGGCGAATGGTCATTTCCATATAATTATTATGAAAAAAATAATTTGGATGGAAACGAGCATTTTTTTTTAAATAGTCGATTTATTGTTGTAAAATAGTCGATATAATGTTTTATTCTATTCAAATAGTCGAATAGATAAAAATGTTTAAATTTTATTATGTAATATTAGCGTTTACTTGCGGCTCAGTTCGGGTGAAGATTGTGATATCGATTCGAGCGCGCGACTGAGCCGCGCGAGAGCCTACGATATGAATGACTTCATCTCGCACACCCCAATGCCGTCACCGTATCTCGCGTGATCCACAGCGGTTCGTGCTTGCCCGCTGTTTATGACATGCCTCACAAATATGAACATTGCTCTGTAACCTAAGCATCTTTAATAATTTATACTTAAAAAACAACACGTTTTGTACAAAGGATTCTTTCGGAATAAACATGATTGTGAAAACCCTAATAAAATCCATCCATTAAAACTTAAGTTTGGAACAAACAGATGGACAGACATATAGAAATTATACAGATATAAGAATGTCGAATTTCTAAATATCAAAAGCTAGTCTTGATAATTTTGTGATTTAAATCATACTTTTGTCACGGATGTTTGCTTAGAAAAAAGGTATGTCTTCTAAAATTATGCAGTCCAACAGTTACTCTCGTAACGCCGAATTAGGGGAAATAAATCTATACCGTACATTTATTATGTTTAGTTGGTCAATTTCCCGAGATGTGTTTTTTAATATCAGTTTTTAAAAAAATAAACCAACTCTATAATTAGTGCAGCGTAACTTATGCTAAACACCGGTATATCTGTGAGCGTTAAGGTCAGCGGGCATAATCCTCATCTTTCTAATGACGTTGTACCTTAATCCATACGTTGCAACGGTGTTTCTGATTAATATACTGGTGTCACGCCGGCTCGGTGCTCTCGCTTGACATACATACTCGGAGACACTCCGCGAGAAGTGAAAGAGGTGACCACCCCCGCCGGGGCCGCCGCGCCCGCGCTGCTCGCCGCATAGTGTGCCGCGTGATCTCAACACGATCTGATCTCCGCTCGTCATTTGCTCCATGCGGTTTTGTGTTGTTCGACTAGTACGCAGCTTAACGTTTGTGTGTTTTCTGTGATGTGCCATTGATAATTTGTTTTATTATGTTAAAAGTGGTGAATGAAATGTAGTTATGAAATTTGTCAAATTACTTTTCCGATTCGGTTAATATAGATTTTTTGGACGTTACACTGAGCAGTATCAAATCAGTCGTTTGTTGTGTCCTGTACTGTGTTCCAAGATTTTCAAGCTACTATATTATTAAAATACTCTCAGAAATATGAAACTAATTTTATGTTTAATCAGATCTTTAATACTTCTGATTTCTTTTTATAACATATATGCGTTAATGTATATTCATACTCTGCGTTTTGTATTGCAGCACCTTAAGAGATAGCGTAGGAACATATTCATTTGTCGTATAGTTGATAATGTAATTCCGAAATATAGCTAATGAGTGTAAAGTTGAATAAAATTAAGAGAAAAGTGTTATTTTCCAAACGCTTCGCGTACCGCTAAGACAAACCATAATGCATCATTGCTCAATCTATTTTAACAGAGAATCTGACAAACTCTTTACTTTGAATTAAACAAGGAATGTGCATTCTTCTATGTGTTCTTAATGGTCGTTGTAATGAACTACATATTTCTCGATGTTTATAATCAATCTTTTTAACTTATGTTCATGGCATTTTCATTATAAATCATTTTTGGTATTGATCGTAATCGCAATTAGAAGTGCAGTTTGCTCGGCGACAATCTTGTACGAGAAAGCTCACCGCAGTTACAGCGAACATTCCTTCGCGATCTCACTGCGCAACATGCACAATAGATGTGGTGCAAGGTTTGCTGCCTTACATTTACGAGTAACGAACTCCGCCTTTCATTGGGGTACTGGTCGCAGTGCTGGTTGCGTTCCGGGCCGATAAGGTCAATGCCGTGGGGGCGCGCCAAAATAGAGACATTTTCGTCGTTCATTTCGCTACCGATTTCGTCATTGTTAATCATTACCTCATATGGTCCCTTCCCATGTCTAGTTACCTTGAAATTACCTTGCGATTCGCAGTTTATTTCGACTATTGTCTAACCGGCTGAACGAATCAGTGTCCGATGATGAACCTTGTATAATTCTGAATAGAACAATTAAACGTTTCTTCAAATTTATGAAGGAATACAGTTGAATTGCGGTTTTAAATATTATAGCAAATTTATAAGGATTTAGAATTTTTTTGGTAAACGAGGTCTAACATGCCTAACAGACACCTGATAGGTACTTCAAGCAATAGTAGTTTTCTGACTTCAAGCACATTTATTTATTATATGTACCGTGAATTTGAGAAATTTATTAATTTAAAGCTATAATCAATGCAAAATCAATAATGTCGATTGTGTTGCATTGTGTGAATTTAAAAGTTAGTTTGCTTTAAACATAGCTTTTTTTGTAAACTGATCCAAGTTTAAACCGGATTCGGTATGACAGATAAATGAAGGTTATCACTTGACCAATGGAGTATACAATCATAGCGATGTTGTCAAATGAACCGTGACATACTACTTCAGTCGAATAGGAAGATCTCAGTTTTGCCATCTATGACTCGTTGTCTATTTTTAATGTGTTTTTTTGTTTAACCACCTGAACATAGCACGGAGACAGTCAATGGCCGTCGGCATGATTCATGCGGCTCGTCGTGAGTGGGCGCTATAGCTCCACGACTTAAATCTACACTTAATCGTCGTACGGGAATTTTGTAGTAGGCACTGATTGGACGTATTTACTGCAGCGATGGTATTTAATCTCGCATCTGTATTTTTATGTCTCACTCCCCATTAAGTCATTTATGAATGCATTTAGTTTTCTTGTATATTTGCTACATTCAAAATGGTCCACAGTTTCTGGAATACAGGAAAAAAATAATGGAGGTGAGGTGCTTTTAATACACGCTTCAAATTGATTCATATTGGAAAGTGAGGTTTTGATCGGGAGCAGTCGTTACGAAGCAGGCTATGGATTCTCTTGCTTGGCGAAGTAGTCCTACGTCTTACGTATTTTTAAGGGATTTCTTTAAGGTCTTATTAATGATTTGATCGCTCTATCATTTTAATATGATGTGGAGAAATTAGAATTACGATGAATTCTACAAAATATTATAACGTTTTGTCGTAAAAATTTCTATTAACTATGGGGGTAAACTAATATTTTGATCAAAAAGATTAAAAGTTTCTGTTATCGACTTTGGATTCTTCCAAAGGCCATAACATAAACTTTTAATCTTTCGAAAGTCATAATTTAAAATATAGTTATGTCATTTCTACTGGAATTTAATTATGCATACTTCATTAAAAGACGTAATTAGCTACGAAAAAATTGGATATTTTGTTTTATAAATTACAAATATGGTCAACGATGGAATATTCTTCACACAATCATGACGATATGCTTAAGTAAAAGATAATAGCCTTCGGTTCAATTCAGTAGTGTAGGTATATAATAAACGCATCTTTAGTTTAGTTTATATCCTTTCAAATCAGTTTCTGGCAATTTTCTTCTGAGACTATTATTGCACTCTCTTCGCTAATTATTTTCTGGTGGTGCTATTATACCCATTAATTAAAATAAAGGCGGATATTAGTTATGCCAGTTATTCTCTAACCGCTCATATGTACTTATTAGAAGAGCACTAATAGTTTGATTCATTATTTTATCGCTAAAAATGAAGTAAATTTTAACAAATTAATCCAATTATACCGTCATAGAATGAAATTTATATTCTACCCGCACGTTCCTGTTGACGTTCTGAAAATTACCTGTCTAAGCGCCTATCTTGTTAATGATAAATGTAAGCTGTTGGATTGTCTCGTTGTGTTTCTGTCAGCAATCTGTGTCACGGTTATGTAAGTGCTTCCACTAACCTTATGCAATGTCGCACCGCCGGGACGGATGGTGGGAAACGCGATAGCTTTCCGCGGTCGCCGTCCATTCGGACGGCTCGGCCTCACCGTCGGGTCCCGCCGAGTTGTTCACGTGTTATTGTTCGCTTTATCAAGTAGTTCCATTGTTCCTAAACGCTCTTGTTCCTTCTCCTTATTCGCCTTTGTCATGCTCGCTTTGTTCGCTTCTCCGAAAATGCATCGAAATATTGTTATTTGAAGTATACATATTGTTATTTGCAGTATACGTTGAAGTGTACGTATTCATCGAGTTAGGCGGATGGGATGAAAATTAAGATTGATTTATCATATATATTTTCCTACGCTCATAAATATATAGCATTCAAATAAGTACTTGTTACGTTTTATCTTCTACAGCATTCTTTTATACGTACTTTTAAATATAATAGAACTTTCAAAACCTAACGGAAGAACAAATATAAACTTATAGACCTCGTCCATGAAACAATATATAAAGTACTCGCATTCCACACGACAAAGAATTAGAGAAATTTATTATAATTGCTCTCTTAAAGAGAATACTGAGGCTTTCTCACATGCTTTCCGAAATAATCCGAACGCTTAGGAAAACACTTTTCTTTTAATAAAACACTAGTATTGATGTACGAAAAGTTTGCCTCTGTAGTGAAAGGAATTCGTATAGACAGTAGATCTTCTTTCTTGTTCACTTCCTGTTGCCGTTACATTGGTGCACAATATATTTTTTGATGTGTTGCGTTATGCAAACGATCAAGAATTCACTGCTTTTGTTAGTGTTAAATTCTGCGTAAAAGTGATTAATTGTCCACCCAATGTTAGTTTAACTAGAGTTAAAACACAGAATTGACGTAGGCTTTGTTAAATTATACTGTGTTAAATGTTGTTTTCGCTGCTGCTCTTATGTATCAAACAATATGATCCAATATAAGTATGAAAAATGTTTTTCCTTGCTCTTGCGCTGCGCTCTGTTTCACATGAGTGGTTACTGGAAAATTTTGTATATTGTGGATACGAAATAGCCTTCAGAAGAGATAGTGAAAGTATTTTTCTTTTTTTATTTTTTCCAAACTGTTTGATGAAATTAAAAATGGAATTGAGTTTACTTTAATATTATAAAATAAATTTCAGATTCCCCTTTACTTCCCCGTTTGATTGCTCTGCCGAATTGGGCGATCGTTTTACAATCTGTCACTATATATGTATACATTAGAATAAGAGGCGCCGTATTAGGTACCACAATAACGTGTTGAATAAACAGTTGCTACTGATGATGAAGATTTTTTTTTTGTTGAACTTTATTTTTATTGTTATACTTACTTAGCAAAGGCGGTGATTGTTTTAATTAATATATTTTATAAGTGTAATAATGAATATTGATTAAAGCTTTAAAGGTAAGAAAGAGAGGAAAAAATTATGAAACAGATAGTAACTACTTAGCTAGCAATCCACACCGCGTCTGGATTTCGGTTTAGATCGGGCTTGTATATTCTGTTTAAACCTCACATGACTAGGTAATTAAAATTGTATAGTATTCTCAGACCATTAATATTTTTAGGAAACGTCAAATGAGATCATAAATGACCTGTTATTTGATGTATTGGGTTGGCTAACCTCGACTTGTTCTTACAAAAATCTCAAAATCACAAAGAATTCAAATATATGTACCATTTTTAGGGTTCTGTAATCAAATGTTAAAAAACGAAACCCTTATATTTTCGTCCTGTCCGTCTGTCAGTCTGTACGTTTGTCTCCCCGTATGTCACAGCCATATTACTCGGAGGCTATTGGCACTATGTAGATTTATATGTATAGTTGGTGTCTTCTATGAACCGCTATATAATGAAATAGTTGAATTATGAAAAAAAATTAATATTAAGGGTGGCATTCTATACATGTAACTGAGGTATGAAAAAAGATCCAATGCACATAGGCGGGTGGGATATCGTTAGAAAGGTCTTAAACATATGGAGAGGCTCCAAAACAACTTTTTAATTTAAGTTAGTAGTTGGTGAGATATGCGCTTCTATAATCTTAAAAAAGTGTGCTTCTTTTTAATTGTTTAACTAACGTATTAAAATTCTGAAAAAAATGTCAACAGAAATTGGTTTGAATAAGATGTGTCGTGTAGTTTTTGAGATATGGGTTATTTTCGGTACCGAGCGCAGCAATAACTCTGTTTCTCATAGCGTCTTTGTAAAATATAAACTTTTTATTATTGTGTGATACTACGAACCCCTTCGTGCGCAAGTCCGATTTGCACTCGGCCGGTTTTTATCTATAATTTAGTTTATCTGTAACTTAGAGTCAAAACATCGACAAGACCTCTTTAAAAGTCTTTCGTCTCGTCTTTCTAACTCGTCGATCTGTCTTATTATATAAATGATTGTTTCTCTATAGCGAGTGATCTGAAGAAGAGAACCCAACTTCTGTAAATTTTGACTAGTAGCTTTGTAGCATACGGTCTAGTAGTGCAGAAAATAAATTCAGTCCTCTTCACTATTCTGTTTGTTAGTCGACGTAATTCCGGACAGCACAGCCCTGCATTAACCCTAGATACCTCCGGAAGTCACTTCTCGTCACCAATTTGTAATTGCTTCAACCAGTCGAAGTTATGTTTTAATGTCAATAATTGTAGACCGTTATTAATTGATAAAATAGAAGAGTCCTTTCTTGATGGTAATTCCATCGACGAATCCATTTCTCTGATATGCTAAGTGGACTTCAGCCTATTTATATCTTACAATAAACTATTCTGAGGTTTTTAGAAACGATCACCTTTTTAGAAATGTTTCGAAACCGTGGCCAAAAATTTACTAACCAACCCAATATTATTTCACAGCAATATTTACTTGTACTAAATGGTGAAAGATTTATTTCTGAGGTAAATGAACAACGGGATATACAGCATATAAAAATATTAATGATGGTTTTATTATATGTATTTCAATTTCAGCCACAATTTCCATAACCACATATTGATGCCACAGAGTATACGCTACTATTATTTCTAATAAATTTCTCTCACTGCGTTATAATTAACGTTAGATAGATGAGATTGAATGTTGCTTACGTGCGATAAGACAGTGTGCCCTAACAATTCTGCATAAACATTTGTGAAAGTAAATAATTTGTGCAACGAGTGCTGTATATACTGCATATCTATATCTATCAAGCAAATACACGGTGTTTGCGCTTATAGAAGTTAAGTGAAATACTTCAAGTCTCCCGAAGGCGTGCGAAATTGATAGAATGTGACATCTTGATTTTATGCGAGGAAACATAAAAGGACGAAGAGTGTCACAGCGAGTTACCACGTCGGCACATGATGAGGATATACTTCAAGGACCACAAATTGAAGTCGGTAAGAAAAGTCGTCAAATTCGAAGCTTATATCCCTTTAGAATATACTTGAGGCTCGGATAATGGGAATGTGAGCTAAGTGCTATTAAATGACTTTGGAAACGGGAGCTTAAATGCGACTCGCGTTTTTTTTGTTTGTATATAGACATCGAATGCTTAATACCACTTGAGATAATTTTTTTTGTATTGCGCTTAGGAAGATGTTGCGTTAATCGTTTCATAGGTTTATGGTTTCACGTCAAATAGGTTTAGTAAATAAATTTAGTTACTTTGCATTTAATTATTTTCTGTATTGAAAGGCAATAACAGTATAATTAAAGAAAAAGAAACTAAAACTGCGTTTAAGCCAAAGATGAGGCATAATTTTTAAACTGATTTTTAAAAGGTGGTAGCATTCAATTCTGTTTCTTTTTAGGTTCCGTAATAAGCAAACGGAAAACCATTATATTATACCTTGGACATCACGAAGTTCGCCCATTCATTCTTTTGTCTGTCTGTCACAACAGTTAATGCATAATTAGATCTATATACATAAAATGTTTGAAGTAGGTGCTTTCTTTAGAGATTTAACTTAATATGCACGGAAATATCCTATTACATACCAACCTTGATTACCTAATATTAAGTTTCAAAATGTCGTCTAACGTATCCCCCTTTCGCTTTAATATTTGTGCAACAGTGGACTAGCAAAATCGAAAAAATTTAGTTACCACCATATGTATAAACACACAGATATATAGATATATATATATATATATATATATATACACACACACGCACACACACATACACACACACACACACACACACATATATATATATATATATATATATATATATATTGTATATATGTATAATTTTATGTAATATTATAATATTTTGTAATATATGTAATATTTTGCACATTTTTCATTCTTATATTATAAAATATCGTTCAATATTATCTATAAAAAATCTAATTTTTTTTTGTAAACCCAAGAATGTGGACAGCGATTTGTTTACATCTCATATCAGTGATCCAATTATCACAAATTGTATCTGCGGCTATTATTGACTTTATGGTTCATCGCGTTGGGTTCGTTTTTTATTGCCTTGCTGTCATTCTTAACGAATACATAGTTTATGAGCGATGAGAATCGTGTGTTACCATTCAGTCAGCCCGTAATTAACGTTTGGTATATGAACTTTGATAAGCAGCCTAAGGGTAACTTATTTTTGTTACTGTCTGGAAACACATATCTTATGATTGAAGTGAAGAAAAATACTCGCGTTCTCAAATAACGGATATTACTGTAGTAGCAAGCTTTGATCTATATCTATTAAGAAAATTGTTATATGTATAAATCAACAAATACATAGATATCTCAAATACAAAATAATACATAGTTATCTCAAATACAAAAGCGATTTGTATTTGAGATAACTATGTATACAAAATTATTCAGAAACTTCGATTATAAATGTTAGAGCATGACATGGACAAATTATGTTTAATCTCGACCTGACCTCCTACGCCTACCCAACAATATTCTGCGCATAGAAATACTAAATACTCGATTTCACTGAACAAAAACTGTGCGCTGCACACGTTTTTCGACCGAAATCTTCAATTATAAATACGCTTGCGAACAATTGTTGAATGAATTCAATAGAATGACTGCACCTTTAAATCAGGAAGTTCCATATATGGATAATATTACAAATACTAGCGAATATGTAACTGGAGTTGTGATGATATAAACTACCGAATATGTAACTGGAGTTGTGATGAAATAAAATACTCACAGATATAAACTCCAATACGACCTATGATTTGAACTGTGTTTATTTTTATTTATAGAACGGATGTCGTTTAACATATAAACCTTTTGAATGCTCTCCAAAAGTTTTCATGAATTTAGAAATCTTAATAGAATGACTGCACTGTATTAATAGGGTATTCAACTATTTTTTGTTTCAGAAATCTTAATTTCAAGGTGCAACCTGACGGAATGTGACAAATGGTTTAGAGAATTCTTAAAAATTGGCCGAGCAATAAAGGTTTAAAAATTTAATGTTTAGAGAAAGACGACAATACTGAATAGTGTCGTAATTTTTAATAACCTTCATTGTATTCTACAAGAGCGAATGAGACCCCATTCTATACCTAACGTTAAATTAAGAAGCTCATAACTCGTTTATTTTTTAATTTTTCTTAATATAACGTTTTAACATTAACGTTTTCATTTGATATTTTATGGAAAACTTAGAGGTAATTACGGGTAGGAAAAATTTGTAAAAATCCACTCAATTGTGATTCTATATTTTACTACCCTTGAATTACGTATTGAATGTATTTTAACCCCCTTTATATTAAACGTATTTGTAACTTCTATAAGTACATTTTCATTGCCAAACCTTGGCCAACTCTGGAAAAAACTAGATTTTAACATGTATAGTCAATTTATTCGTACGTTTTCAAAGTCGTTTAAAAAAGTCCGATTCCCTATCACAAATCTATCCTTTCTGTCCTTTTTTGTAATTTTATATTTATCTTCTCTTTCCATCTTAATATTTAAACTATACATTTGTTGTGTATAATTTTATTTTTTTTAATATGATGAAGATATTTGCATCATTATAAAAATATGTATACATGGTTCTCAACAGAGCAATCTTCAAAACGTGAAAAAAGTTAAATTACAAAATTTAACATTTTAGGACGCGTGGTTATCCTTACGTTCATAGTTTGAAATCGTTGAAAGGTTAGATATTTAATGGAAGTTGTAAAGGTTACATGTCAAGTCGTTTACAAGGACGTATAATGATGGTTATACAAAATCTTGAGAAATATATTGCATGAGGCGGAAAATATAACCATTTTTTTATTTTGGTCAGTTCGATGATATAAAATAACTAATCTGTAATGATTTTTTAAATCTGTATTTAGACAGTGATGAATTTGTTACTATAAAACATAAAGGTGCTATAATATAATGACTAAGACGGCAAAGATATAATCACAACCTTGAATATATGACTATATAAAGATTTATATATTTAGATGTATAGATATATACGAGTACGCAGATATATACGCGGTCGCACGCGCGCGCGTGCCCTCACGTACGCACGCATGCACGTACAAGCACACATTCAAAACCCTATTTTACGTTTATTCCATCACTCATTTGACCGGTTTCTTAAACAAACATTCAATTTAAATGTTTCCTTGTAAATCGACTTTTTTCTTTCGAAATTGCACATTCTATTTTTTTGTGTAACATTTATTATGGAACAATAACTTTTTATTCCATTGACTTACGCACGAGCCATAATTTCTATTAATATTACTAAATTATTTGGAAAATTTGTAGCATATCATCGTAAGGAGTATCTCTTCAAAATTGTAGCTTACATTACATTAATAAAGCGACAAATGTCTACTAAAAATGAAAGAAAGACATATAATTACATCATCAAAAAAATTAATGTTAATAGTTTTGTCACTTAAATTGTGTTTATATATGTATATCCGTTAGAGTGCCGACGAGCGCCATCGAGCGCGCTCGTGCGCGTACTAACTAAATTTGCCACGAGCGCGAGGTCGCTCGCACGCATCTCTAATTTTTTTATCTTTCTACTTGTTACATAAAGTTCAAATTATAATATTATTAGTAATTACAATATAAAAAGGATCCAGGAAAAGAAAATTTTTCACCCGGAATACGAAAATAATTCGAGTGAAAATGATCGTTTTTCAAGTTGTGAGGAGAGTGATAGTGGGAGTGACATTGCGGTGCGCTCACAATTTGGCGTAATTCAAATTTTGAGTGATAGTGATAATAGTAAACAAAAAAAAAAGATAATAGTAACGGTAACAATTATTTTGCTGATACGGAGGATGTACCGAACTGCGAAAATGACGATGTGACCTTGATTTCAGTTTTTGTTGTAATTTTTGTTCACAATATATATTTCCATTATTTTCTTTGTATTTTATTATCCTTGTACAAGTTTTTATTAAGAAAACACCGAAAAAATTATTAAAATTGGATAATTTTTGGAAGAGATACAGTTTTTTTTCGAGACAAGGGTAAATTAAATCAAAACCAAAAGATTTCTTTGGCGTTTTTAAGTATATATGAGTAAAAAACCATGGCACTAAAACGGATATGTACAAATTTATTTTCTTTTTTTGCCTTGTATATATCCAATCTACAGATTAAAAGTATTTTGTTAATGTTTCGCTAAGCGACATGTTTTTACATTTTTTGTAAATAGGTGTCATAAATATTTTGGTAATAGCTGATGTCAATTTATTAAATTACTCATCACCATTTTTTTAAAGAAATAATGTAATCTTGATTATTCTTGTCTTAGTTAAATAAGTTTCTCAAGGGAAACAAACAAAACCTTTTTAATTTTTTTCTGCTTAAATTTCATGTATTAAATTGCATTTTAATAAGCATTAATATGATTAGGTCAGAAAGCGATTCAGAATAGTTTTCGGATGTTTTGACGGTATTTACATAGTTTAAAGTTTGGATACTTATTTTATTGAAGCTATTTTTTAATTCTAAGTACGTTTTACATTTCTAAACTACACTGGTAATCTATTGTGTTTTACAGTGACTTTACATAGATTTAGAACATCTTAAATCTATGTCAAATCAGTGGGAACTGCAATATATTATGAGATTTCAGTTGTCTTAAATCTACGTCGATCAGCACTCCGTGACTGTCAAGAATGTGTTTACAATAATTAATAAATACAGTTTTGTGCATATCCATGTATAAATAGTACCCACTTTTGCCAGCAGCTTCGTCCGTCAGAATTTTCAAATGTTACGGCCGAATTTGTTCCTAACCCAATGAGACTATTGTAACACTTTCTTTAAATAATGTTAAATTCTTGCCTTATTCAGTAATAACATAGAGGATTTTGGGCTTTTGAGACACGTTAGTGGTTGTTATAATATACATGTTGCGCTATCTATTTAGTACTAAAGGAGACCGGCAAAGATGGAACGTGACAGAAGTAGAATATAATTTTTAAAAAAGGTGGTATTTTTCAGAATGTAAAAAAGCAAAAATTCGGTGATTGATTTTCAGGAAGAAGCAAAAAAAATTGGGGTGTGGCTGTTTCATGGACACGGCCGTGTGTTGTACGTGAGAATACGTCTATGTAACGGATAACCCATTTTTCAAATAAAATATTTTTGATAATATTTTTTTATTCTAACACCTTATTATATTCACTGTCACTACTTTAAACTAATGTTTTATATACAATCGATAGATTTTGATGACAGCTGACGATTAAAACTTAAACGAACATCGTAGCTTTTCCGAATCAAAAGTTATACTAATTGCAAATCTCGATACGCAGCAAAATAACCTCAAAATGGCGGCGCATCCCCCTCCACCGCGCGCGATGCGTCACTGTTCCCGCTTATCGTAATTCTTTGATCCTTTAGCTATCCAGTGGTATAATTTAATTTTTGATGTAGAGGATAGATTCGAAACTGCAACGCCAAACTGAATCCCCCAATTTTGTTATCATTAGGTTTTTTGGATTGCCCCCGTATGGTAGTAAATTTAAAGACGTATTCACGTCAAAATCAAATTTGCCATCATGATACAAAATAAAAAGATATCTTCATAAACGTCCATATGTTATATTCTTAATATATTAAGAATTGTTCATAAGCAAAAGAATAAACATGTAATGACGTACGTAATAACGTCTCTTTTTCTTTAATTTGTAGCCATTGGCTAAATTATTAAGAGATAAATTTATAATTACATTAACATTATTTCTGTTGTTGTCAACTCTTTTCGAGTTTTATGTGCCTATTTTTGAAATTTGGGTTTCGTAGATTTAGGATACAACGAGACGCAATCTGCACTTTGTTTTCTCTTGCCCGTTCGAAGATTTCCGTAAAAACACCATTTACAAGCTATGTGAAAAATAACCTGATTTTTCTTAAAAAAATAGAAGATTTCTCTTTTGTCTGGTTAAAATAAAACTTTTAAGGAGTTAATTTTCGCCTTTTCTCTATATGAGAATCTTATTCTTATTCTTGTAACACTTAGGCCCAGTAATATATTGATTTTTGCCAATCCTTTGTATTACTAAGTAAAAAACCGAGTTTCCTTCTACAGGTATTATGCTATTTTTTGTGTTAAAAAGATTATATAGTTTTGTATCATGAACAATCTTCATACAAATCTTCAAGAAATCAGTACGGTCGTTTGACTGAGTAACAAATATCTAAACACACTTTTTGTCATAACGCATGCAAAGCCGGAAGGTATGTGTTACCCCGCCACAGGAACTATACGCATGTTAAATTTAGTAGCAACACGTTGCTTAGTTTTAGAGTTATTAGGTGACAAACATATTTTCATATTTATAACAATAGTTAGGAATTAGTCAGCATTTAGAAAGAGAGTACTGCGATGTTGAATGTGACCTGGTTTAAAAGAGGAAACATTTTTGAAAAGTGGTTGCTGAGATAAAGATTTACGCAATAAATAAACTTTATGATATTAAAGGTAGAGAAAAACGTAGAAAAGACGGTAGTTGCATCCTAAATAATACATTTTAATAGCCAACATTATAATTTATTGCGGGTAGTGAAAAGTTAAAGAAACCTGGAACAGATAATTTTATACTTTTAATGTATATAAACAGTGTTTATGGCATAGAATAAAACGTGATATGTTTGCCGGCGACGTTCCCTGGTGGCGGCTGGCTTTGCTGTTCACGCGCCTTTGTAGTTTTCTAACACGTGTACAATATGTATAACACGCTTCACTTAACTACGTCCCTCAGAAATCATGTGTCGCTGTTAGCAATAGTCGGTCCATTATAAGGGCAGAACCGATTGGGCGGTTGCCAAGAGAGGACGAATTACCTCATACCAATAAGGAAAACATTTGCTAGCGAACCGATGTGTTCCAATATGGATATAATTAAAAAGTATCTAAAAATACTTTCCAATGAAGTCAGTTTCATTAACATGTTTGGCTATTAAAAAATTGACCTAGCTTGATCTAGCCTAAAGTGCTAGTGACGGAAAGGTAGAAAAGTGATTTCTTATTTATAAATAGAAAGTTTGAAAGAAAAAGGAAAAAAGTAAAGATTAATGCAAAATATCGATATTAGACGAATCGATTATATCGATTACATCATTTATTAAAATCAGATTATTTGCTTTGAATTGATGGTCTGAACAAACTTATTCTTTCACCTAACACATACACATGCACACGTACACATGCACGCACATACGCACTCGATATGTTTATAAAAAATTATTCCGACTTCACATTATTCTCAGATCGAGGATGGTATCACGTTAGTAGGAATTTTAATTTACTAATCTGTGAACTTAACGTTATTTAATAAAATTCAATTCGTTGCATTGTTGAGAGCCGACGCGAAATTCCAAAGAAATTTTAAATATCTTAAATTTGTACCAAAATAGTGGTAGGTCATTAGATTAGCTCAATTCTGTAAGTATAACTGTATCCGACCAAAATGAAATTTGTATATTTCTATACTACGTTTCAACATGAGATTGCGATCTAGGATAAAGTGCTTTGTGCAGTTTACTAAATACTGTGTTACTGCACAACATGAAGTGCAATAAAAGTTTGGTGCACGCTGCTAGTTGTTCGTTATAGAAAATTATATGATTATGGATACTTAAAAAATAAAAAAAATCTCAATTATCATTCGCAGGCCTAAAAACATGGTAAATAATTAAAAATATTATAAGATCTCGGATAATCGCTATAGTTTTCCTGTAATCTTTCTGAAAACCCATTTTCATAAGAATAGGTTGAGTAGTCTCAGAAATATGGGATGGTGGGGGGCATATGTTTTGCATGTTTTTCAGTATATCTTCGAAGATATAGTACCTAAAATTAATTATAATGCCAAATTTCTTCAATTCGTTGTGTTATAATGTCAAATTCAAGTTTCTACCTCAAGCGGTTTCTTGAACAAAACGACTGTGACACACAGACAGATAGACATGAGAGTTACCTTGTAAGGGTTCCATTTTTCCTTTTAAGATAAGAAACCCTAAAAACAAAACTGCTAAATATGGTGGGGTGCGTATATTATTTTTCTTCATACAATTGACTCATAAGTGGCATACCGATTCATATGTGATAGAAAGTCAACTATAGGTGTTAGAAATCTGCGGTGGATAAATGAATAAAAAGAAGGGCCCACGGAAATCTACGGAATTTGGTCATACGGAATCCTAAAGGATAAATGAAAAGAAGAATTAAAAAAACGCACAGCGTTAAAAATATGTACTTGTGAATTCTGCGTATTTGATGTTCTGTTGGTATATATGTATATATCTAATCGAAAATGAACATCTCCACTTACCTGCAGTGCTCTTAACGCTCGTAGGATACGTGGAGATGTTCATTGATGCCTGCGTCGTTGAGAAAGGAGAGGTAGTCATAAAGTTTAACGTTTATCGAATTTTCTGTAGTAAAGATTTTCTGAAAAGAATCCAGCAAGGATATATGAAAATAAAACAAGGCTAATAGATCAACTGCTGCTTTCGAAAGTAGTTTTGGAAAAGGTGAAGTTAGATTGTTAAAAATTGCGGCAAAATGCAAAAGTTGAAAGTATTTATTTAATAATCTTACATTTGTATAAATAATTAATTTCATTAAGATTTCTTTTGACGTAGAATACGTATGTCATGTCGAGCATTATTAAAATTCGAGTCTCAGCTAAAATCTATGTGTTTGCTTTAAATTGTATGCTCGGCCTTCTTAAATAGACTCAGCAAAAGTATTATGTATACCTAACCTCCTTTAATAGATTTAGCAAAAGTCTTACGTATACCCGACCCTCTTTAATAGATTCAGCAAAAGTTTAATGTATACCCGACCTTCTTTAACATATTCAGCAAAAGTCTTGTGTATACCCAATCCCTTTTAATAGGTTCAGCAAAAGTTTTACGTATCCCGACCTTTTTTAATAGATTCAGCTAAAGTTTATTGTATACCCGACCTTCTTTAACAGATTCAATGAATTCTTTTGTGTACCTGATGTTTTTTAAAGGATTCAACAAAAGTCTAATAACGGAGTTAAAAAGAGATGACTGTATCGTCTTGTTGTTATACCGATGTTTGAGGCGCGTGGTAAAATTAATTTAACTCTGTATTTCCAGATGATAACACTTTCTGCGAGATGTCTTCCGCTTCGTCCATGTGAAATTATCAACATTTGCAATAGAACGTTTATTGGAAATAACTTAATTGAATCATTGGCCCATCACCAGCAATACCATGTTTAGCTTAAAATAAGCGAGGTACTCTCTCACGACGCACATGATTTTTGCACTTGACAAAAGTGTCCCTGAATCTATACTCTGCACATTCGGTCATTTCTAATATTTACTAACAGCCATAACATTTCGAACTTCCGCGACCGTGGCTTTGAAACAACTCCCCTCCCCATTTTTTTTACATAAATCAGATTGTACGTAGATCAGAATGTGGTAACACACGTTAGCTTATATAATAAAACAAAATATGGTAACACGTTTTAAACTTTTGCACGAAAAATTCGATTATACAATAGCATTGAAGATTTTGCTTCTATTCCAAAAATATTATAGTAGTAACATAAATACAAGAGCACTAATTTATTTTATAACATGTCATGATTAACTTCCTCAACGCAGTTTTCCTCGTATTTTATTTCCTTTATAGCAAGACACGTTTTTATAATGGTAATTTTACTGTCCGTTAGTTGGTATACTATCTATATTTTCTTGTTGTATGTACTTTAATGTATCTAATTGATACATATGGCGGACTTATTGCTACGAGAGCAATATCTTACAGCCAACCAAAAAGCCAGTCCAGACCCGCTCGACGAGTGATCGGGAATCGAACACGGGTCCCCACTGTGCGTCGCACAGTCAAGGCCATATGCCTTGTGATCAACCTAAATACTCCGCGGCGACGACATTTTGGAAATTATAACGCTTAAATTAATTTGATTTAATGATTTAGTTTCTGTAAAACCCGACAAGTGATAAAAAATGTTATTTTATAACTTTATAAGCATTATAAATATGTATATATTATAGCACTAACACTCTGCAAGTAAAACAGCTGTGACATACAAACGGACATGGCGAAATTATAAGGTTTCCTTATTTGGGTACGGAAACCTAAAATGCACATAAGTGCGTTGTAAATTCTGTATTTTGAAGCCGATTAAAAAGGCTATTTTTTCTAAAACTTTGTCTAAGTTATCATTTGTATCATACTTTCCAAAAAAAATTCGAGTTTTACACCTGTTCTTTGAAATATTTAAAAATGATTGAATTTAGATTAGAAGAGTTGCTAGAAAAGTACGTATTATTAAGTGATTATTGAGAGGATATCTTCATATATTATTGAGAGCGTTATACAGCATACCGACCATCTGCTGAATCAAGATATTCGTATGGGTCGCGTTATGGCAATGCAAATCACGTGGCGTATGTATGTATGTATGTCGTTTGCATTGGCTTGCGTCATGTCGCGAACGAATCTCGTCGATTCGTGGAACATTGCAAGCAAAGGTTGCCTGTCTCGGCGGTTGCAGTTTTAGGTCAACTGCGTGGGTCGGGTTTCCCAATCTCTTTTGTCCCCGTTATTACGTACCCTTCGCTTATATATTTATTAACATTAACTCGCTTGACGATACCATGTTTCTGCGTTTGATTTAACTATTTAGTCTTAGTTTAGTTCCAGCTCTTTTTAATTAATATTAATGGTTTGTTTAATATTAAACCATGGTTAGCACTAATTGTGCAGTTGTTAGTGTTTAATCTTAAATCTCGTACGAGATAAATTTTAAGGCAATTAAACTTAATTTGGACTTTGCATTGAATATATTTGGCGTTAATTTTGTAGAAATTCATTATTCACAATTAAATGAAACTACGTGATGTAGTAGTATTTCTACTTTCTTTAAGTTCTTTACCACGACCTAGGGTTCATTGTATTACAACATCTTCAGGTGGGCTATTAGCAAAGATTAACGGTTTAAAAAAAATTAATTCTCTAATAGTAAAGCGGAAAACAAATTTATTCCACTAATAGTAAAGCTGAAGAAATAAAATCGAATCGTCCTGCTAATCTTTAACCCATAATATGTTAACATTTATTCCGTTTTTGATATACTCCTGGGTTTATGAAGGTTTTATTTAAAGATTTTTTTTAATTGCAGCGGACGACAAATGGCGGTTCGAGAAGTGTTCATTGTTCATCCAAAGAGGAAGAATCAGATAGACGTCTACCTAAAGACGAATTATCAGGTCGGAGGCCCTCGGGAGACCAGGCGGCCCGTCGGAAATCGGCCAAAGATGAAGCGTCAAGCGTTAGGTCATCTAAAGATGATGGCGCGGTTCGGAGAACGTTGAGGGAAGAGACGGCGGTCTCGTCGAGCCTTGTGCCCGCTAGACGTGGGTCTTCTACGAGATCCGGTGCTATTGATATCAAGAATGAGAATGCAGGTTTGTAACTCTTAGTACAATCGTAACCTTAATTAGATAATCATTTTAAACTTGTTTATAATTTTGTCCAATGATACGAGAACGTATTCGTCACTTTTACCGTTTGCTGAATCGTGACTGGTTTTTTAGGAATTAAAATGTTGAGATCTGCCTTTTTGCTAATACCTCCACAAAATATCAACCGTTAACTTAGAAAATTTAGGTGTAATTTCTATAGCAATATCTATTATACTTTATTTATTAGTGAAACGTAACAAACTAGAATTTAAAATTATGTTTTATCCTTACTCTATAAAGTGGAGTTTTGCGTTACACTCGGTAAACAATTCATAGCGTTCGTAACAACAACGGATGTCTCTCGTTCTATCATTGAATTGATCATGCAATTATACAATTATGTCAGAGGTATAAGAATAAAATAATAAATGGAAGAGAAAAATATTTTTTGAAGGCAGAACAGATTTTATGACGTCAATTAGCCAAATTATATTGTCGATTTAGTCCCGCCATTGATTGAGATATAATATATTACATATTTTCATTTTTTACCTACGAATAACATAGATCACAACGTTGCGATTCTATGAAATTTTAAGTCGATTGAGAAGTTGTCTTAGCAATGTGATTTTTTTTTCTGTTTCTCAGTCCGCGGAGCAATTTCGGACGTTTTACCGTTCAATAAGTTTTAACAAATTTTAAGAAGTTAAAACGGATTTACTATTCAATAAGTTTGAAATTGCTAAGTTTGAAGTTGTAGTTATAAAAGTAATAGTCTGAAACCACATTAAAAAAGTCGAATCTAACAATCTTTTCCATGTTACTAGAATTCTGTTGACCAGCAAATACCGGGAATAATTTAGATGATGCAGAATTATTTTTTAAAGTGCCTTTACTGAAACGGCGGTCTATTTAGCTAAGTCTAAACGAGAAAACGTTTACTACAATTTTAAACCGATAGTGTTAATAGTGAATCCAGACGCCGCATCTTACCTCCGTACGAAAAATTTTCTCATTGTCCCGTATGTCAAACTAATCCGAAGGGCTGTTTAAAAGTTATGTATCAAGCTTATTGTCAGAATTTCAATAGGAGAGTAAATTACTTTTGGGATAAGTATTCATTTCTTTTATAGAGATTACGGAACATTTATTTGAAATTTTTTAAATTTAATTATTAAAAATATATATATTAATTTTCTTGTGATATTTGTAATATATTTGCAGAGTATTGTATATAATTAACTGCCGATAAGGCCTCGGCGGTTTCGCCAGATCCGGCATAGTAAGAGACAAAATCTTCTACTAAGCTTCTTTATTGCTAGGCTACTAATGATGTGCGGAATATTCACGGTCTTGTTTAATACTGCGCGACACCGACGCAGCGTGGCGCCTCCGGCCGCAATAGCTTTTAAAATATTCAAGGTGAAAAGTGACGTTTAATATTGGACGGCTGCGTCTCGCGGGACGGAGCCGGCTGGTGGCATAGCGAAGTAGCACAGCGGCTAAGAAATTAATGACATCCGCTACTTATTGTTATTGGGAAATTGGATCAAACTACAAAGTGGTAAAATTAAGAGAGGTCGTATTGTGTGCCCTACGAAAAGTCGTTTGTATTCGTTATTGATGTTAATCCATCCGTACCTTAGCCGTAAAAGCAAGAGACGACGAAATGGGTTATAAAAATGGTGCTTCTTTCAATATTGATAAACATCTTTGTTGATAAACGTTAATTGAAACAACCTGTGTAAAGAATAGTCTACATTTTTGCGCTCCTTTAATTCTTATTTTTCTTTGTTTTGTCTTTCCGTAAATGTCTGCAAATTTCAAAATACATCAATCTTCGAAGTGTTTCTTTTATGGGTGGAGGTTTTTTTATGAATGAAATATTTATTTGTGGAGAGAAAAATACGTCGATGATCATTTTGAGGTGTACAAATTTTATAAAAATGTCAAATGGAATGAAAATGATGTTTTGTTTAATGCGTCATGCGAAGTGATAAAAAAAGTCTGAAACCAGCTCGCTTGTTTTCCTTTTAATTTTTATAAGGTCCGAGTCCTATAATAGTCTTTGACATTTTAGAAAAAAACTTGTATTATCTTCCATAAAAAATCATTTACGGCAACAGGTATTTGTGTGTGTGATTTTTTACAGCATCTTTATGAGAATCTAAAGGTCGATATAAATTCAGGTAATAAGTGGATGTTTTAAACAGTTGTAATGTCGAATTATTAAACAATTATTAGTGGATCAAGCGACCGAGTTTTTTGACTTGTTGGGACTAAACTGGACATGTCTTCTGACCTTTTGCTTCCCGGAAATATAAGTATGCAAGGTTTTTTTACTTCTAAGGAAGTGGTTTTGTGTTATGTGATTGTCAAATATATAGATATTGTTTTTAATGCTATTATTGTAACAGTTAAAAAGCTCTTAGAAATGTTATTTTATCGAAGACCACTAGCTGTTGTAATAAGGAAGAGCTATCTTCCGTTTCATTTTTCGTTTCTATACTTAAAGTTATTGAAAGATAAAATTTTGGCTTATTTTTAAAAGAGTATCTCGTAAGACAGATAAAATTTTCTCTAGTTACTAACAATATATTTTCGTCAAAATTTCTTGAGTTCTTCTATTTTTCTTGTCAAGAAAAATTACATATTGAGGGATAATTACAATTAGAGAGCTATCGCTATTAGTAGTTAAACCACAAAGACGTTTACTCTCATATCCTAAGATAAACATTTGAAAATTTAGTCTACATTGAGTGCGTTGTTATAAATTTCACCATATTCATTGCATATTCCAAAATCTAATTCAAAAATCAGCATTCAGAAATCATTCAAAAATCTCGAAGCGAGTCAACGAACGAAACGAACAATGAAATTATGACCATTTTAGCTCCGGATCTCCAAATTATTATCAGTCATAGACGTATATCGGATAAGTATTGAACCATTATATTTGTAATGATGCTTGTAAAATGGCAAAACATCTTTGGTAATGTCTATATGTATATTTTGGTAATGTCTTTTACAAATCGTATAGACTAAATTTTCCATTATAGTGTCTGTGTGGGGCCACAGACACGGTAAGAGAAAATTTAGCACACTCCAAAGAAAATTAGGAAAAAGGTATGAAAATTGGGAACAAATGCAGTTTAGTATTTATTAAAATTTCACCGTTTATTGGTTATTAAATGAAAGAATGTATCATTAAAAATGATTTATTTAACAAAAATGATTTCCGGTCGCAATTTTTTTCAAGGAATTGTTTGTTATAATTTTTTTAACTTAATTGCCATTCTTAGGCGCACTAAACACAAATTGTTGTGAAATAAAAACAAAAACTCCAAAAATTAATATAAACAAAAAGGATCGCGTAACGAGAGGTTATAAATTTGATGTTGACAGCCGTTTTTTTTTGTAGTTTGAGCACGTATTCAAATCAATATTTTTAATTAAAATAATCTCGAATGGAATTTTTTATTAAATATGTCGTTGTAAATGTATATTATTTCATTTAAATAAAGAAAATAAAAAAAAAAGAAATAAAAAATTAAATTGTCATGGTATTCAATGTTTTAGGGACATAAAACTACTCAAAATAAAGGGAAGAATAATCACTGATTACAATTATCGTAAGTTCATAATTATTTTTAACGGAATAATTTAGAAAACAAGAATTAAAAATGTTTAAAACGAAACCCTTTTTGTTTATTCCTACTAGGAAGACTAAATTTTTTTTCTAATCTACTAACATCGTGAACAAAGCCGGTTCACAAGATAATGATAAGATAATGGTTTTAGGTTAACTGACCAGGAAAATATGTATAACAGGTAAATAAACAATATACAGAACACAGCAAAGTATTGTTTTATTCACTACAATGGCTAATTTCTAATTTATATTCATGTACATAACAGCACAAAAAAATCGTCTTATAATTAGATTTGCATGATAAGTATAATGTTAAATGTTAGCTGCTGTCAAATATCAGTCTATTTTTGTATGCGGTGTTCATGATATATTTCATTTATATATCTTGTAGTTTAGTATTTTAATTCAACATAACTTGAGTTTCCCAGTTTAAAAAAGTGACATTTCTACGGAAGTCAAACAAAGGTTGTCATGAAGAATAAGTGGTAACAATTTAGAGTAAGTACCAAAAGTACCGGTTTCCTTTGTTCTTTCATTTTTTTTTAATCCTTCATTTAGATCTTCCATCATTTGGCGGTTTCCGAAAAAGTTACTTATATTGTGTATTCGGCCTTTGAAAACAGTTTCCTGTTTCGGTAGTCATTATTTTCACGTTGCGATGATTGTTTTCTTAGTACTGTTTTAGTTTACTTGCTGGCATGCGATTTGGTGCCAAAACATTCAAAGACTGTCTCGTCATAGCTGACTTTGAAGTTAAGCCAAAACACAAATAAATACGTTTCGCGCGTCCTCTTTTTTCGTTTGAATAATTCTAGATGACGATTTGTCCATTTTCAGAAAAAATAATAAAAATAAGTTTATTAACGTTTATCTAATCAGAAAACTGTCCAGTCGATTTTCATTACATCAAGGTCAAAGGGGCAGTAATATACTCATAAAAAGAAGTATGTAACAATTTATCAAATTTCTAGAAGACTCCAGTTTTATATTTATCTAACTGGCGCTCATGTGGAAAATATACCTTAAAAATATAATGTTTCAAGAGTCACCTCACAAGTGTTGGTATTTAAAAATTAACAACAACCTCTGTGGTTTGTACAGTATTCGTTATATGTCCTTATCGACGTCGTCCGTTCTAAAACTACACATGTAGATGAACCAATTTCTACTGTTCTTCTAGTTAACTGTGTATTTTTTTACAACAATTGATTACAAGAGTTCATTTACATCGAATGACATTCGTGAAAACTGACAGGAATGGATAATTAAAAAAACTAAAATGAATTCGAGTTAAAATTATGTAATCTATTTAACGCTAAGAATTTGTAATCAATATGCTATTAACATATATGTATCTCATTAGAGTTCTGAAAGTGATACTTTCATTAAGATGTGATAATTATCACATCTTGAATACAACTATCTCTTTTCTAAACATGTCTACTTTGACTCTTAGCTCTTTCATTATAGTCCATACGTGGCGCTACTTCGGGTTATACGGGATCCCGTAAGTCAGGGACCAACCGAAAAGGGACAATGGCAATTGGCAACTTGGCCCAAGTTATGATAGGATTACTGACAAAATTACTTAACTTTTACTAAGTCTTTGAATATTTTTAATCATAATTAAAATTGTTTCTAACCTTAAATTGGTTTTATTGCTTTGATGTCGCACGTACATTAGAGCTAATTGCAGGCAGTTTCAACATTTGTTATAACGAAAAATAACTATATAAATAAAAATTTTGTTTTGTGAAGAAATTGTTAAAATTTTTTGAACTTAAATTATTTTTATTGTTTTTTCATGAGTATTTAATAGTTATAATGAAATAAACTTAAAGAAAAATACATTTATATGAAAATTCCAACATAAGGTAGTTACCTCACAATGGATGTCTTCTGTGGTTAAGTTTTATTAAAGTTGAAGGTAGTAAGATTCTTATTTCTATATTTTTTGCATGACATGTGCGAAGTAGTATATTTTTTTTGAGTACAAACAGTCAAAACGGGGTGACGAAAATTACGAAATCCTAAAAAGTATATTTTTGAATTTTTTTTTCAAAGAACCATATTAGTTGTAAAATATTTCAATTAATTCAAAAGGTGAGGTGTATTACTCAAATATATTAACGGCAAAAAATGAACAAACAGACTTAATTTTTAGCGGTGGCAGCCAAAAAATCGACCCAGAGTAGTGATTTTCACAAATTTTGTCCGTAACGCAGTCATACATAGCTTGCCTATTGCCCCTTTTTCATTGTTCCATGACTTACGGTACACTCGGTATACATTAAAGGTCATTACTCTATTTTAGATCATTTTGTATGAGCATAATGTCAAGTTTGTAACCTTGTACTAATTGTATAATCGTGATCTTGCATCCCAATCCAATAAAAGTAATTTATTTTTCTATAAACATTTGAATTAATTTATGTACACTCTATGGTCATTCATACGATGATTTTCATTTTTCAGAGCTAAAATATAATAAATACAATAAGAATTTCCCAAATTAAATCATTCTAAACATGAATTTTCCCGTGATCACCCTAAATATATTTGTACCGTGATTGGGCTTAAGTCAATATTTAAGCAAGTAAGTATTTCATTTAATATTGACTTATCCCTTAAAATACGTAGTTGATCTAGTCGTGAACGATTACCACTCCCTAGTTAATGAACCCACTGCTCAGAGTTGCTCAAATATTTACCCGCTCAAGTCAAGTTTCCAATTACGCTTGAATCAAGGACTAAGTCGTAGATTAAGTCCAGTAAGTGATTGAAATGTCGTACAAAATATATATATTTTTTTTAATTTTAAAACTTTGCGAATTATGTTTTTGACGTTTAAGTTTTAGTTAATTTCTATTTTCGTTTCATTGCCAGCATGTTGTGTAACTATTATTGTTTTTCTAGTTACTATTGGAGCGTTGGTGTCTTTTTTGTTTAGAACTTACCGCTTTAATCTTCTAATTTGCTCATTATTGGTGGTCCCTGTAAATCTCATGGATCTGTCACTGATGTGCGACGAATTTTAAAAATATTCAGCGTCACGGAAGCAACTTGTATAACTTTAATGAAAATAGTTTTAACCGCTATTTATCAATTGATAGTTTATAAAAAAAAGTTTCATTTGTGTTTTATCAAAAAGTTCTAACAATGCAATCTTCGCTCACACCTACCAATGCGCGTAAATTATTTTTGTTTTCATTGAAAGATACTCTAGTTAGATTTTCCCGTGAGAACGAATTATTAATTATTCTTTTTCTTGAAAAGTACATATAGTTTAAAGAAAATTCCTGAAATTTTGATGTTAGAGAAATAAAATGAAAAATGACTGGAATATTTATTACAACTAAATTTAATCAGTAGGCTTCAAGAATCGATCCACAGGCGTTGATAATCGAACGGACAAACACACAATGCACATGCATACCCACAAACACTTAATACATATGCATACACATTTTTTTTAATTTCGTGTTTTTATAGTGTCAATGCATACTTCCATGAAAAACACTAGATCAAATTTTTGATCGGTTAAAATATTTCTTTGACTAGCTACGTCGATTGAAAGTGAAAATAGATTGGTTTTATTCATATTACATCGCAATTTTTCACGGGGCAAGAAGTTAAAATGCTAAATACCACATTTCATTTTGAAAGCTCAGTTGAAGGAACCGTTGGGCCAATCTGGGTAATATTTTAAAGAAATATTAATTTAACATGTTCGATCTATATTAAAACTTGAAATCAAACTTTTGGATGGTTACAATACTGGTCTCACTGCTTATATTGCTCGAAAGCAAAAATTATAGAGTATGTTTCTAAGGTGCTATTTCACGTAGTTCATTTACAAATAATGTCTTAATGAGATAGAATAAATTTTTTACAAATGATTAATTGGATATTTATAGTCAGTCTGCAGATACATATAATTTAACATAATATTTAATATTAAAACTCGAAATCAAATTTTTGGACGGTTACAATACTTGTTCCACTCATTACATTACTTGAAAGCAAAAATTATAGAGTATGTTTCTAAGGTGCTATTTCACGTAATTTAATTACAAATAATGTCTCAATGAGATAGACTATTTTTTTTACTAATGATTAATGGGATATTTACAGTCAGTCTGCAGATACATATAATCGAAGTTTATTATTGATTCTACACTCTGCAGTAATGACACTTTTTTTCTTTCCCAGTTGTTTATTAGTAGATGTAGGTAAGGGTGTCCTTTACCTGCTATCTGCTCTTCCGCGTTAAGCTATTCCAAACAGGCTTATTTAAATGCGTAATAGATACATAGTCCTGAGGTGTGGATGCATAACATTTAGAAATAATTGTTTGAGAAAATTGAAATGTGATATTACTTCAATAGATGCTATAAAGTTTTGTGCAGTTATTACATTATAGAAGTCGAGTTATGTAAGACAAAATAGAATAACATATATATATATATATATATATATATATATATATATATATATATATATATATATATAATTTGCAAAAATATGAGGATCAAAATTATATTGAATAATTTTGATCCTCATATTTTTGCCGATGGGTAATTAATTTGAATATATATAATGGGTAATAATTTTGACTAGTAGTTACACTAGTAGTTATAAAGCTTATTTTCTTTATTGTTAAAAGCATTCATAAATTTTGTGTGAGCAACAAGGATCATTGATGAAGGAATTAAATTCAATTTCCCATTTTATCTAGATTTTATTTAATCAATGTTTCATAAATAAGATTAGTTGTAATTATTTGTTATATTGATTAATTTTTCTTCTTTGTAACTTCAGCTTAGGTAAAACTTCGATTGCGACTTTCCAGGTTTAAAACTTGCGTAACTAAATTTCTTTGCGAATGTGTCATTTCTATGACTACTGACGTATTAGCAATCTTCTTTCGTCTTTTTTATGGATTCTCGAAGTTGTTCATTGCCTTACTACAACCAATACTTATTTTCTATTTATAACAGTTCTGTTATTTGCCTATAATTAATGTGATTAGCTCCATCTGCGCATGATTAAATGGCTTCCTACGTGCGTAATGTCTTGTAATTATTATATTTTTTCGCCGCTCCTAATTAATGTCTAAGTATGGAGACGAGACATTTCTGCATTGCTAACTCTGTCCGAGCGTCTTGCTCTAGTGCTCTGTTGAATAATGTATAGCTGGGTGGGTAATTGTTATGTATGTAAAGGACAAAACACAATCTTTACCGATTCGGTTTATTTCAAATGGAAACCTCGTTATTTTTATTGTATTTCAAATTTCACATGCTACGGAACACTGACTAAATGGTCGTGACCTGTTGTAGCGGAAAGAGCAAATTCTTTGAGCTTAAAATGTATAATAACAGTTTTAATGATATTCCTTCAATCACCTACCATAGTCTAAGAGCTTATGACCCATTTTCGGTAAGTGTGTGATGAACTTAGTAATTTTAAAACTATGTAAAAGCCTAATTAATTTTGAACATAAAACAGGCAGACTTTTTTCGGAAATGTAAATGTGGAACTTAAATATTTTTGTTAAGTATCTTAATTTGTATTTTTTAAAAATCAAAAATAAATATTTTATTTACGCTGAAATTTTAATAGCGCTTAAATTACATATTTTTAAAAGGCAGACTTTTTGTCGATGTTTAATAATCGGAAAAAATAAATCTTACATGAGCTAGAGTGAGAAGCGCTACGACCAGCAAAATGCATCGGAAAATAGGTTTTACAAGTTTTTAGTTAAGTCCACTTAAAAGCCATTATAAGAACAATTTTTAATTAAAACTAATTTCTTCACTGAAAAAAATTCAAATAAATTTATTTTTTATTTATTACGAAAACTACTGATTTCAATAATCATAAAATTTTTGCTTCTTTAAACGATAAGATCGCTAGACGCTTGCAAAGTTCAGTATCGTAACATTTATTAAGTATTCTCAAAAAATATGTAACTTAAACGCTATTAAAATTTGAGTGTAAATCAAATACTTAGTTTTTATTTTTTTTTAAATACAAATTTATGGTACTTTTGTTCTATATTTACATTTCCAAAAAAAAGTCTTAAAAAGTATATTTTTGTGTTCAAAATTAATTCAGTTTTAGTTCGCTCGTGAATCAAACACTTTTTTCGCACATATTTTTTTTGCAATGTTGCTTTATCCGCAGTAACTCCAGTGGAAAAAACGATCAGTCAAACTTTCAAGGTATCAATGTGCATAATTACTAAGTGCGTTAAACACTTACCGAAAATGTGTCACGAGCTCTCAGACTTAAAATAGAGACTATCATTGGGATGCTCATCGTGGCTGTTTAGCCCTGCTTTCTTTAACGTGGGTTGTATTTTATTATATTTTTTCTACGAAAAATAAAATTATTTTAGATGACCTGCATCTGAAAAAAAATTGGAATTGTTATGTATATTTTTTGTTTTTAACGCGTGTATTTATTTAGAGAAGTTTGGTTTATGTTTGCGGCGATGAAGCAAAGGGATTAAGAAGAACTTTGTCATATTTTAAATTGTTTGTAGTATGTTTTCTAAATTATCGGGTAATTAGAATATTCTGCTCAAAAAGATTTAAAGCGTCGAAGGTCCCGGAAAATAAATGAATATCTAAGCATCTTTTATATGCTATATTAGTAGTGGAATATCTGAAATATATTTTAGCCGTTGCTATAGAAGTTGTCGGCGACTAGAATATAATAAGTTTAACTTGAAGTGCAGTCCTCGTTGGGTGGGGTCCGCGACTGAACGGTCGATAATCGGGAGGCGGGTCATATTTACAGATGCGCGGGGTTGCTCTGTGAGGCTGCCAGCGGGGCGTCTAGACAGGGCGAACTTTAATATGGTAAGTGGCACGCAGACGAGTCGCCCGAGGCGAGTAGCTCTCGACTTTATTGCGCCCGCGCCAGACGCCGTATCTCGTACGAGACAATGGCTGACCTGCAGACATCATAAGAACCTCCGACGGCAATCAGTACTTTAACGACGGGTGGTTGAATGTGATCTGATGCGAGTTTATTTTTGTCACCGTGGTCGACGCTTTCGTAGTGGTTTGTTCCTTCTTATTTTGTCATAAAATTGATATGTTAATGTATATATTCTGAATACATGTTTATAAAATATTTAGAGTATCAAATTCGTCATTCCATTTGCTTAATTTTGTTATACTCTTTTTTAAACCAAGCTTCTTAACGCAGATTTTTGGATGGGATATCAATCGACCGAGACGAGGCGGAAGTGAGGTCACACCAGTGGAGGGAGGAGTATCGAAGCGGCTAGGTATACCTATGTATACTCTCTTAGGCCGCATGTATAAACGTGCTGATATGGAGGTACGCGTCGGTATCCAGCAGCATTCTATCCGTGTTCTCTCTCTGCTGCCTAGCCGAAATGACGCGCTCTCTATTTTTATTTGTCTCTTTCTGTTTCTCTCTGTCTTTCTCTTTGGAAATATATGTAAGACTCAGGGGCTACATTCTTACTGCATTTTTTATATTTGTTAGCCATAAATTATAAATAAATACATTTTTTTAATATTTATTTTTTCATTTGTGCGAGAAAATTGAGAGAAAGAGACAGCTTGTATAGAAAAGCGTAAGAAGCTTCGCTTTTGTCATGCATGCAGTCACCGATATACCCATTTTTTAAAATTATACTGGCGAATGAATGGAAGAGTGATATTACTCTATAAGTCAGATTGGCAAGGTATGTTCTTCATATACTGATGACCGTATTCTGCAACGGGGACGCGTATTTTCAAGCTGTCGTCAGCTCATTAACAAGACAAATTGCTATATCATCATGGCTTTTGTAATTCTTTCTTGCAATAATTGTATGTCAGTATCGATGTGATACGTATATTTTTAAACATATTTTTAAACTGTTTGGTTTTTTATTCTATTTATAGCGACATGGGCTCACGTATTGAGAGTGTATAGTTTTTGTTGTTATTTCAAGATCGAATTGACGGTTAAAAATAAAAATCTATTAAATCAACAGAAAAAAACACAGAAAAAAATGTTACATGTTACACCAAGAATATCAGCATAGAGTAAATGTTGAATATAGTAAAACGTAAAATGCTATTTAAAAACGATGACTTTTAGGATTTTCTAACCTTGTTTTGTTTAACCGCTAGATGTTTAAAATGTCATGGACATGTCACTTTAATGGAAACACGTCGAGGTGTGAGTTTTACAATGCTAATACTTTCTTGTTTTGTTTTTTATTTGTACAACCGTCGATTTTGCTTTTGAATTAAGATCAAATGATGAATCTTTCGTGTTGACATAAGAACGTGCCGATATTTTCAAGTTTATGTCCAGTCTAAAATTATCTCCATAAATGAAAAATTTTGTTGAGAATTTTGATAAAGAAAAAAGATTTTATTGTGCGATCTCCTAATTTCTTATTACTCATTGCTCGAAATGATATGAAATGTTTACTTTTTGCTATTATCACGATTTGAAAGTATATAATTCTTTGGATGGCGCATTGATATATAATTATACACATATTTATTAGCACGAACTTTTTTTTATAATTATAAGAACAAAAGTTTATGTCACAAGTTTTAGTTACTAAAAATTAGTTGTAAACCCCTGAGTATGTTCAGGGGTTTATAACTAATAATGTGACATAGTTTTTTTTCGAATTAAATCACTTTTAGGAATAAATAAATGACAAGAATTGTTTGCAAGAGCTATTTTGGCTTGGATCTTTTTTCTTTGACTGATATAATAAGATGGAAAGAGGTATAATGTTTCATAAAAAGTTTTAGCCAAATAAACTGGCTATTTTAGGTCATTAATAAAGGCGAATGACACAAATATAACGTTTAAATTTCGACTAATGAGAGAGATTTTTTTTTGACCATTACAACCATCTTTGAACCCCGCCTCCTACATTGTAGAAAATACTAATCAATACGCGGCTAATAAGATCTTAGTCAGTAACAGAAAACGTCAGAAATATAAATAAATTACATAGCCATCGTATGACCTGTACCCTGCAATTTAGTCATGTTCATGTCATTTTCGGTTAATAAATTATAATTCATTAGACGCGTATGAATAAGTATGTTCTATTATTGCATATGTTGCGGTAGCAGGTGACTCCGATGGTCAACAATCGGAAAGACTAATTTCTTCCGTAGGTGGTAATCTAATATTCAACCCCTCGTATATTTTCGTTTTAGTCATTTCACGCTAACGATTTATAGACCCAGAGCATTTACCCGTGGCTTTGCTCGCGTGGTTATAGTTACAAACTTGTAAGGAGATATTAAAAAAATGCTGCCCCATCTAGAATTGTTAAGGGCAATTAAATACGAAGTTTTTATTTTGGTGACTTTGTAATACAAATAACAATGAAAGCAAAGGTTATTTCTCTCCAAATTTGGGAGTATAGTGAGTGTTTCTGTTGCTATTTGTATTGCGTATATATCGTTTCAAGAAATCACGTCGATCTGTTTTTCCGTTGCAACGTTGCTTCGTTGTACCTTTTGTATACTTTTTCAGTTCCCGGAACGTCAACTATCTGTGTGTAAAAATTACGTCGATCCCTTGCCACATTGCGACATGAAAGAAGGACAAACAAATGCACTTTCGCATTTATAATGTTATTTAGAATTAAACGCATATTAATTAGTAATTTATTCATGTGTTTTTATTATCGAAGGAAATTCTGATAGTCAAGAACCGGAAAAACCGTTAGGCGAAAATATAATGTTTAACTCTTTATATTTTTCTTTCGAATATTATTTATGGCCCTGATTTTTCACGTTATTATATTATATATTAATGTATATATTGTGATTAAGGGTGATTCTGATGGCTAACTCCTCTCTCCCGTATAATACTCAAACTCTCATAAGTACTCTCCAATTAGTGGAACGTTAAAGCAAACTACGTTTTTGTTAACCACGTTAATTATTGACTTAAAATAGCCGGTTAATTCCTTCAAAATTGACGGAAATTATTCTATGAAAAAAGGAAATATTCTGTCATTGAAAGTGAAATTCGGACCAGCGTATTTTAAGTAATTTAAAACGAGTGTGATGTAGGTATTTACATCATTATGCTTTAAATATTCATTCTCATTTACTGAAAATGCATTTTGCTTTGTTGATACTCTATTTATGTTTGATTACGTTTTGTTAACTAATAATTAATGCATTATTGTAAGATCTAATCTAATCTAAGTTATTATTATGGCATTATCTCTATTTGAATAACGCCTTTATCAGTGTAACTGTAGATAAGGTGTTGTGCGCTATAAATGAAAGCAATTAAAATGAATAAATACTGTGCGAAGGATAATGGGTTAGGTCGCTTTATCGCACGTAAATTTATTCAAATTTTGTTTCGATATTTTTGTGTAAAATAAACATCAACGAGAACACATTCAAATAAACATCACCACGTTAAGAAACACATTGTAGTTGATGGTCGCTGAAAGTGCAAACTATGGTTATTTTATCTTCTATACAAAGACTTACTAATTCTTGAAACTCTTAAGCACGACAGGATTGTCGAAAAAGTACTTAAAAAGGAAAGGTGCGGAAAACACATTAATTTGCACAAAAAGGAACTAATGTCATTGTCAGTCAAAGGTTTATTTTTCATTAGGCCAAGGTTACACGTGTAAAAAACTATTGATATTATTTTTTGTAACAGGATGTACTTTGTGACCGTTTTTATTGTTATTAGTATATATATCTTAATAAATATTCTTGGTTTATTATAATAAAAAATATAATACGGAATGAGCTGAATTATTTGTTTTTTTATTCCAAAAATACTATTTTCAAAATAATTTATATTTGTGTTACGCCAGGTCCTTTTTAATAGGTATCTTTTTTTATTTATTAGCAATTGATGGTATATTTTTGTATTACGTGTACGTGCGCTTTTAAAGGTTTAATCAATTTGAACATAGTTTCCGTTTGGCTTTGGATTTTTTTGTTATATAGTGCTTTGCGATACTTGCGTAACGATATATTTCTGGGTTCCTAAAATTGTATTATCTTAAAAATATGTTTCTTTAAAATTAAAAACTACACAAATTTGAATTCCAACCGGATAGATTTCAGGCTTTACCTTTTACTCTTCAAACCAGAAGTGTTTAGCGTTGTGTCGGGAGATTACTGGCTTGCAGTATAATGAAGCATACAGTGAGATGGTTGTCGCATTATTGTTATTGCTATAGTGACGCTCTTTAATATTTCCGATTATTTCGTTGTTTGTGTGAATATCCTGGTAAAATATTGTTATATCTATGATTATTGTTCAGAATTTACTTAGTTCCATAAAATAATTATACACACACACACACACACACACATATATATATATATATATATATATATATATATATATATATGTGTGTGTGTGTGTATATATATATAAATATGTATATATATATATATATATATACATACATATATATATATATATATATATATATATATATATATATATATATATATATATCTATTCTTATCTTATGGAAATTGTGTTATGGAAATTTTTCCGTGAAATACGATAATAAAATCGTGTCCGCTTCGCAATAGCTGCTCCGCAATTTCGTGTTGGTATGTCGTATGATCATAAAATGAATAAAGATATTTATACGATATGGAGTATGCAACTCTGCAATGCAGCACGTACTTACTGCACATTATTTAGCTGACGTGGAACTCGCCTCGTCCATTTAGAAGTCGTTACAAATGCTCTTAAGTGAAAATGGTGGTAAATGGCTTTTCCGGTTCTAATTTCATCTCGAGAGTTTGCCATTTCCAGTCATGTTGGTGTATACTGAATGATGCTTACTTTCCTCATTTTTCCTGTGGTACCTGCGGCTGTAGGTCATTTGAACTTATATACAGAAGTTTTACGATAAATTTTATCAAATGCATACTACTAAGCATGTAATATTGATCTCGTTATTAGGTTATTTAAATAAAAAAGTGTAAGTATTATTAGCAAATAAATAATTAAGATTAATTAAGATAATTTGCCTATTGAATATATTTGGCGTTAATTTTGTAGAAATTCATTATTCACAATTAAATTAAACTACGTGATGTAGTATTATGTCTAGTTCTTTACCACGACCTAGGTTTCGTTGCATTACAACATCATCAGATGGGCTGTTAGCGAAGATTCAAGATTCAGATATTTGCTAATAGCCCACCTGAAGATGTTGTAATACAACGAAAATTAGGTCGTGGTAAAGAACTAGACATAATACTACATCACGTAGTTTCATTTAATTGTGAATAATTTGCCTAATTCAGTTAAATACATTAGAACCTATTTCGTTGTACAAAAACAGACGACGTGATTTGTGGACATGCGTTTATGATATGGTGCTTGCGTATAGCTATCTACTCTTTTTCGGAGGGAGTGGGGAAGGGTTGATCGATAGCCGTTATGCGAACATTGCACCAAATCGAAGGGAGAATGGAAATAATGAGATTAATAAGAATTGCATCTAATAAAGAAATTTATACGCACAACATTTAAGTAAACTTTTCTAAAATATATTCTTTCGATTTTACGAAAACTAGAGAAATTTATAGCGTGAGAAACTTTGCACAGTGCTTTCAACAGAAATTCATCCCGAGTGTAGGGATGCATTTCTGTTCAAAGCACTGTGCAAAGTTTCTCACGCTTGAAATTTCTCTAGTGTTCGTAAAATCGACTGTCTGTCCCGCCTTGGGCCAGGCAAAAGGGATCATGACTGCATTTTGTTTTATTTCCGTTTATATATAATCATTATTCACGGTTAGCGATTTACCTAAAACATTGTAATACGTGTTTCTTTATTTCTATCGAGAATCCAAATAGAAACTTTAATTATTTCGAAATTTCCATACAAACTTTAGCCTACACCATAATTTTCACGCCTTTAGGGGTTGAATTTCGAAAAAAAACACTTTTTATTAGATACCTACAAGTCAAGAAAATAATTCAAGTGTATAGGCTTGTTAATTCTTGTGATTTCGTTATGAATCAGTCAGTATTTGGCTTTTATATATGTATATAGATTATGCAATTTTACATAACGAATAAGTAACATTTTATTTATTTTGAAATCCTTGTGCACATTCTACGACGAAAGACGCGGGGGGTATCCTTTCCAAGATAGTGGAGATACTTGGGTGTCATTTACCGTTGAAGCAGAAGCGTTGGAACCGTTACGAGAGCTGGCTGCATCGCCCTTGACCCACTAAGTTTTCTCCAGTCTTTCGTATCCTTGAAACAATACGATGTATATATTATTCCAAATACAAGTTTCACACAATGTCTAAAAGGAAATAATATAGAACTCGACAATGACAAGTGTACATATTAAAGACTTTTTTAATCAGTGTAGGATGTAGATGTAGGATGGTGTAGGATGTCGAATTACGAAGCATTCAAATGTTTTAAATATTTGAATTATCTAAATGAAAAGTATTTTCATTTAGATTTATAGGTATACATCCTCTGTCCCATAAATTCTTATCATAAAATATAAAAAGACAGAATGTTTATTTCAACAAAATTATTTCTTCAAAATTGTCTCCTAGAGCATAGATACAAGAATCCGTGCGTTTAACAAGGTATTTAAACGACTTTTATATCAGTTATTTTGTTTTTGCATTTTTCAATTCGATTGAATTTGTCATCATCGACAAGCTTACGTGGAAAAAGTCTTCGCCAAAAACTCAGTTAAAATCACAGGTTTACTCTAATATTGTTAAAAATACCAAATAATAGCATTATTTGGTATTAACAATTCAATTAAATTTTTTCTCGCAGGCGAATTTTTTTTAATATGATGCATTTATGTACATGTTTCGGCCTAGCAAAGAGTTCATCGTCTTCAACACATCGACCAGTTTTAAAAAGTTTGTGTCACTTAATAACTGTTTCACGAGACAAATATTGTTTACTATGTTTTTTGTAATTCAAATACTTAAAACATTTGAACGCTTTGTGCACGGTTCTTTTATTCCAATTAAAACATATTTATTTTTGATGCGTTATTTTTTGTTCGTTTCCGATCGATACATAACTGTCAACACTACTGTCATTTAAAGGGATGTAAATAAACTCCTAGTCATTGAAGTGTCATTAAACTTTGAAAGAATACTTAGGATATATGTATCTAAGAAATAAAGTATTTCACTAACACCTGTTATTCTCGTATAAATTAGACTAATCTGGAATTTATGGGACAGGAGGTGTATATTACCCGAAGTTTGTAAGGTTCTGTAACCGACTAATAGAAATGAAACTCTTCTAATTTCGTAGTCCGTCTGTGTGTAATAGTAAAATAGCTTTTTCAGTGATCGACTGTGAAAATTTTGCGTAAACACATCGAAAAATTATCTTTTAAGGTTTTTCCTTACATCTATCATTTATCGAAACTGAGGATGACAACCTTTTATACTCACGGAATGCTTCGAGTGGGTGTACCGTAAATTTCTGTAAACCGTCAAAAATATTGTTTCTCTTTGCGCTCAAAATGAGCCGAAATTGCTTATTTCGTTCCGTCATTGCCAAATTTCTTTCACCTTATCTCCTTTTCCAAATTTAGGAATAAATGTAACAATCGCTGGAATCAGATTTGGACTGCAATATACAGATCTTTGAAACCATATTTGAGTAGAGCAGCCATCGCATTTTTGCTGTTTTGAACGGCGCATTATCCCGCAAGATGTGTATCTGTGTTAATTTTCTCCTCTTTTTTATTTTATGTTTTTTTCAGCTAGTCTAATAATATTGCATAATACTTTCCGGTTATAATGATACTCTTTGTAATCGATCATTAAAATTCTTTCTGGATTACAGAAAATCCTAGCGATCAACTTTCGGCAGATTCTGACATCTTAAATTTGTGTATCTATCTCTATATCTTTGCATCGACTCCTTTTGGACTGAGTTTTAAACTGATGAACTCAAATTTCGTCTCCAGTCACAATTTTTTCCAAAATAGGGCAGGATTCTCACCAATCAAGCTCCGAATAGTGCTTTGGCGCTTTAATTCGTTGTTGCTTCTGAAGCAGTGTGTGCATTCTCAGCACTCATCTTGTACTGACTATTGTCACGCTAAGATCTGCAAAATGGTTGTATGTGGTATTCACACTAACGCAGAAAGCTCTTCTTCAGACGGGCATTTTTCAACCTTATTAAAATTTATATCGGTTGTGTTATTCCAACACTGATTGAGAACAAGAGGTCATAGAATAATTATTTCCTGTTTATAATATAACAGGGAACTAACGGAAACAGGCAAAAGTCCATTTAGTGTTGGAAGAAGGTGTTACAAACAAAAAATGAAAAAGAATAACCTCCTCTGAGGAGTCGCCTTCAATTGACTCTCTGCAATATTTGAAAAGACCATGCCACTCTTGCTTTTACCAGGGTATTAATCTCTCTCACAAAAGTTTAAGGAGTTTTTCCTAGTTTTTCCTCACTTAGTAAGGAACTTTAACCATGGCGTCAACCAAAGTAGTGCGAATTTTACTAGTACTTGATTGTTTGCTTTTTTCACATAATCATTTTCTTTAATGAATAAAATAAGAGAGTTCTCATGTCACTGCTTTCCTTTAAAACGGTTTCAACATTATTAATAAACAATTGTCAAATCTAAATAAGGGGATGTGGGTATCAAAATTCCGTCCATTTTTTCTGTAGTTGAAACGTAGAAAATTAGCGGGTGCGTGGTTAGTTATTATATGTACTTTCATTTGTCTGAATTATTTTATGCCTTACAGATTGAATAAATATAGATGTATGTATGATACATTGTTTATGTGCTGTAAAAAATATAGATCTAGAGACAGAGTTGAGCATTGCGGTATAAAAGTCTTACAGTTATAACTTAAGACCGGATTTGGCCAATCAACTCTTAGATATAACGGCCATGCACGAAGCTTATTTGTAATTATGACAATTATATGTCATTATGGGACACCAGTTTCCAGTTGTATCCTGATGAGCGATTTCCGTCTACCAGTACGTAGATTTAATACTCACGTAATAATATTACTTGCCTATATGAAATTACATACGTAGACCCTTCGTCAATAAGCCATGATGAAAGTTCCTCTAAAGGAGATGTTTAGGAGGGCTGGGGGACGATTTGTCTTATGCCGAATTTCCTCGTAACCTCATTCCTGTAGCATCTTTTTATACACGTGTGATCTACCGACTGTTTTAGTTAACGGGGGCTATTTATTTAGAACGCACTGCACCGTCATGTTTACCCGTGAGTCTTTTTTAGCATAGACTGCATATATGCGGGTTTTAAAATACCGCAGTCGTATTTGTGTTATAAGCTATTCTGAATCAAAAGTCTGTAATTTAGTTTAAAATTGGTGTTTGTAATCAATAATTTATAACCATTACTTTTGTGATGAGAAGTAATTGCTATAATTATTGATATAATTTGTTGTGATTGCTATAATTACTGATAAGGTTTGTGAATATTTTAAGCAAAAAAATATTTTTCTGCTTAAAGTAAGCCAGATGTAATTAATTTATCTCCACGGTTGAGGTTCTCTTTATACAATTATTTTTTGTTTTTAATGTATAAATAAAGCTAACTAATTGCTACAGGATGAATCTCTTTCAATCAATTAAAGCACCAAGTAAAAGTTATTTTATGTTCTGGAAGACTGCAAAAGGTTGTGAATATAATTGCAAAAAAATTGTTAAAATAATCAATACATATAAAACTCTAACTGAGGGAATTTCGGTACATGGAAACAATTTTAAAAATATTCATTGATTGAGCGTATGGAGTGATAATGGAAGTCAGAATTAACCTATTTTTACACTTTTTGACTCTCTGTTTGTATGTTAATTTGTTCGCCAATCACGAAAAATCTACTGGACAATTTTTGATAAAATTTGGTAAGGTAATAAATAGTTTATATTTTTGAGCAACATACAGTATACTTTTTATCTGGATATTACAGGTTTAAAAAAACTCTTATTTGGTGAATATTATAACATTAGTACTGCCAACGCCATCTATTTCATCCATTATCAATATTTTGAAGTGTGACGGTTATTCTAAACAATAATCATCAGTGACTTTTACAGTAGTAACAGTGGTACAGTTAGTAACAAATAAAATGGTAAGCTGATAGGAAAGAAACAGATAACAAGTAATTAATAAAAATATATTGCCACGAATAAAGGAGAGGGATAAGATTTTGGAGGGAAAACGAGGGAGGGGATGATGAATAGTTACGGATGGGAGTTACCGAAGGAATTTTTTTATCAAACAATATTTGAATGAGTAAAATGACGGTGCATTCCGGATATCAGAGTCCAATTTATTCCGTAGTTTGGCAGCATGAACAGTGAAGGCATATTCATAGGAGGTAACATATCATAAGTAAAGTTCCTTACTTTGCTTTTCATAGCGAAGTCAAAGGCCAAGAGCACCTAAAGCTAGGATTTAGACATAAGCTACGACATTAAAAACAAGTAAAATGTGCTGTTTGCGCCCATAGCGAATCTGTGACCAGTTAAGCCGTGCCCTGTAACATGGTCAAATTTCTTGAGGTCGAAAATGAAAATAGATTTTTTAAATATGGTGCTACGATTATGATGAATCTACTAAGACCAATAGTGCATTTATTGTCAAATTGGTCCTTTTGGCTTTAAGAGTCTTTACTCCGTAGGGTCGCTGCGTCCATTCCATATCGCAAGGAGTATTGCACATACGTATGTAATAGAGAAATGTGAAATATTTGACATGTAATAGTAACTTTGTTTGTATGTCACTTGTGTATGTCAATGGTGCAGCAATAAGATAGGTTTTCACCTTATGTTATTGCGGCACCTATATACGGGTTCAGCCTGTATATGGATTAGTCGGTATATGGGTTCATCTTATATATGTTTCATCCTATATATCGGTTTAAATAATTTTTGTTTATTTTTTCGTAAGTGACACCGACGATAATTTTAATTCTTAAAAATTTGTGCGTGCTGCTCCGATGCGCGACTGGAGTTTACTCCTTAAGTACGATTGTCTTGGAATATATAAAATAAATAACACTGTGTATAAATATAAATATCAATATCATTAAATATAGATGGAAAAATCTTTAATGAAAAAATGCTGACAATATAATTATTTTCAAGTAAAACACAAATAAACAAGATCAAATTTATACAACAAAATTAAAAACATTTAGTAACGTCAGACTAAGAATTTAAATTAAAAGAGACTTTTTAATTTTGTAGGATAGAAGATACCAAATATTCACACTTATATATGATATAAGCTGACGATAGTAAACTATGTGTGTCACACGTCGTCATTGCGATTACGCCATAAGAAAATGCCAATATGTGTCACACTCACATAAGAAAATGCCAAATAAAAATATTGATATCTCACTCTAAAGATGCGCAGGAATGTTGCGCTGGCCACCTGACGGTTACACCTTTTTTAACGCTCTGAACTTCTGATTTTATTCTTCATAAAACTTCTACCGGGCGCTATATATGAAAATCGATTCTTAAGGAATAAACTTCAAAAATTTGTTAAACATTTTGAACATTAATTGTTAGCTATGAATATTGAACTAAATAATTTAATCATGACACGTTATCATGTGCAAAGCGTGACCGTAATTCGGGTCGGTGTAGCGTAAGCGTAATTCGGGTGGAAGGGAAAATATTATAACCGTGCTATTGTGCAGAATAGCTCTTTTATGTTGATAGTTTTGTTGCATCTTACGTTTGCCTCGTTCGGCTTAAAGACCAAACGGCGACGTACGGAAAGCGCGCCAGACTGTACACTATGTATCAGACCTATCGTTGCACATCCTTTCACTTAGGTCTGCTAATGAGGACGTTTCACAAAGGGGATACCTTCGCCGTGTTTTATCAAGGTGAACTAGAGAACAACAATGTCATGAAGTTCTTATTGTATTTGCGCACCTCTTTTATATGATTATACAGTGGAGAGCGGTGCTTCACCGATACAGTCAAGACACATTTGATTCACATGAAATTCCCTATTGTGGTTTTAACTGTATTCAAACTGTGGTTTTAACTGTATTCAAATCGTTGTAAATTAAGTTTTTTTTTGACACAGAAATTTAGCTCCAAGCGAAATTTCCATTAGTAATAGGGAAGTTTCACTTCAAACGTAGCATTCACTAATTAAAATTCAGCATTTTCTTTTTAATTAAAACTTTCAATTTTAGGTCACTTATTTGACACTTTGTCACACGTCCTATTGTGGTAGTAACTGTATTCAAATTATTCTAAATTAAGTTTTCTTTTGACACATAAATGTAACGCCAAATATAAAGTATAAATTCCAAGCAAAAGGAAGGGCCATCTGATATCGGTGTTTTAAATTTTACATTAATATTGTCAAATATCAAATCGAACGATTACGAAATTGTTGTCATATAATGAGTATGAAATTCGCTGATGTTATCAATAAATTTGCTTGGTATATTTGCTTGGTAATTTGCTTGGTATATATGAAAAGCGTTGGTAGTATCAAAAGTTTTTTTATTGTGTATTAATATAGTTTATTAATAAACAATTGTACGAAAAGCTTAAAAAGGTAAGAAGGTCCGTACAAAACTAAGACCCAGAATTTTTTATAGAAAACTGTTTGTAATTTTTCTATTAAATTGTAAATAATTTTAACAATTAATAATCAAGGTATTAATTTAATATATAAATATAATTATTTGACAAAATTAAAAATTAACAACTATTTGACAAATCGTTGTGAAAATCAATAGCTATCTATTTCGATAAGTAACCAATAGATAGAAAAAATACTTACCAAGATCGGTCAAGAATTGCTACCTGTAACTTATTCTCATACGTACAAACTTACAATCAACGGACGGACACGCACGTCATATTTCAAAGGCAAAAGATCATAATAAATTTTTAAAAAAAATTTAAAAATGGTATCATTTCTTAGAGGAAGATCTCTTTTGAAAAAGCCATATTAATACTTAAATACTTGGAAATTTACCAAGTTATAGTTATTTCTATCGTCAAAACTCGAAGCTGGCGCGTTAGTCGCAATTTAAACGGTACAAAAATGACTCTTGTAACCGTGAAACTTCTGACATTTTAACCCTTTATTTCTCACTCTCGCCATCTTACTCCTGTTACATATTTTAGTGACGTCGTGTTAGATACATTATGGGTGGTACGAAAAACTTTCTTTTTGGAATAAAGGCCTGAAGGTTCGATTTTACTCGCGATTGATTTTTCGATTCGAACTCGCTCTTTGTGGTTCGTTAACATATTTGGTAATTATTTTGGTTTATTAACAAAAATTAGCTGCTGCCACAATAATACTGAATTACGAAGATGCGTTCAAATAACCAAAACGTTGTCGAATGTATTTCGATACGTTCTTGCTATATCGATATATTATCCCTTCCGATTTTGACTGGCAAAAAATTAAACGCATTTGGTTCTAACTACTTTTAACTATTGGTTTTATTTCAATCGGTTCATAGATAAAAAATACGTTAAATTTTAGTTTAAAATCGTTGTGCACGCTAATACCGGAACCAGCGACACCGATTTGGCTGCCAACTCCATCTATTAGAGTTTTTAGTAAACTGAAATGCTCAGAAAAAAAATCACAAAAAAATTCCTAATAACTTTTCTTACTCGAATTTTACGCGAACGAAATCGCGGCCACATATAATATATAACATAACAGTATTAACGGCTAATTTATGAACGTTGTTCTCAAATAGTTTAGTTATTTATTTTGTACTTCAAACAAGTACAGAATTGCTATATCCAATCTTGTACCGTAAAAATGCTTATAGCAAAGAAGTAATGTATAATAGTTAACCACATTCATCTTGGAACTCTTATAAATTACGCTGTCGACATAATATATAAAAGTCTGTAATAATTATCATTATAAACCTTTGAACTTTTAAGCAGATTTTTTACATTGTCTACCATATCTACATAGTTTCTTTTTAACATATATCTAATGATTTAAAAGTTTAACACAAAAATACATCCGGCACAACTCCCTTCACTTAAATAGTTGTACTTCATTGCCCACACTTTATAAAAAAATATTATATGCCTTATGTCCTTCTGGTCACTGTAAACTATACGATGACGAATGTTTCGCGCCATTCGAATAAGCAGTTTTTGTGTTAAACCCTAAAAAACAAACAAATTTATTATTATCCAAGCACACGGTAGAGCATATGCAAAGTTTTCAGAAAACCTGCCGCGTGCGGTCCGTGCTCTATTTACACGAACCATCTCGAGCAAATTTTGGATACCTGTGTTACTAGATAATAATTAAAATCGAGATACAATATTGGTCGTTGTTGTAACAGAGTAGACAATATTACAGAGAATCCCATTTTCATGCTCTTAGCATTGTTGGCTAAAAAACACTCATGGCAAAGGGTATACCAAGTGTTCATTAGGGTATTCAATAATCCTTTATAAAGAATTTAAATCTAAAACTTTACCCAATTCATTTTCTGTATAAACTGGAATTAAACATTTTATGAAAAGCAAGTAACATACACTTTAAATTTAATACTGAGGTTTGAACTTGGTAAGTTATTTGTACTCTTGAAAATCAGGTTCCTAAAAATAAGCTTACGCCTCAACTGAATAATTCTTATACATAAATATAATATAACATATACATACTAAAATTTTACCAAGTTCATTTTTGTAAAAAAATAACATTTCAATTTCGAATCTCACTTTTTATTTTAAATTTTATTTTTTACAAATATGAACGTGGCAAAATTTTAAATTTTAATTCTTTTTATTGTTTATGTAAATTTTAGATTTCAATTCTTTTTATTGTTTATGTAAATTTTAGATTTCAATTCTTTTTATTGTTTATGTACTATTTAAGTCTGGCGAGCACTTGCCGTATTTTTTCATGCGACTATTTTTGGTTGGATTAACTGTTGCATTGCATTATTATCTGGTGCGACGCTGGAACAGGGAAAGACGAATTAATCAAATATTTATTAATTTATCGTACTCAAAATTCAGTGATATTTTTTAAAAACTTCAGCTTAAGACGGAAGTTTTAAAATTTATGGCAGTCTAGCTTATCAGGTCATGTTCTAAGGTATATATCTAATATAGTCTTAACTTTTTGTTCGTATTTATTGTATTTCAAAGGGCATACAAGCTTTTAGTGCTTAGGTAATTATTTTATCGCGTGATCGGGAGTCGGCCAGGGTTCCAATTTCGGGCCTTTATCGTTCACCATCCTGGTAAATAGTATGGGTAATGCGATTAAAACTATACGCTGTCTTCTATTTGCGGGTGACAGGAAGATTTTCTCAGTTATTAGAAGTACGATAGATTGCAATTTGCCGCAGCGTGATGTTGATGCCGTCGCCGAGTGTCTCAAGTTCAATTCAAGCAAATGTTCTGTTATGAGCAACAGCCGAGCGCACGCTCCTCTCGAGTATGAATACACCATTGGCAGGACGCTCTGGTGTCAACGTATTTATCTAGGAGTGATATTCGTTTGTGCCTTACTTTTCAGAATCCTTTGGTGGAGGTTGCGAAAAAGTCATTCAGAAGGCTTAAATTTGCGTTGTATAATTGCTATGGACCCATATGTTTCCTTAATGAATATATTATATATCACTTTAATGCGAAGCAAGTTAGAAATAAGTTTTATATTTGGTGCCCCATGAAACTAAAGACATCCTGTCGATTGAATGAGTCCAAAAAAGTTTTGTCTTGATTTGCTTCATACTGATATTCTCGTAGTTATATATTTATATTGGGTTACCATACTTTACAGGGCAGAAGATAAGTTTCTTGGATGAAATTTATTTTCCAATTATAAAATGAATTTATTGGAAAAACTCTCGCTTTTCATACTCGATAGCGTTGTCATCATCTTTTTTCCACCAGCATCTAAAATCGAATTACATCGAAATTATCCCCTTTCCCGCTGAATAGGCTCAACCACCTGATCACGGCTGCATCAGAGTGTGATAAGTTTGTGTCGAGAGAGAATAAACTTATTGAGGTGTGTCATCGTCATGTGTTGTTATGATATTAAATTTATTACATTGTACTGTTGTTGTTATTGATACGCGTAGCTCTAAAAATTGTAATGTTTCCATAACTGTGAATGAATCATATATCAAACTATTATACTGTATGTCAGAAAGCAATAGTTCCTTACAGTTCAGCTTAACGTGGGTTCACTGTAGTCGGAGATACGTTCGATAATATATTTAAAAGCCAACACCAGCGGTAACTGTGTCATGCTCGCTCAGTTGCGTTCTATTCCACAAATGAATATTTAATTCCAATTTCATAGTCAACTTCGTTTGTCAATATTATTGGAGGTATAAAGTGATAAAGAATTATGAAAATTATGTTTTATAATATTGAATTAATTTTCCCTGTTGCAAGAGACAAGAAGGTCCACCATTTTATTACAACGTTAGCTGACTACGCTTATCTTAATGCGCCACTCCCGATAATTATCATATCGAAGTGCCTATTAATAATTGACAGTTTATCGATGAACTGTGTATCCGTGCGGTGCGTATTGTCATATAGGTTATTAGAGCATACGTGTACGATGGACAACTTCCATACGTTAACACGAAATATTATGCTCGGCTTAACTTTTTATATAATTAGTTTTATTATATTTAAATTACTGTTGATTGACGTTTGCTTTCGCGAGTCATCGTCTTACAGTCTATATTATAATTATATACAATGTTATATGTGCGTGTGTGCGCGCGTGGGTGTATGTGTGTACACATATATAAATATAACATATTATCCATAGCTTTCTTATTACTTCGTATGAAAAGTTATACTTCTTTAGGCGCGTTATGAAAAACTGATGAGAGTGAAATTTTAAGATTCGTCACACAAAAGTTACAGTATGAAGTTGCAGCGGTTGCAGTCTCGAAACAAAAGCTATTGGCACCATCGTCGCCTCTTTTCACTGTTTTCATATTCATAGTATTTATCCACATGTTTCTAGTGTCTACATTCACACACGTGTTTTATTTTCATATAAGTGCGATTTATATATGTGCTGATAAATTATATTCAGTAGTGATTTAAATTCAATATTTTGATTAATATATTTACTATTCGTAAATATTAGTGAAAAAAATGTGGTTATAGACGTTTTCAAGTGCTCCAATATAATTGAGGTTATCTATGCGTATGTATTATTTAATGATGCCAAAGAAGTATAACTTCTCACGCGCGTACATAAGTTCACGCACCCTTTTTTTAAATTACAAAACATGAAAAGTGATTTTTGAACAATGCTAGTGTAAAGAAATGAATGGCAACCTTGTGGAACTTTATTGCAGAAACATCTACAAATCACACAGTTTCCAAAAAATATTGTTCCAATTAATTCTGTAAACATTCGGAAAATACCTACTTTATTGAAATAACTAAGCATTTGCGGAAATGCTTATGATCAAAACAACCGCTTATAAGAATTGTTTCGCTATCTCTTTCCCACTTGTATGGTCTTCTTATTGTTCTCGGCCGTTAAGCGACCTATACTCGTTGGAACGTCTCAAAATTTATGCATCCGGTGTATCTTCGGCCTCAGAAAATATGATCACATTTCTGAACACATGTCACTTCTCAAATGGCTGAAGATCCGTGATCGACACCAACTTCACATACTTACACTTCTTTTTAACATATTAAAAAATCCTCATAACCCAAATTATCTTAGTGGCAAATTTAAAGATTTGTCTGCTCACGGCCTTGGGCTACGATCTGAAAGTTCACTCACCCTACTTATTCCTAAACGTACCTCTACCACTTACGAAAAATCCTTCACAGTCCAAGCAGCAACATTTTTGAATCACCTGGATCCTGACATCAGGAAAATCACGTATCTAAATATTTTTAAAGATCGATTGAAAAAGTCCTGGCTCTCCTGAAACCTTTTCCTTTGTGTCCTTGTCATTTCCTGTCTTTCCCATTCCAAATCATCTCAATATTTTGATATCTTTTTTAATTTACTTACTCTTTAAAATTGTTTTTTTCGTCTAAAGTGCTATAAAGAATTTTCATTGTAAGATCTCTTACAGCCTACCAACTAAATTTCAATACAAATTGTTATGGTCGACTGGAAGAGATTGCTCATGTAGCAATAAGTCCGCCATTGTACTATACATAAAAGTTAATAAATAAATAAAATATACTTCTTCCCTCAACAACTTCGCTTTTTAGTGACTTGTTTATCGCTCCGAGCTAACAACGTAATTTTTGCGCATTAACTAAAAGTAAAAAAAAAATTAAAAATCATGTCTCTGAAACTATTAGGCCTAGAATAATAAAATTTATTGTTTCGTATGTGTAATAACCCCCTCTATCATCGATATTTCGTCCTTCCACTCCTTACGGGACATCTGTATATATATATATATATATATATATATATATATATATATATATATATATATATATATATATATATATATATATAATAATTATACGATCTATATTATTTCGGCAAACCAGTAACAATTTTAAAATAAAATCTAATTCTTGAAACCATGAACTCGGTGTTAGACATGCCGTAGGAAGGAACCCGATTTAACCCGATTCAGTATCACCGACTCGAACGTGACGGCTCTGTTTCGTTCACTGCTAAGAAAAAGTACGTATGGTGCGCCTGAAGAAGTTTTCATTTCAAATAATATTGTATGATCAAAATATTTATTTTCTGAAATTGTCCAGTTTTAATAAAAACATATTTTAGCGTTCCACACCCGCCAGCATTAGTCAGAGCACTCGTTCCAAACCTGCATGACCAACAATTCTTGGTATTAAAGATTCCGCTATGCGCTCCTCTCTATAAAATAATTCGGTCAGAAAGTCTGTTAGTTACCACACGTTTTCAATCACCCAATCGATTAGTCATGTGTAGCGTCGATTACGCATGGGCAATAAATCTATCTCATTTAAGGACGAGTATATGGTTAATAACAAGGTTGTATATCAAAATGTAAATTCAAATTGGTTAAATACTATTACAATCGGTTGAATACTGTATGTAATACTATTACAATCGGTTGATGGAAGACATTATTTTTATGATGAGAAAACCTTTTAAGTTCGGTACCAGGTACATAGCACGCTCAAAAGTTCGACCGTCACGAAATTGGTAGTAATTTTTTTCGGAAAAATTTGCACGACGTTATTGTTCGATACATATTCTTTTGGTATTGTTAGATACAGTAATAATGATAGTTTGTTACGCGCATTACAGCTTTGCTTCATCGTCTCACTGTGTCCCATGCAGCGCGTTAAGATTTGAAAATCGAAATATCGTAATTTTCATTGAAATGATTGAAGAAATATAAGGATTTTAGAACATTTTCCATATGTATCTAGTAGTCACACTCTTGTCAGAGTAGTCGTGGTCTCCGTGATGATGTACATGGTTGGTCTTCGTCCTTGTTTCTCTCGTGTGGCTGCTTTAATGATACGTTTCCGCTTCAGTCGATTGGTAGCTTTCTAGAACACTCTGTAATGCTGGTCTCTGTTGCCGTATTTATCAGGTTCGTCCATAGGACTGGAAATCGCCCTCGCTATCTTTTGTCTTCAACTTGTCCCAGCACCACTAAATGCTCTTTCGAAAGTTGTTTTCTGGAGATATGTCCAAAGAATTTAAGAATTCGCAATTGTACAGTCGACTAAAATCTTTCTGTAATTTTCAACCCTTTATAATAAAGAATTAGTGCAAATAGCGATCCAAGGAATTTTTAGCATGCGCCTCCAGCACCACATTTTGAGCACATTAATTTTGCAACGGTCTTTTGATCTGATCAAGTTTCTGCGCTGTGTGAAAAAATTGAAAAAAAATGATACGTTTCATTAGGCGAATCGAGGTATTTATGTTTATTCATCTGTCCTTCCAAATCTTATCCAGCTTCCTGACATCAGATTTTATGATGGGACAGCTTTTCCCAATTCATATGTAACTTAGTCTTTTTATGAATGCTTAAATGTTCACTTAAACGCTGCGAGTTGTAACCAGATTTATCATTAAGGAGAATAAATTTAAAAAAATAAAAGCTGTGATTAAAACCTTAAAGCAGCTCGATTTTTTCTTTGTTGGGTGGAATTCTAAAGAAATTACTAATCGAAAACTTACACCCAAACTTAGCGGTAAATGCGTTAAAATGTATGAACCTATTAACCGCCAGTAATAAACGCAGTGTGTTATTTTTTAAATTTGCGTAGTGTATTTTTACATTTTGTGTAAAATTCATCGACTTTGAGTGTGTCAAATATTACATACAAGTGGATAATACAGGTAAGTTTACGTTTTTTATCATTTTTAAGGTTTATTTGAAAAAAGTCCAAAAAAACTCGTGGCACCTCGTTATATGCGGGAGATAATAAACAAAACCCAAAAAAAAACGTGCGGACAATGATGAAACCAAAAACGCTCCGCTTATACCCGCTTAAACATCTAGGGTTCATAGAAAAAAGAAATGAATGCTTCGTTAAAATTGGCTGAATACAAGTACATTGGCTTTTACGTAATGCAAAAGAGAATACGCTGCGTTTATTTATTTCTTTACTAAAGACGCGTTTACATAAAAGTAAAGGTAGTCACTCCACTTAGCCTACCCCACTTTTTATAGTTCTATCTATACTTTTTATAGCCCACCTCACTTTTTATAGATATATCGTAGCTAAACTAATAGGTCTTATATTTTCGCCATGTCCGTTTTTCTGTCAGCCTATATGTCTCAGCTGTTTTACTCGCATACTATTAGTGATATTTGGTATGGTTATAAATTTGTATAACGCTTACGAAGTTATGAAATTAAATATAAAAGGAAATTTAGGTTGCCCTCTCTACACGCGAAGTGGGGTGTATTTTTTTACTCTCATACCCCATTATGTAGGTTATCGTTGAATAGGATTTTCAAAAGTATTGGACTTGCTTACAAAATATTAAGCTTTAAAGCGGTAATTTTTGTTAGAGTTACGTGTCTCCACCTCCAAGCAACTAAATCAGTATTATTGAATATATGAAAATGTTCACAATGGTAGTGTATATATAACGAAATTGAAAGGAATTTATCGCAGCTAAGTAGGCTCTACCAGTTTACGAGTAATAGACGACCAACTTATGACATGTAACTCTCAATCGGACTTACTGACAGTTAAAAACCTATTTGACATGGATACCTTAGCGATTGGACAGTGCATTAGGGCAGGTCGGTAAAGTAGACTATTGTTCCGTCTCGACTGACAGTTAACGAGAAACAGAAATACGAATCCAACTATCAGTGAGTCCGACTGACAGTCTTGACCGTGTGTGGTGCATATAGGCGCAAGTGGGTCTGCAAAAACTTCATAGAAACTCCATACAAATGTCCTTAACCAACAGCAAAAATAAATTTGTGTTTTAAAATGTATATTTATCATATCTGTGAAAAATATACTAGGTTATATATATATAAAAATGTATATTTTATAATATTAATATTTGTAAATAATTTAATTGAAATACTTACTGTGTGCTTAAATGTATATATATATATATATATATATATATATATATATATATATATATATATATATATATATATATATATATATATATATATATATATATATATATATATATATATATATATATATATATATATATATATATATATATATATATATATATATATATATATATATATATATATATATATATATATATATATATATATATATATATATATATATATATATATATATATATATATATATATATATATATATATATATATATATATATGTGCCTAAGTGCGCACGAAATCCACGTCGTGTTGGTTATACTTGTATCTTAATTTATTATAATAAATGTATCCACTCATAATAATATTTATATTAGTATAGATAATGTTCATATTTATTATTATTAAGATTATATAATGGCATGTTTAATTATAGAGTACGGTTGAAAATGTGCTATATTTCATTGATTGTTACGCTTATTTTGCCAAATGTATATATTGCAAAATTTAATAAAAATTAAATGATGTTTGCGGCTGCGCCATTAATTCTGATTTGGCTTCACAGAGGTAGCGCTAAGGCTGGTACAGGCGAGTTCGTCTTTTTCCTCGTTATGGAACACACCGATTAAATATAATAACAATATTTCATCATTGTTAAATTATGGTTAATTTTATTTTTGCTACCATTTTAGTCGATTGCGTTAAATATACTATGTCGGGATAATCCAGTTCAAAAAGCAGTGTGTTAAATGCTTCTACACATATATAATAACTGTAATATAACGATTTTTATTGATATAAATAATTGTTTGTAAATAAAAAGACGACGTATACTTTTATTATATTTAAAGAAATGTTTGCCATTAGTTTATTTTGTGTATTTTGAGTTTCAATTAGCAAAATTTCTCTGAAGCGATGTTTTTTTATGTTAAAAAAATTTTCCCGTAATCATTCATTAAAATAGTGTTTTTCCATGTAATGACATAGTGAGACTGAAAAATAGTTTTATTAATTAACATGCATCTTTATGTTCTGATTTATATTTACAAAATACAGATGTTAAGCGTGGTGCGCTTTTTCATTTGTAGTATTACTATCCCCATCGAGTGCACAGACTACTGATAATTCACGTAACATCGACGCTGGGGCTTAAACGATATAATGACGTATAACTCGGAAAGTATTGATTTTATTATAATGACAATTTCTTTACCAAGATAGAGAAAAATTTTGTTACAGCATAATCGAAAAATTTGTACGTAACGTATATTGTTATGAGAGTAAAAAATAATGAACAAGACAAAAAAATCCCGTTTCCGTAAGAAAAAAGACTCCATAGAAAGAAAAAAATCTTTATAAAATGTAATTTTTGTTATTACCCTAAAAATATAGAAGATAATGAAATATAAATAAACTTTATCACTTATATCTTATTAATCATTGATATTGGCTTACCAAAAAGTTAACGACAGCCATCTCACGTGGAACAAAAATCATAGCGGTAAAAATAACTCTACGTCGTAGACGAATGTATCATCATTTGCTTTGTTATTTTGATCTCATCCTTATAATATAATTGTTTATATGTTTATCTTACTTTAACCGAAATGTACATGAAGTTTGAACGGCGCGAGTGCAAACGTTACTTATAAGCGACGTGTGGGCTCGAAGGACTAGATAAATTTGGAATGGAAACTAAGAAAATTAAACACAATTATCCTCTTGAGACACACGAAGGTCTCCTAGACATTATGATGTAAGAAAATATTTCATAGTGTGAGTTTTGTGTGAAACCTGTAAGGGCGGCTATTAAATTGACATTGATATTAAATTGTCATGTACGGGTGATATTAAATTGTCATTTCTAATTTTTCAAATAAACGAAGCAAGTTTTAATCGTGGATGTAGCCAATTTATTAATATATTTGTATTCCTTTCTTCCAGATATAAAACCTTCTGGAACACAGGGTAAGTTGTAAATATAATTTTTAGATATGCATTTTTTAATTTAGCAGTTTATTGTTATTAGCAGTTTATTGTATATTAAACGGGTATCAAGATAATAACTGTAGTATGGCGATGTACTGTACTCCAATGTAAGTGTACTCCAAATAAGTTTTCAGCACAAGAATGTAATAATTTTTTTATTTTCCTATAGTTTTTGTGTTTTTAGCCATTCAAGGTGATAATTTTAGGTAACCTTTTTCAAAGAAGTACAATGTGTCTTGAATATTAAAGTTGTGACAAACTGCGGTAGTAGTTACAGAGAGAGTAGTTACAGAACATGACGAGTGACTTGCTATTTGAGAAGATTTATGTGATTTACACAGACGTTTCAGGAATCCTTACAATTATTTTGAATTTTAAAAGTTTTACGGTTATTTAAATAAATAACCGTAAAACTTGATTAACTAACTTGTTAACCCGTTTCTTTGCCAGTTAAATAAAAGCAAAAAGCAAGAACGCATGAAATAGATTTAAGAAATGAAACTTTTATTAAGAATTTAACCGAATGTTTCGGAACTAGTTATTGCTGAGGAAACAGTACGAAAGAAAAAATAAAAGTTCATTCTCGGAGCGACGCTATCAGTAAAACTAAAGACTGAAATGTCGGTTCTTTCTCCTGTAAGTGACGTGTTTCAACCGCATTCTAGCAAATTGATCATTTTTTGTATTAGAAAAATGAAGCTTTATTGATAACAGATATACACGCAAAAAATGTTAGGAAATACAATTTTAAATCATGACATCAGGTTCTTTTAAGGTAATTATAACATCGTGAGGATATCATTTTAATTATCTTTGTGGTAGGTTTCTGATACTTTTAATCAGAAGATCAGAAGATATTAAAAGTTGACAAACTAAAGCTCCCATAGTTTGTTTTTTAGAAAATTTGTTCAGACCACAGAAGTAATCCGAAAATAGTACATGGAAAATAGTACAGGAGGGAGGACCCTCCTTATTTCTGAAACTACTGAAAAAAATTGTCAAGCATGAGTTGAATTCACAATACGATGGTTTCGTATACCTTTAGACATTTACAAAAAATAATGGTACATAATATTCCTATTAAACTAATTACAAATTTAAATTTTTTCGAAACGACAATATATTGCCTGTTATATTTTTCAAAAGCGCAAATTAAAAAAAAATATTTATGCGATTTAACTACGAATTAACGGTTTTCGGATTTGCTTTTCTTGACCTCGACTGGACCTTGCTTTTTTCCAAATTTTATGATTCTAGGTCAAAGAGAAGTACCCTATAAATTTTCATTTATTTGCGAGTGTTAAATTATGCGGCATAAATGGTGGTATTTTTTATTTCGTTGACTTAGAACCTTGATTTTACAGCTCCAAGGTACAGTAGATCTAAGTATTTGTTATTAATTTCAACTTGATAACTCCACTCGTTCTTGCGAAAAAGGGTCTTGACAGACAGACAAACAGACGGAAAACGAAGTGATCCTATGAGGGTTCCTTTTTTCTTTTGAGGTAACCCTAAAAAATCATGAAAAAACAAGGTTGGTAAAATCTAACTTGAAGATTGCAGGAAAACTATAGCAATTATCCTAGATCTTATAATTTTTGAAATATTCACTATAATATAGTAGGTAACATATTTAATCTATTACTAATGTTAATCATATTTATGAAAAGTTAATATTTTTAAATACTCGTAACAGAAATACGATGTACTTTTCAATGTTTATAAGTGTAAACATGTGTACGAAACTCTTTTATTGTGAGTTCTACTCTTCGTAGTGCGAGTTTTACTTTACCAGAGTCCAGTGGTAACGAGGACACTTCCACTATTCCGCCGTCCCCCATTTCCAACTCAAAATCTTCCGCCTTCCATTTCCAACTCAAAATCTTCCGCACCCCCCCCCATTTCCAATTAAAAATCTTCCGCTCTCCATTTCCAACTCAAAATCTTCCGCCTTCCATTTCCAACTCAAAATCTCCCGCCCCCCATTTCCAATTAAAAATCTTCCGCTCTCCATTTCCAACTCAAAATCTTTTGCATACGCCCGTACTTCGCTATATTTGTTATATTAAATAATGGAGGAAGCGGTTCACTAACACCAGTTGGAAGTAAAACGAGTTCGGAAAAAAACCAGCTCGCGGTATTTCTAACATGTTACGCATTTATATTTAGGCCTGGAGGTAATTATTGGTTCGCCCGCCAGAAGCGAGTGCTGCGACATTACGCTGGGTTCGTTGACATGACACGCTTGACAAATGTCAGCATTGGACACGCTCCACGCACCCGTTTCCTATTAGTTTGTTTACGTATTTAAATAATTTTGAGGAAAATACAACCCTTAAAGTATTTACAATTTAAAACGAAATGTTATTTGATTTGTGAAACACAGATGTTTCAGATGGCGCAGGTATAAACCGGATCGTTGGCGTGGCGACGGGTCGCCACGCTATACTAAGGTATATATATATAGTCTATATGTAGTAGAGTGTACGGTATGGCGACGTGTCGCCATGCGCAACCGATTATGCGACCCCCTCCTCACTCAGTTCGACGCTGTTGTTTACTACGGTACACATAACCTGTGTTTTATTATTTTTGTATTAATTGTAAATAAATGTTTATTAAATAAAGTCACCATTTTCTGTAAGAAATTCGTAATACTTTATTTTTTCATTATGCTATATTTAGTTCCTGTAATAATGTAGTCTTTTATGCATATTACTTGTACGAACACGATGTTTCACATCTGCCAGGCGTCCCGTGACGGCTCACTGCTTTTTCTAATAGATGAATGGTTTTATAGTAATTTGTTTAATTACGTGAATGCTATAATATATCGATTAATTTCGATGCAAATAGTTAGAATGTCTACATCTTATTATGTAATTGTACCTTCCCTTTCTATCAAGCTAGACGGTAGGATTTATTAAATATCTACTCGTATCTACTTAAAAGTCGAGAGGAAAAAACTTCTATGCTCAATGACTCCTTGAATAGTTGGCTCTTGACGTAGCATGACTTTTCAATATCGATAGGTACAGGTAAATGAATTTGGGCGACTTGATTATGTGTCATTTAAAATTAACTTTTAACCCTTAACATTTCGCTGTCGTATACCATCCGGTGACCATAAGTTGAAGTCATGTGAAAACTATAGAACAAATACCGGTGACACTACGTCGGTTTCATGTAAAACCTATTGAATCAAATGTTAATAAAAAAATCCTTTCTTTGTTTATATACATCCTTGAAATAATGCAAATAGGAAAGGATAACATTTTAAGATTTTCAGTTTTAACTAAGTTACACGACAGACAGGCGTAAGGCATAGGTAGGATCTACGCAGGACATACTCGGACGAGCCCCGTTCAAAAGAATCATGGTCAAACGTGCGGACGTCAAAGTAGTAATAAGGCCTAAGGATATTGTTATACACTAGTCTGTTTGTAGTCTAAAGCTATGTTTAGACTGAGATTTTGGTGTATACATTCAGTGTATACATCGAGTGTTTGTGTGTGAACACCACTGTCTGCATTAGCGACATTTATTGCGGTACTTGCTTTAGTGTCGCGATACCGAAACCGCCTTATGTGTGAACAGCCAGACATTAGTGTCGTAGTCTATACTGGTCTTAACATTATGCAAGCGAAGGAAGTATTTTTTTATGTGGACATGATTAGAAGAGGAGATCGTCGGTAAAATCAAAATTGCGCACACTGCGTTTTTTTATTGTTTGATAAATAAACATTGTAACAAGTTGAACATAAACAGACATAGAATTAAAAACAGAAGGGATCAGAGAGAAGCGATAAGATCCGCACAAAACGAAGGGCGAAGACATTCGCCGAGCGTGAAAAAACTGAGTTTTTGTAGAATCGTTGAAAATTAAGCTATTTAAAAAAGCGTTATGAAAAATCAGAACATTTCTATCCTGATAGTTGACTAAATCGAACAGAAAAAGAATCATCCAAATTGGTCAAGAATTCCGGCTTATATCGTGTACACTTTACATAAATACGTACATACTTAGAAGCGACAGAGAAAGACGCATATTATTTTTCAAGGGCAAATTTAGACCATAATAAAAATTTAAAAATGGTATATTTTTTGGGGGAAGGCCTCTTCTTTCCAAAAAAGTAATAATTTTATGAGTAATCAACTTATATTTAAAGTTGATAACTAATAAAATTACTAGAGTTATAATTATTTTTATTGTTGAAACTCGAGGCTGGCGCGCTAGTCGATAATAAAGCACACATCCGCTGGGTCTGCACTAATCTATTCATGCAAGATTGTAACCATGGCGGTTCCAATGGACTATAGCGGTTGCTAATATTTTTTCAAGTTTGTTTATATTAACGCACGAAGTCGCTTTATATTCCTAACAGAGAAAAACAAACATGGAGCACAAGTGTTACAAAGTTTTCTTTTGTTTCTATATTGTCAATTTAGGCATTTGATGATTGTGAATACCATAATCGGCGGTGTAATGTCGAAGTAAGTCTGAATTATTTGTTTATAATATTTTATGGTATTTACGTTATATCAAACGAAGCCCTCGTATGCTAAAATAAAAACGCACCCATTTTTTGTGAATATTTCGTTAATATAAATATAACAATATCTCAGTTAACAGAACTCGTTTAACGCAATTTAATTACCGAACGCTGAAATAATCTAAATGAAAAACCACGCAGCAGACTTAAGACATTTTTTTAAGGAAATCGATAAATAAGCCTAAAATTGTAATTACAATTTTGTTTTTATATTTTTTATTAATATTGATCACTGTACTGGCTATGAGATAAATTCTTATATCGTAGATGTAAGAATTAAAAAATAGTTTTGACTTTATTTTTTGGTGGCTATTTGCTATTGAATACATCATTTTCTAAAAAGCATTATGGAATAATATTTTTTTTATTTTTTAATTATATTTTTTACGAATGTAATTGTGTTTTTGTGAATTTATATATCGTGTTAAACGGGTATTATTGTATAATAAATATATGACAAACATAGTTACTGTATTCTGTTATATAAACGACGCGGTGAGTTCGATGTCATCGAACTTTAATTGCCGCGTCCGTACGATTGTCTATTGTCCCAAAGGCTATTCTTTTCTGTATACGTCGATCAAATATTAATTCGCGGAAAATTACTGCTTAAGAAACGCGTTGTCAAAAACATCCAAGAGTCAACAAATTAAGTACACAATACGTTTTAGCAAACACATTCTTTTATTGGCTATGGAAACAGAATTAGTAGCTTATCAGTAATGGGGATTTAGTATCAGTATAACGGGTGTGGGACGATTGTTTCGAGGCGCGCTGTTGGGTTCTGTGTGTTAGTAACGCGCGGGCGTTCTTCACGTACCGATGAACAATGTCTAATAAGTACCACTACTTTTACACGTCCTTATTTCATACGATATTGGGAAATTTGCCTTTTCATTATTTGCCTTTCATGTTACGATAAATATTTGCAAGTTTACAGGGAAAATTTCGTGTTAAATGATATATTGTAGAATATTTCAGCCGAAGGCAAGATGTTGAATTTTTATTAAAAATTGTTTGAAAATGTTTGATTTATAATCTGGTTCAAAAAGATATTTTAATACAGTAATTTGGTATATGTTTTTGGAGACACAAAAGTTATGAAAATGAAATGGAGCATGTAAGAGGAAAAATGTTGTGGAATAATTAAAATAATATATATATATATATATATATATATATATATATATATATATATATATAAATATATATATATATATAAATATATGTATATATATATATATATATATATATATATATATATATATATATATATATATATATATATATACACGCACGCACGCACGAGCTTTCATTATAATATTTATGTTTTATTTGGGATATTACTTTTGAATTCGTGATTTTGGCTCAGTTTATATACTTACAGCTTTACCTGCGGCTTTGTCTGCGTAAATTTATGGTCAAGGCGATGGGATTTTTCCCTGAGATAATAGCCATTATCGCAGAACTTGGCTATAAATAGTATTAAACGTTTCGTGGAGTTCAGCAAAGAAAATGTAGATTTTAGGCTGTGGTTACAGGTGAGCAATGAGTTTAATATAAGTATAGATTGCTTTATCTATTAACATATTCTAGGACTGAATTTATATTATTGCGTAAAAAGGATGAGTGGAGGGGATGAACATACAGAAATGATTCTATTTATTGGTTTAAAATATAACCTATATTTTAATTCAATTTATGATATTTTCTATACCAAATATCTAAACATACTTCGTGGTATTAGAATTCCACTCGAGCAAAGCCGCGAGTAAATTCTGTATGCATTCTAAATTTGGTAGTGATTCCTTGATAGAAGTAATTAGGTAAAAATCTAATCGATAAACTGATAAACTTTTGGATTTATAATAAGTACTTTTAATATTTGAATGAATAATAAATTATGCTCGATTTTTCAAATGGTTTTTCCCTTAAATTTATCCAGTCACAATAGGCATTCTTTACAAATGTAGCGTATTAAAGAATTTTATTTTTGCTTAGGGTTGAATATGTATGCAGTGTAGCCACCCGGGTCCGTTAGCGTTTACACCTATACTTGGTGTTGCCATTATGCACAGCAAGTATTATCGATGCCAAGTCGGTGCGAACAATTCTTTCAAGACAAATGCGAGTCGATAAGGCATCTTCCGGTCATAAAGAGTTCATCGGAAACAATGCAGCGATCATGGAGGAAAGAAACAAAGTAGTAGAAGCCTAAACGATCGAGTCTCATTATAGCATGATTTAATGCTTGTGTGTCGATAACAATACAAACCTGATCTAAGTGTTTCAAAAGAAGATTCTCAGAGAATCATCAAAAGATAAATTATTTAGATTTCTTTAATTATATAAATATTTTGTCGTTATTAAATGTGTAGGAACCCATTGGTTAGATAATGGAGTTCCCTTGTGAACTTATATTTGTAAAAGGTATCATAAATTTTATAGCGACAAAATACTCTCAACTTCTGGTATAATTTTCATGTTTTCTTCGTCCAATCTTTTTTATTTTCCTTCTCTTCTTTTTTTCCAATCTTTTTTTTTTTTATAATCATTGGACAAAATATTCCAAAGCTCTGGAAGCCATTCCAGAAAGGTTGTTACAGTTTTAGTACTTTTCTTGTTTCAGACTCATTGTTTGTGAAACGTTTTCGGCAATGGTTCAAACAATTGGAACATGTTTCAACAATCCGGACACGATCCCAGATACTTGGAACACTACCCGTTTATACAATTAGCAATGTGACACAAATCGCATTGTTGCAGTAAAAGTCTGAATCACGAACGTTTGCGTGTACCCAGGACACTTGATGTAAACACTGTGTGTATAGTGTCGTATTCTAAATCTACCTTTAATTCGCTGATAGGTGATACTTAACTTTTTATATCCTAATAACTTTAAATTAACGTCTAAGTTAGTTCATTAGTTAAAATGTTTTAATTGCAATGGATTCAAGCTACTTAAAATATATGCTTCATACAATAATCCTAACAATTCCGAAATAAACATATATAGAATCTTATAAATGCGAAAGCTAGTTTGTTCGTTTATTTCCTACTTTCACCCCTCAATTATTCAACCGATCTCCTTGAAAATTTTGCTTATGAACATAGATGAGTGTAGGAAGTTTTATCTTTGAATATAATTTTTTCTTTGATAATTAAAAAAAATCGCCCGTTTACAGATAAATGTGCGGATAAAATACCAGCCTATAACTGTATGCTGCAGAACACAGACTTTGCTTTTAACGTCATCTCTTCAATTCTGCACACTTAAAACTATTTAGTAACAAATATTTTAAATTTAATATTACCTTAATTATATAAGACACCATTACGAATAATTTTATTCCGGGAAGAGAAAATTTAGTTAATAATGGAATAAATAATATTTTCAAACTCGTTTCTGTTATCAGCGTGCCTAATGGAATTGAAATAATATGCAATATTAATCTACGAATGTAGGAGTAGATGTATGTAAATATAGGGGTTTCGTGTCGCTTGAAATACACGTTAATATTTTACATATTTTAAGATTGAAATTTTCATGTAGGTGTGAAAATCTCCGCCAAGCATTCAAAGTTAATGTTTATCGACCTTTGTTAATCTTAACATAGGAAAACGCCTACACCTGTACTAATTAAAGACGCACTTACGGAAATTTTGTATTGTTCAATTTTGGATAATATTACTCACGTACGCCATGTAATCAAAGATAAAGATAATATTTTCCTATACCGTATATTATGATTCATGTGTATATTGTTTATATATATATATATATATATATATATATATATATATATATATATATCTACCATAATGGAAAGTGTGTCGGTTTAATACCAATTAATATCGGCATTGAAACCGTCATTTGTTAGGATGTTCGTGTGACGTATGGAGCTACGAACCCACCTATAATGGAGAAACTGAAGCGATTTTCACGGCGGACACTGAACGTGATGCTTTTTATCTTGTCTCAGCTTTATAACCAAAACAAAGTTAATAATCCACATTGCCAAAAAAAGATTTCTCAATATCCCATTAAAAGTACCCTCGTCCCTCGATATATATTTCTGAGTAATTTTAAATAGCATTTCTAGTTTTGGTCCAAGGGGGAATTTCTAATACCTTTCTTATTGTATTTAGATGTTAAAAAACATTTAACAGACAGGCAGGCGGATGAACTGAAAGGCGAATTTACTACGGCAACACGATGCCGGCCGGATGCTTCGAGTATGGGCCCCTAAAAACGATAACTTTCCACCGGTATCTCTATCAGGTGAAAAGAAGAGTTAGAATTTGTAATATCCATATTTCATTATCGACACTAGTAGTCTGAAGGGCATTATTTGGAGTAATTCCAAATAGCAACATTTTTATTGTATTAAAATTGATATAAAATTATGGCAGTTAAACTGAAATTAGTGTAAAGGCTAATTTGTTATTGGAATTGTGTAAATACACTAACTTATTATTTAAAATTGTGTAATATGCTACCAGGTAAAAATAAGAGCTAGAATTTGTAATATGCATTTTTCATTATCGACAGTATTAAGTCTGAAGGGTATTATTTGGAGTAATTCCAAATTGTAACATTTTTATTATATTAAAATTGATATAAAGTTATGGCAGTTAAACTGAAATTTGTGTAAAGGCTAATTTGTTATTGGAATTGTGTAAACACACTAACTTATTATTTAAAATTGTGTAATATGCTACCAGGTAAAAATAAGAGCTAGAATTTGTAATATGCATTTTTCATTATCGGCAGTATTAAGTCTGAAGGGTATTATTTGGAGTAATTCCAAATTGTAACATTTTTATTATATTAAAATTGATATAAAATTATGGCAGTTAAACTGAAATTAGTGTAAAGGCTAATTTGTTATTGGAATTATGTAAATACACTAACTTATTATTTCAAATTGTGTAATATGCTACCAGGTAAAAATAAGAGTTAGAATTTGTAATATGCATTTTTTTATTATCGACAGTATTACGAGTAAGTCTGAAGGGTATTATTTGGAGTAATTCCAAATTGTGACATTATTATTATATTAATAATGATATAAAATTATGGCAGTTAAACTGAAATTGTGTAATAACTAAGTTCTTTATATCGGACGTTGTAACGTGTGAACTATTATAGTAGTAATGCACTGTGACTTTATATTTGGCGCTTAGGATAACGTACGGGTGACGTTGTCGACCCGCCGAATCTTTGGAAGCTGTCCAACTTTGCTGCAATTTATTTCGAAACGATTCGCTTCCAACAATCGGGCGCACGGCATTGTTATCTACGCCACGTCTGTTCCTTTCGCAATATTTTTTTTTTATTTTAAAACTAGCTCAAACGAAGAACTTTTGCCTCGGTTACCTCGGGTTACGCGCGGTTAGATGAAGGAAAGGCACAACCTTTGAAAAGATAAAGGGAATATGTGGGACTTAATTTTATGAGCACCTGCTTCGCACGCAGGAAAATTGGTTTATTACCATATTTCATATTCGTAGGCGATATTTTTCATTGATTAGAATCGGATAATGAAAATATAAAGAGCTTAAGTAATTAATTTGATTAAGCAGTTGCTCACTTGAATAAAGCAGCAGTGCCATGTAGCGGTGCCCCTCGAATGGTTCTTATTTATTTCTTGAACAAATGTGCATTTTTCCGTAATAACAATTGTACGGTAATCTATAATCTGTTCTGTTAATGTGCAATATTTGGTAAGGATTCCACGAAGAAATAGTGAATAAAAAATCAACAAGAACATTCATATTTATAGTTTTTAGGCTTATGTACCTCAAAAGGAAAAAACGGAACACTTTTAAGATCATGAATATTTTTTTGAGAAATCACTTGACGTAGAAACTTGAAATTTGTCATAGTAATAAACCATACTAATCCGCGCATATATCATAGTTAACACTAAAAAATAATATTATAGAAATTGGGGTGCAGCGTGGGCGTTAATTAAATACTCGAAATTGTTTTAATTTCATATTTTAGCTTACATTTTAATGAATGACCAAATTTCATGGTGCGATTAACAAACAGTAACTAAATTATATATATTTTTTCCATAATATGATTTAGTTATTATTTCTTAATCGCTCCTTGGAATTTGGTCACCCATTAAAATGTAACCTAAAATAGTGTATAAAAATATGTTCTTCATAATTTTAGGTAGAATATCTTCAGAAATATACTGAAAATATGAAAAAATATGTCCCCCTTATTTACCGTTTAACCTAAAATTATGAAAAATAGGGTTTTTAGAAACATACGCAAAAGTTGTAGGAAAAGTATAGCGATCGGATATGCCATGTTTCAACGCCTGTGGAAGGCACAGCAGGCAACGTATTTACGTTGTTAAAAATTAATATTTGTTAATAGTTTAATAGAAATACTACGTACTACCTAATATTTTGTATTATTCGTGTTTGACAGGTTTTTTTTACTTACAAAGGCAGTCAGTTAAATCCATACTGGATTAAGCATATGTTGTGCGTCTATTCAGGAATTGCTGTTAATAAATGAAAAATAACTTGGAAAAACGTTTTTAATTTATGAAACTTGAAGAAATTTCATAAAGGTCTAAATAAAGATACTATCATATTTTCTACGCTCGTGTTCATTTTACTTTTAAATCTGAAGAAAATTCTATAGTTCGAAACTCATTGTTAAGTAAGTCTACGTTTGGCCGCTGAAAAAAATAATAGTTTGACAAAACAATTCTGTTTTCCGTGTAGCTTTTAGTACACTGACCCTAGCTAGTTAAGTTTAAAAACAAAAGTCAACATTGCCAAAAAGGAAGTTGAAAGTTTGTTGTACGTCTAACGTATTCGCCGAGCTGACATGATGTTCAATTGAGTGATGCGTTGCTTGGCAACCGCGTAGCAGCTTCTGTGGCCGTTCGTGCTGCTAGTAGCGCGACCGCTCCGCCAAGCAGCAGCCGCCCGCGAGACTGGCGCCGCCCGCCGCCCGCGTTTTATTTCAAACACTTTCTTAACGATTGGATAATTGTTTATACGATAAAGTTTCGTTTTAGTGCTGATAAGTGCGATTAATAACGATAATAAAATTTATATTAAACGTAATAGATTGATCCCTAGATATGGTATCATTATTATAAATATTATAAACAAATAACGTACAAGTTAATAATAGTAGAGAAACAAGCATATATTAATGATATCTGAGAGATATGAGGAAATGTTTTTGAGAGTGGAAGAGGTCAGGTCTTCGTTCTATCTTTAGCATCTTTTCTTTGAGTTATGCCGATATATATATGGTATTACCACTTTGCGATTTGTTGTGGATGTCTGTCATTTAGTATACAGAGTTAAATCTATGGGTATTGTGATATTTTAATTCTTTATATAAATATGTTACTTTCAAAACTACAAAGAGGCTTTTACTAATTAAATCATATGAAGTTGGTCTTTTAAAAGATTGAACTGGCTTAAATTAAATCCAACCAATAAAATAAAGAGAAAAGTTCCCTTTTCTTTTTTTTTTTAGAAATTCAGGCACAACCAGTAATGTTATTGATATACAACTTCTACATTACATTACAGTTTATTGATATAGCTTATAGTTTTTAGATTCACATAGCATGTTTTCTAAATACAGCTTGTAGTTCATAGATTGCCCTAGGCTATATAATATGTTGTATAATTTTTGAGACGAGAATTAATGCCGGAAATTATAAAGAGGATTTGGTATTCAGAAATTAATAAAATTTCAAACATAAATAAAGCGAAAATTGTAAATATATACGACAAAACGGTTTTATTGGCGTATTAATTTTTTAACATTATTATAACTTTATTAACACTTAAATACTGTTAAATACACTGCATAAACTTTTTAATTTTTTGCACAATTTTAAATCGTATTTTCAGTTTGTATACCTGACAATGTTATCAAAATAGGTAGGAAATCATGTTATTGTTATTAATAATCGTTAAGGATAATAATAATAAACATTCTTCATTTAATCGACAAAAACCACTTTTGCGTCTTCGTATTATAATCTCAGCGAAGAATCGAGGCAAAGATTGAGAAAAATTATATTTTAACAACTTCAAAATAACTTGTAAATAAAATGTATATATAGCATTCCTTAAAAATGCAAGGGACACACAAGCGATCGGACACACCGCCTTTCGTCCACGCACTTGAATAATGTTTTGAATACAACGTCGCGTTACACGGTAACATCTTTTATCTAAAATTCCTTTTCAATGTCTCGCATCGTACCGCGACTGTAGACGGTGAATTAAATTTCATTATTAACATTCCCAACTTAGAAAATGTCTTTCGCATTTAATGTATTTCTTCGTCATGCAAACAATGTATTCGTTCAGTGGATCTGACGCACGTCACGTTAAGTTTCGTTGCTAACATAATTTTTAAATATCCCATTTGAATTCGTTCGTGTTTTTTGAGATGGCTTTTAGGGTCACGCAACGTTCGTAAGGCAGTTCGTCCTGTAATGTTATACACAGACGATGCACAATGATTTAGTTTGGGTATATACATTGTCTTCCTTCTTTGCAATGGGTCATAAATTGAATATAGTAAAAAATACTTGCTTCACGCTTCATGTTACCAAAATCTTGTTGCAATTATGCTTTTCGCATTTCGTTTGTATGTTTAAATGTGTAAACATAGCGTGAACAACAAAATTTAACCATTAACATAGTAACAAAAGGTCATTATAACATTATACTTGTTTACTTACATGCTGTAAATGTTCGTAACATAAACATTAGGGGCTTAAAAATAGACAAATCAATTCTTAAAAAAAGACAATCATTACCCAAGTTTAAGTTTTAAAAAGTTATACTTCTTTAGGCGTGTTAGGAAGAAATGATAGAGTGAAATTTTTCGACGCGCGCATGCACTCGTATGATGCAACAAAAATCGACAGTATGAAGTTGATCATGAAGCGTGCGTACGATGCAACAAAACCTGACACGGTGAAGTTGCTCACTAAATATATATTTACATGCATGTAGTGATTGAGATATTTGTAAAAACACAACACGTGTTTTATATTGATACAAATCTAATTTGTATGTATTTACGCTTTTAATTAATACTTTTTAGTAATAGAAATTTAATAGTGGTCCATTTAATAAAAAAAATTATTTATTGTGAATATTCGTGGTGGAAATAGTGTTTATAAGCTTCTTAAAATACATTTTAAGTGTATTTCTCTAAGTGTGGTTAAGTTTCGGTGTGTATTTATTTGCATTTTAAATGATAAATTATCACTTAATCATTTATTTATACTAATAATTTATTAATTGTAAGTACTTAAAAATAAGTAAAAAATAGTAGCATATTCATTTTTAAGTAAGCATATTTATTTTTAAATTATGTAAGCATATTCATTTTTTAATTATGAAATGATGTGATTGTAATTCTAGATATAAAGATCAATTTTTTTACTACTCACTTATAATCACGCTCCAGTCCTTTTATTATTATATTTCCATTAATTATTTGCATGCTGAATAAAGTTATTCTTGTATTATGCCAAAGAAGTATAGCTTCTAACGCGCGTACATAAGTACACACACAGTTTTGGCTGTCCACCCATAAATTTCAGCCCTTGTAGTTATTGAATTAAATAACAAAATTTATTTGTTTTTCCTAAAATACAGAATATTTAAAACTATATACAATTAATTAAATACTTTGTGATTAGAAATTGTAAGGATAAAAATAACTTTTTTTTATTTCCATAAAAACCGGGGTATTAAACCGTATATTTTCGTTTCTTTCAAAAAACTAATCGAAGAACTTTACAAAACATCAAAACCGTGAGATTTTTATCTCCTTCAGTTTAATTACAATTATTGTGATTTAATACTTTGATGTCCGCAGGCGAGACCGAGATTCTTTGTCTGGCGCCGATAGGTCTCGCGTAGATCCTACCGCCTCTTGCCGTTTTTAGAGAAATCTTAAAATATTGTACGTAAAACGTAAACATTTCAATACTTTTTAATCCCGAAATTTTTGTTAAATTTCCAGGATTTATGGAAAATAAATGGTAAGATTTTGTCATTAGGTAATGTTGCCGGCATTTGCTTGATTGCTTTCACGGGGTACTACCAATACGGTGTTGTCGCCAGTAGGTATAGTGTTAAAAAAAAATTTAAAATATAGGTTTTGTTATGATTATCAATTGAAATTAGGGTTGAGTTATATATATATATATATATATATATATATATATATATATATATATATATATATATATATATATATATATATATATATACACGTAACGAAATATTTTATTTTTTGGGATATCAGTACGTTCTATAATTTATCTCGCGTAACCATTAAATTAAATAGTATCTAAGAGACTCCCACCTGAGGGTACAATTAAGAAATTGACTTCCATGTAAGAAATCCATGTAACAATTGTCTTCCAAGTAAGAAAGATCCATAAAAACCGGGTCTATGGAAAGAAGCGAAAGAGATAGGTCAGTACAGCGAAGTAGAGCGTTCCATTAGAGCTATCGGTCATAGTGTAAAAATGCGTGAAGATATGCTCTTAGATTTATAAATGAATAAAAGTGAACGGTTACTTAAAATTGTTGTTATTCCCTAAGAGATTTTATTACAAATACCATGTATTATTTCTTAGTCACGTCGGAATTGCGTTATAGTTCCTGAAGTATGGCATATAGTTATATTTGTGTTTCTTGCTTAATTATGAGAAGAATCTTTGTAAATAATCCACATAAAATTTTAATTTTTCTAGCCCCCTAAATGTGTCTTTTAAAGATCCACAATAAAATACTTAAAAAGTTTCATCACAGAACCTTGCGCCTTCAAATAAATATACCTAGATAGGTTTTAAAAATATCTTCTTTTCTTTCGCTTCAAAACCTATTCATACAATCCTTCTCGAAAGCCACACGTGCGAAAACTCTTGAAGTTTTAGAAAAACTTTAATTTGAAAGTATATTTCGTTCCATCTTCTAATGACGTAGAGGATCTCGAGTTGCACGTGACATTTTCATGAAAATTTTGTGATATACTTCTCTTTTTTTATGTTTTCCGGATAAAGTAACAAATTGATTTTCAATAAATATATGTGACTTGATTACAGAATTACTGGCCTTTCAGAAGTTAATTATTTGCAAAAAATATCTATATTTTTTATCCACATAAAAATGCTTTTCTTATTTAACAAAAATAAAATTGTTTTCAAACAAAAATATTCATAAAAAACCGTATCAGAATCAATATGTTATACCAATTCATTGTTATACCAATTAATTTTTTGGGAGCATAGTTAGCATTAACAGTAGTAAAAATTTCTTAAGTGCGACTAAAACTCCCTTTACTATGGTTGCTATACACTTGGGTACATAAAAAGTTTTAAACATTTAAGGTTTTAAACTTTCTTTTTTTATCGTATAAATATGCTGCTAAGTATAAATATGTGTGTCTTTCACAGGCGAAAGAAAAAAATATAGTGTATTCCTGAAATAATAAAGTTTACGAAACGAAAAAGATTAAACATTTAAGGGTACAGTGTCGGACTGGCCTTATAGTCGAGGTGCATTATTATAACCCTGCCAGCAGGGCCCTAGCCTGGGGGACCCCGACTCTACCTAACCCCTGGCTGACGACTTACATGTAAAGTGGTTCATACATACGTAGAGAGAAATGAAAAGGAAAAATTTGAAAAATGGTTGATCCTGAGGCCATCTCTGAAACTTCCCGCTATTTTAAAGCTCAAAGCGCTCATTTTCATTTTCGAACTCCTTGAACTTAAAAAAGTATATATATATAAATTTAGTTATGTTTTTGAAAAACAATATTTACTGAACGATTAACAGAATTGGGGTAATCGATGCTGTTTTTTTGTTGAAAAAATAATGTCTATTCAAAGATGCAATATATCTTCAAGATATTTGAAAGTTATTTCGAAAAGGCACTTTTTGAAAAATGAATTAACCGATTTTGATGGCATTCGACGCGTTATTTTAACTACTTTTTAAAAACTACATTTATCTAATAATATGTATCATTAAAAATGAATTATATGTATATTTCCCATCTACCCTTATCCCGGGCTTGTGGAGAGCCACCCGGGTCCTCCCGGCCCAGTCCGACCCTGTAAGGGTATATATTATTTCTATTAAACTATTACAAATATTATTATTTTTCATCATAAAAGTATTATTTGCCTAGCGTGTGCTTCACAGGCTAACGAAAAAAAATCATTGTTACAGATTCCTGAGGAACTTTAGGTAAACTTCTAGTAACAATTTTTTTCATAACTTTAGCAGTCTCGGAGATGGTAGAGAGAGGAGGGGACATATTATTATGAACATTTTCAGCAATAACTCTCGAGTTTCACACAAAATTTTGAAATCAATCGCCTTTTAATTTTACCCACTACACAATTGAATGCAAAAATAGGTTTTCATATTAAATTTGTCTCTTCTAAAATTCTCAAATAAATATTTTTCAGAATTTTACTATTGTGAATTGTGTGAACCGATTAGCTCCACTACTATGCTATATTTTTACTTTCTGGGTTAAACGATTTTTGAGGAAAGCAACTGTGATAAACGGACATATTTACGAATTAGTGACCCGTAATGTTTCCTTTGGCACGATTTTCATTATAGTGCACAGTAAACTAAAAATATTCCTTGGTATTCTCGTCTTCAGACTCAAATTTTTCCTTTCTGCAGCTTTTTTTTCAAAGTTTTCCCTTTGTTCTTCAGTTTAAGTACTTTTGCAGATGGATCAGTTAATATTTCTGCTTTGCAATCTTTTTCAACTTTATGGCAGTTTTTATATAAAACCTACTCCAATTTCAGTATTTTCACCTTCACTGAAAACTTATTCCCATTATATTGAAATTTAGATCCTAGGGACAGTTACTTGTCAAAAATGTTTACCAATTTATCATTAAATAAAAATTAGTTTATCAAAAATGTAATTATACTTTTCTGTTTCATTATCTCTGAATTTAGAGATAGCTAGAGTATTCTGACAGATGTTGATCTCCAGATCAGTATTTTCCAGATTTGGTTCTGAGTATTTTTCGTTCAAAGATCTGTCAGGTAGAAAAGATGACATAAAATCAGTATCTCGAAAAAGTGTCCTTATTGTAATATTGGTTCGATTTAATACTAGTGCTCACTACGATGGAATTTTATGTCGTAGTACTCGCAGTCAGTCGTCGTTTTGACTTTTATTTTTGAAAATCCCACAATCCCAGAATGAGGAGGAAACGCAGTATATGATACTTTGTTTTCCTCTGCGTTATCTATAGCTGTAATGTCTAAGTGTAACTACGATTATCTTGTATCTGTTCTCCGCTTAATCGGTTTATATGGTTTCCTTCTTCAAAAACATTAGTAAAATTTCTATATTTCCGCTCGCACGACATATATATATATATATATATATATATATATATATATATATATATATATATATATATATGTAACTTTTAGCCCCAAATTAAAAATTGAACACTTACAGAACAGAACTGAAAAATTGTAAGTTGTCTTTTTATGAAATAGTAGTTTTAGCATGAAAGTTAAATATTAACACGTTGAATATTAAATGAATACATTATTATAACCCTGGTAATGGTAGGTATAAGCGAGTATTAAATTAAAAAATACACAAACACAAACAAATTTTACTATGTTTTTTTTAAACTATCGCGTGGCGTAATATATACAATAATGCAAGTGTCTCTCTAAAACAACTATAAATTTCTTTTTGATCGAAAAATTACGCTGTAGCTTTTTATTTCTATAGTATATAGCTCTAGTATTCCCTCTTCAAAACACGTTACATATGACTAAACATGTTACATTGATTGCTAGTGATTAACTTTAACCATTTCTGTAAACATATGGCACATTTAGACAAATAGCATTTGTCGTCCAATTTTTGCTATAGTCATCACACGGCACTGGACTGCAATAGGTGTTTACGAAAGAGTCTTGAAATACGGCACGCGAAGTTTCTCGTTCATGTGAAATAGGTCGTCTGTTCGCACATCGGTATTAACCGACTTAATGACACACTTAAACAGATAAATTGTTTTGTCGTATAATGGAAAATGGAACAGTAATAAGTAAGTCGCAGTCGCGGGTACCACCATTTGACCCCAAAATATGGAAGTCGTTTAATGGAAAACCACGCAAATAATGTTTAATATGCAAATGTTTAGCCTGCTATTCTTTGCGGTGCGTTTTTTGGTTGAAGAATAATTTTTTTAGGCTCACAGTCTCTTATAGGATGCATTCTTGTGGAGCAATTTTATATCGTAGTTACATTGGTTTAAATAAATAAAATTTGTTTGTAACAAAATGTAGCTATTTTTGGGAAAATAAATTCCGATACGTACTAGCTAGAACGACGATTTGCAAAACGTAAGCTTCGGATCTGGATGGTTTTAGTTTTAGGACTAATTTCCCATTAACTATATTTTAATTAAAGCACAAAGAAAGATTGAAAACTCTGTGTTGTTTATTTATACGCAACTAATCTTCGGGCACGTCTCTAAATGTATAATATTCAAGTAATCTCACATTCTATGACTGTCAGAATAGCATAAAAATTATAATTTTAATCAAACTGCTCCCAGAATGAAATTAAGGTTATACTTGATGACTGGCAAATCACTGAATTTTTCCATCAATTTTTCACGTGGAACTAAACATATTACATTGATTGTCTGTGATTAATTTTCACCATTTCTATAAATATTGCACATTTTTAGATATCGTCTGCCTAATATAAAACGTCAATCCGTCACTATGCTATAAACTTAAGAATGGCGTAATCTGTTTATATGCGGTTTGCGCTATCTATGTATGCAATCTGGCATATTTGAGTATGGTTACAGGCTACGTAAACACTATTTCATCATCGCCAGGGGTGGGTGATGAGAGAAAAATAGTCGAGTTAATTGGAAGAAAATGGAGCGGAAGCCACTTAAGTTTAGTTACACTAACTCAATTGTTATGATGTAATTAAATTATTGTGACAATTAATTAATGGATGAATTGTGCCATTTCATAAAAACGTTTTCTTTAATTATATATATATATATATATATATATATATATATATATATATATATATATGTATATATGTATATATCTGTGTGTATATATAAATTACAGAGTCAAAAATTACTTTACCTTCTCTGTAGAAAGAATTCAGGGATACATGACTGTTATTTATGGTTAAAACTGTATTACGTTAGTGTGGTTAATTACGAGATACAGTTAATTATTTTACTGTATTTCCATCATTTTAATGTTGATAGCTGTGTTGCGACTGACATGTTCCATGTGAGTTTTTATTTTTAAATTTATTGTTTAATAAATTACTATCTGTATTGGCCTACGTACGTACATAATTCTGAATATATTATACATATGTGACTGGAGCTGATAGGCTTAACTCTAATTAATTATTTATTCAAATCTTCATTAATGTGATTTAAAGTTATGTTGTTTGTAAACAATCTCTCATAATGTTTGTCTTGTCGTCTTGATTATTACAAAATTATTACATTACAAAATTACTAAACTGCTGGATTCATTGGATTGTATTAAATGTTATCTTAAATTATCCGTCTTATGAAACTTATTTCAAAAAAGTATTTATATATTAAACAAACAAAAAAAACAAAACTTCAAATTCTAAAGCTTACGAAAAACAGTGTTAGTATTGAAAAAAAATGTTCTTAATGTATGAACTGAATACACAGTAAGAAAATTTGTAAACAGCGGTTTGCAGTGAAAATCTTTAAACATATCGTAAACCCGTAAAACATCAAACTATTTATTGTAAGTGTATCTATTATACGTTAATAATTTTCATGAAATATAAAATTAAATACATATTCGAAATGGAACGTAGTTCAGAGAACTCTCTGAACTAATCACGTATTCCTCATAAAATTGTATAAAATTGCGTTGAACGAACTCAGTGTTTCGAACGACATTGAAACTAGTTTCGCATTGCTACCTTTTAGGTATTTCAGGCACGTTTCAGAGACGTACAACCCAAAGAAAATATTCTCTAACTTCATGTATTTTCTTTGTCTCCGTTTCTCGTGTTAAATAAATATTTTAATTTTCTTTCACTGTTTCTATGCGCTATCATACTAAATTGTTACAAAGGACGCGTGCTTTGCATATTATGATAAATAAAGAAAATGTATTCTTAAGAAAATATATTCTTAGGACAATACGATTTTTATAAATTTTAAATTTTAATTACAAATTGCTCACAAACAGAAAAGCATTGTATACAAAGGTCTAAATGAGGAAAACTAATTAAATAAGGGAAAATGTGCTGTAGAGAAACCTAAACAAGAAGTATGAACAGTTCGGGAGGGGTGATTATATAGTTATTAGTTAATTGATGTAGAAATAATTTTTCTATCTCATTCCGGCGATAAAATTAATTGAAATAATTTTTTATGTGGACCTTTATTATGGAGAAATTATGTTTTTCAACTTAACAAAATAATTTTCATTTTCAACATTTTCTGAGTCATAATTACATTTAAACGTTTCATTATCATTAACAGAACGTCCATGAAAAGAAATAAGAAAACCAATAAATCCAATTAATATTATAAATATGAAAGTTTGTATATTTGTTTGATTGTTTGTTTATTTTTTTGGATATTTGACCGCCAATCACGCAAAAATACTGCATGGATTTGTATGAAATTTTGCATACAGATGGACCATGACCTGGAATAGGACATAGGCTACTTAAAAAAAAATCCCTATAAAATTAGGCAGACATTCTATTTTCATGAAATTTGCCTTCGAATTACATGTTTCGTAGAGATATACATACATAAAATATCTTTTATTTTAAGAATTCTATATAGCGTTTCTTCTGTTTTCGCAATTTCAACGTTCCAAGCGTACGACGACACCGTGATGACATTTTTCAAAGTTCTTTATTTTTTCAACACCGGCTTTGTGTTAAGCGTGGACGTGATGTTTCTTTTATTTTCTTGGCACCGTTCAAGTAGGAGGCCTGTTTTCTTCAGAATACTTATTAAAAATCTGTTTTGTCGATAGAACGGTTTGCCAATAGTATGTTCGAATGGGACAAATATACCAGAAGACGAGATACACTAATATAAAGCGAGAAAAAAAAACAACTAATTAGTGGTAATTCATTAATGTCGTTCAATTATATGTCGTGGATATTCTTAGAGCTATGTTATCTAGTGCAAGAGCGTATAATTATTTTTCAAACGAGTACATATGTACTCGTTAGTTGAGTTTTTAAAATTAACATTAAATTAAAATACTTTTGTTGCACTTTGTACTCCACCACTCCAGCAGTTAATATTATCATACCAGTCCTAGCACAGTTTTAGAACGTAGAGGCTTACTATATCTCATCTTCAACATATTTACAAAAATGGAATACTTTAAAAATGAGTGAAGTAAATTTTCCGAACGTAACTTGATATATACACATCTAATTAGCAGACTAAAAGTGTAAAACTAGACTATGCGACCGACATTGTCTTATTTATCTGTAAATAATGTTAGAATAAGTATTGTAGTTTTGTCTTAAGTACCTTTTCCTACTAAAAACTTCAATTGAACTTTTTTCCTCGAAAATAGTTGGCAACCCTAAAAATAAAAGAAGGCAATGTAGGTTGATTTCTGCTTGGTACAAATTTTACTGTATTTTGCGGCTAAAGAATAAACACTGAATTTAATTTAATATCATTAGTTATTTACTATCTAGTGAATAATTTACTAAGCTGTGAACATTGTTTTAAGTAAATAAAATATTTATACATTTTGCACTGTGAACAAATTTTGGCAATGAGATTTGAATTTTTGCGTTTCATATCGATATGTCTTTCTACGTATAGAACTGTAAACTTTTCCAGTCTGTGCGTTGAAAATATTTTCAAAATAATTTAGGGAATGAAGAACAAATGATAGAATGCTTCAAGATTATTTTTGGAATATTTGTCTGTTCATTGTTAGTTTGTGTACGCATCACGTAAAAAATATTAACCCTACTTGGGTTTACTAATTACTCAAATGTATTGTGCTTATATACGATACGCCGCCTACTGGTGGACACCAACAGGTGGCGCTAAGCATATTCTAAATCGCGCAAGGAAGTTTTCCACCCCCAATGAAATTATCCACATTGGTGAAGTGGGCGTGATCTGAGGTGAATTGTGGAAGTATACTTGTAAAAAATGACATTAGTAAATTTGTTAGTGGTCTGCATGTAGGAAGTCGCGGGTAAAGCTAGTCACGAATAAAAACAAAGAGGGCAACATTTCGATATATGTCTGTTTATTTAGTATTCTGTCTGGAAAAAATTAAAATTAATATATACGCAAAAATATTTTAAAATATGCGTTTATTAAAAATTAAATAAATAGTAGGAAAAATATTTTTATTAGCATAATATTTTTAGGCTTATGTGACTGAACGAAATAAGTGAGAATATCAAGTGGCTGGTGAATACGCCAATTGTGGTAAAATGTTCTAATCAGATGTCAGTAACGTATCTGATCTTTGTTTTACAATCTTTCATCGAGTGTTTTCCAGCAACAAAGTTACTTTCCGATTTCTCTGAGACATTGTTGGATTTTTCGCATTCAAAGCACAACCCAGATCGATGGATTGTGTGCTGTGAAGTTTATAAAAAACTACTTGAATAGCTCTCAGTTGCTTATACGAAGCCTTTCGTATTCGATATTATGCTCGATAAAATCTTATTTTCTTAGATGTCGCATTGGTGTCGAACGTTGACTTGAAATAAACAAAGATTTTGTTTATGCTTAAAATTATTATTGAATTTTTTCAATGCTAATAGTGATTCTATACAAATATGTTCCTTTTTTCAATTTCAATTGTTACACGCATTACCAATTATTTATATTTGGCCAGTACAGTGACCGATTCATCGGTATTTAATGTTTCTACTTCAGCGTTCGAGCCGAATCGCAAAAATGTGGCATTTTTAAAACCGTTTTGTTTTATTTGTTCTTTAAATCAGGGCATTCGGAATTTTCACGAAGTTTCTTCAAAGACCTGCCAGACCTTTAAATCCTGGTGAGTTTATGAGGTGAATCGGTCAGCTTCCCTTGTAGTTGCCTCAGAATCAGTCGCAAAATAATAAATGATGAAAATGCCAAGTTCTATTTTCGGTCGTACTAAAAGAGTGGTCACGTTTACGAATGCACACGTGTACACATGTCGGCTTCAGTCGAAACGCGTACACGTGTCGAATTGTTTGTAGAAGTATCAAATGTTTTATAATGGCCTATGTGCCTTGCTTTATTTTATTACTAATAGATTTGTAGCTATAGTCATTTACTGTGAATCGTTGATTCTAACTGGAAAACCGTTTACAGCGTGGTATCCTGTAACGAGGGAAATCAAACTTGTTTAACTTCTATGTTATTAGTGTAAAAATACTCTAATGTCTAAAATAATATTGTATTTTCAAGAAAAGCTTTGAGAAACATAGTTTTTTTGTACTAGTTTTTAAATTTCGATTATAACTACAAGATTTGTCCTTGAACTAATGAGACTATAAATAATGTTTAAACAAGTTTCCCACAGTTTGTATTATTGGGTAAAAAACTGCAGAAATTATACTGTGTCTTGGGTTAAATATCGGTCTATGTATTGATTTTAATCATGAACTATGTCCATACTGAGACGTGTGAAAATCTGTTAAGCTGTTATAGCGTGATTTGTAAAATACATCCATCCGTAAAGTGTATGTGATATTAGCATTCCACAAATAATTTATTATATTAAACATTGGCAAAAAAACATATTGACCAACGTTTTTCGAGTAACCCGTGATAATACACAATGGAGAATATAAACAAATGTTTAACAAATATAAAAAAATTGACTTCGGGACAAAGAATAGTGATAAAAAGTACATGGAAATTCTATAGAAGTTACTTAAATCAACTTCATAAAGAACTTTGTATTTCAAAATATATATTTGTTATGTCTGTGAAAGACATAGTAGGCTATATATATATATATATATATATATATATATATATATATATATATATATATATATATATATATTTAGGTTATGGAAAATTTGTATTTTTAAATAATTTAATAGAAATACTATATACCCTTAAATGTGTATAATTGCCTAAATGTGTATAAAGCACTTATTAACCGTACTTTTTCGTTATTCTGATTAAAATTATGTTTTTGCAATTTATAGAAATACACTAAATAAATTTTCATTGAATCTATTGAATAAATGATAATACTCATTTTTAATTTTTTGTTTATACCATAAACAAAACTAAATGCACGACGAAAGGCGCGAAAATCGGTAGCGAACATCCGGTTCGTCAACAGATCAGCATTGGAATAAATTTTTGACATTCTCGGCAGTCGTTTTGTTAGAGCTCGGCCGGTTCCGTTGCCGTTCGGATACGTTCCTCACTTATTTTCACAAGAGTTACACAATTTTAATGTGACAGAATGACACAGACGTTACAAAAAAGTTTTACTTCAATATTGATTTTTAATTTTTCTGCATCTAACAGCTAACACAATAATTTATTAAATCATATGCTGAGTGGACTAGATTAAAATTTTCCCATCTTTCCAGTCACCCTCAAAAAATACTGTTAATTGAAAATGGAAGAGCATTTTGGCGATTTAGTGTCGTTGCATTGGATTGTTTAATTTCGATTATGGAAATATTTAACAATCTAATAAATGTAGAAAAATAAAATTGATTAGCGTAAACCATTATCTGCATACTCAATGTGAGGATAAAGAAACTCTCGCCACAAATTTAGTTTAATTTTTTATTTCGCTCTGTATATAAGTAATCAAAAATATAACACAATTAAATGAAACTACGTGATGTAGTATTATTTCTACTTTCTTTAATTTCTTTACCACGACCTAGGTTTCGTTGTATTACAGGTGGGATATTAGCAAAGATTTGAATATTTGCTAATATCCCACCTGTAGATGTTGTAATACAACGAAACCTAGGTCGTGGTAGAGAAATTAAAGAAAGTAGAAATAATACTACATCAGGTAGTTTCATTTAATTGTGAATAATGAATTTCTACAAAATTAACGCCAAATATATTCAATATTAAAAAATATAACATTTCGCTCTATTTACGGGGGTTGAGGCTCCAGTGCGAATGTATGAGTACATAAAACAAATTAAGATTTTCTTGTTTAATTTTCATGCCTGTTGGTTTAAATCTGTAGATACCGTGATTGTGACAGACGATCGAACCGGCGAATGGACAGCCGAGACGAAATTGCAACGGTTCTTGTTTTTACAGAATTCTAAAAAAAAACTAAATGGGCATATAATGAATTTTCGATGTATTATTCATTATATGCCTATTCTAAATTTACAGACGATTGTCTCGAGCGTCCTTCATCGACATAGAATTGTGACAATGAGAAAAAAAATAGCAATATCGCTCGGTCGATCGATGTTGGCTGCAGCGCGCACATACGGCGGCCGGTACAATATTTGCACAGCTGTTTATGTTGGGACACGCGTCGCTCGCGCGCCCGCTGTTCGTTTGATTATTCAAAAAACGTTACGTCATTAGCTGAGCGTCTTTTGGCAGCTTCATCTCACTGATTTCGAATAGTATCACTGCAAACGTCCAATTGTTTCATTGAAATCGAATTCTGTTTGGGTGACGTAATCTCTTGACAGAATTCCACCCGGGTAGTATTTGCCAGATATTATTTTCATGGAACGAAATATTAAGATAGGTTTTCTTTATATGTTTATGGATGTGTGCTGTCCTCTACTGATAGACTTATAAAAATAAATGTAACATTGGTCAAAAGTTAAATTGTTTCCTATCAAAAATTAGATCATAATGGTAAATTAGTGTGCCCTTCTAACGAATATGGATATAAATATTTGTTATTAACTCTTCTTCCGAAGATACAACGAGAACTTTTATGTGACACCAACTGATGGTTTCACATAAAAGTTCTCTCATTTTTTTTTATTTATTTACTTTAATATATATGATTGATACACATGGAGACTTATTGCTACGAGAGCAATCTCCTGTGGTCAACCAAAACACCAGTCTAGCCCCGTTCGACGAACAGTCGGGAATTGAATCCGATGTGCCCGATGCGCCGCACCGTCAAAAAACGTATAACTCGTGATCAACCCATGACATCACCGCGACGTCATTTTAGTGAATCGACACTCGTAATTGTGACAATATTTCATAATAAAATTATCCACTTCTTATAGATTTAAGTAAGGTAGATTACGTGTGTTGGGCAATTAGTTAATTGCGCGTCGCTGGTGATAAATATTAAATTAGATGAGTGACATTAAAAAAAAGATACACTAAACGTTTATGGCGAAATTAAATATTAAGTATGGGTAGTCCAATTAATTTTTATTACGTATTTGGTAAGGTGGCATATTACTGATGTAATAAAAAAGGCCTGCGAGGGTTACTTCGGTTGGAAGATTAATGACCAAAATGATAGGTGGGTTCTCAAAATTCGTTGAATGAGAAATTTCGATTGGTGATATTTGTATGTACTATAATTTGGAAAAAAACTACAGATCACATTACAGATTGTTATCGTTTTCCTGCAGTCCCAATAAAAGAGGTGTTATGCCAAACAGAAGAAATCAATTAGGATGGATCTTAGGATAGGATGCATCTTAATCCTTAGTATAAGGAACAGGCCGGATTACGTCTGCCCCTTGTACTAAGGATTTGCTGATTCGAAATGGACCAGAACAATACATCAACTGATGCTAATTTTGGTACAGAGTATCCTGAATTATTAACCTAATCGACGAATTCAAACTGTGATGCAGTAGTTATTTCGAATTAAACTCAATATTTTAAAACGAGCTACTTAAATTATTACTCAGGATTTGGACGAAGCAACGAACGAAGTGGAGTTTTAGGAACAGGTATTAAAAAACTAGAAATCATCAGAAAATTACAAAAAAATGGCGCAATATCATTAAAATTTTTAAAAATTAGATTCCAATATGTCCTTAAAAATACATTTCCTATACTATATATATAGAACGTTCTATATATATATATATATATATATATATATAGAACTTTTTAATCGAATTATCGTACTTATTTCGACTATTTTCATGGAAATAATGGATCTATTTTTGATTTGCGTGGTGTAGTTTATTAACAGGATGTTTATAGCTGTAGAGATGATGTATGATGGAAATGGTAACAGTGATGCTGGCCGTCTATTGCTTAAAGTCCAACGACTTAAGCAAGAGATTTGATTGATTCATTAGCCGAAAAAGAATTATAAGTATTTGCATTAATCTAAAACAGGACGTGTTGCATAAAATTTACCTTGTAATATGTTTCTTAAGTGCAAAATTAAATATATTTGTTTTTTTTTGTGTTTATTTGTACTTACTCTGTTCGGGTTAATTCATAAAAGTCATTCGCTTATAAACAAGACTTTTCAAGTATATTTATTTATTGTGCCTTTTGTATTCAGGATAGTTAAAGTAATCAAATAAAAATACACAAGTTCAAATAACAAAGAAAAAACCGTAAGGCGCAGGTCGAATCCGCGCCGTAGATTTTTTGAGAAAATATCGGGATAAAATTATAACAACTGTTTCGTATCAATATGTAATTTAATTACCAATGTCTTTAATACAATAGTTACACAGAGTAGTACAAGGGAGTCTGTCGAATGGGTCTGGATGCTATATTCCCGATAGACCAGCTACGTAATCACATTCTCTCGTTTTTTCATTTTCTTTTTTGTCGTAGGTCTCGCATTTGCTCAGTCCTGGACTTTTTAGTTTTCTTTGATTCCTTTTGTTGCAAGATTTCATGTGATTGGCGTTTTCTATAATTTCGAACATATATACGATTCATATGAGATGACGTCTTTAATTTTTTTGTAATTTTCCATTCAATACCGATTTTTTACTTATATTCTGAGGAATATTTTTATTGTCTCACTTTATGTCCTAGTAATACTCTACAAACTCTTCACAATGGCTTCAAATGACATCACAGTTAAACGCGTTTTCCCTCTAAACTAATTTAACACAACGCTAATTCGCAACAATCACGCGCATGCACTTACACTAGTCCGATGACGTCACAGGTAAAACAAACACGTACAGACATGCTCTATCCGTTGTAGGCTCATCCATTATTAACGAATTATTAGTCTCGTAGTTATTAGCGATTGAAGTCTGACGCTATTTTGTAACACAAGAAAGTTCAACGGGATATCACTGTACTTAACGAGCGAATAGACGTTTTAACGTCAAAAGCAAGTTTGCTGACCTGTTTATTTAGTAGCTACCTACTATTTTGAAGTACAAGCTTTTACACGCGGACGCGTAGGAAGTAGAGAGAATCCAAATTATCGTACTTTATCGTAATTCCTATATGAACATTCACCCAACATACTGTGTGGGATAAGGCGGTGGGTCACCACTCCCTTAAGATTTGTTGCAAGGAGTTAGAAATAAGTCTAGAAAACGTGTGGGAAATGGTAGAAAATTGCAGGAGCCTATAAAAATATAAATACACTTAACTACATTGAGTTGTATATACATATAATTTCCATAATGAATTTATTTTTTTACTTTATTTTAAAAAATATAATCCGAAACCATTTCTCAAACCTGTATCTCCAATACGGTTAACTTTATGCAACAAAAATTTTAAGGGCTCTAATTTCGAATCCATTTTTTCAACTACAACTCGCTCTATGTCAATTAGTGATTTTTAAAAACAATATTTTCGGTTAGACTTTTACTTGATATAAATCTGCGTACCATTTGCTATGAGGAAAAATGACAAAAGAAATTTTTCTAAAAGTGGGTAAAGTCTTTTGGCAGAAAAGTGGACTGAGAGCGAAAATATCAATAATAAGATTCCAGCCCTTGGTGTATTTTAATAAAACTTTGTGAAATAAAATACGAATATGCAAAAGCTACTTACAATTTAAATATTTTAATAACCTGCATAATTTCTTGCGTCCTTTTAATTTAAAAAATTACATAACATTTTTTCGTTATTTAATATACATTACGTCTTTCTTTCTTACAAAGAAAAAAAATGTGGGACCACATTAAAGCTATTAAATTTTCTGCTTCTTTTTGCAAAAGAAGAAACAATACTTAAATGCTAGTCAAACTTGCGATGAGTACAGTAATCACCATAAATTGAATCTGTCAGTTTAAAGTAGTTATCTATTCGCGATTGATATTTTTTCCAATGTAGACTTCGTTACACGTGTTTAGATTTGTCTTGGAGGTTTTTCAGATGGCTGTTAGTTTATGAGTTACAAGTGGACAGGATATCGATTTTCATGTTTTTTTTTGTAAAAATTTTATTCGATTCTCTTTTTATCATGTCGAAAAAAGAATCGAACATTTTAGATCTGTGTTTGATACATTAATAATTGTAACGCGACCAAATATTTTTTCTTTTGTTCAATCGAACCACTTTACCGAATACATAATCGAACTTTATGTGTGATGTGTTTTTGCAAATTTTTTATTGGCTCCTACTGTTTTTAACCTATTTACCTTAAATGAGCCCTTTTTTAACCCATCGGCCAGGTCATAAGACAATACTTTATTCTTAATATTCACACTTCGTCGACTTCAAATATCAAGCTTTCTAACAATTTATTTTTATTACGTAGAAATAATACAAAGAAAATACAAAGTGATTATATTCAATTATTCATAATAAATATACAATATTATTTTCCACTGTTCACCCAGTGCATCTTGAAGCTTGTCTGCAGAATTAAGACTTAGTGTTTTAGCCTCAGTTGCGTTATAGCGCCAGAATCGAAGCACCATAGTACGGAGGCGACACGTGAACAGCCGCCAACAACTCTGGTACCGTTTTCACACTGACAACGATTCACTGTTTGAAATTATGACCTCTGCTGGTTCTTATCTATATGTTATGTACTTATAAAGTTGTGAGCCGTGATCTCAACTAAATCGAGTACCCCTCCGCTTGGCTTATATATTGTTGAGTATAAGATTTGCTTTGCTGTAGTTTATGTATCACAAGAATCAATTTCGTAGCTCATCCAATGTTGACTGTGGAAAATCCTGAAGATCAGAAATTTTCTAGTCCAGCTATTCTCTTCAACTGTCTGCTGCAAGTGATTTGATCCCTTAACTAAATAAAAAATTCGTTCGGCAATTATATCATCTTAAACGTTCTTAATTATTGTTGGTTGGAAAGCATTAAGGATTTCACTTACCATTTTAATATAATGTGCAATGTAAGGTATTTGGATATTTGGCATTACATTATCTAATAATGGCCAGTTCTTGCGCTGGTAGTTCACTGCCTCTACAACCCAACGAATTTTTGTTTACTACCTCTACAACCCAACGAACTTTTGTCGTTAGTGTCTTCCGTTGAAAACTGTGACTGTTTGTTCAAAAATCAAGGCATTTTATGTACTAGACCCATTTCATCCAGAAGCTCCAAATTGTCTCTAAATCCTTTATAATCAATAAAAATATATTCAGGTGTTAGCGATTCTCTGGTGTCGTGGATATCTTTTTAGGGTTCCGTGACTCAATATGAAAAAAAAGGTATCCTTATAGGGTCACTTGGTGTCCGTCCTTCTAGCTGTCTTTCCAAGCGCTTTGTCTCAAAAATAGCTGGAGAGATCAATTTAAATACTGGGGCCGTATTCAATTGATGACTCAAACCGTTTTTGAGAATAGAAGCTTTGACAGTAATATCTTAACTGATACCTTAATATCTTAAAAAATATAGTTTTTGGTTCATGCAACAAGAGGATATGGCCCTTTAAAGCGTATTTTTACTCATACAATAGTCTTACTCATTGATCATCAAACCCTATAGGGAACTTCTGGTTGACCTATAATCTTGGAAATCTGCGTAAATTCTATATGGAATTATATATTTTTATATTTTGTTTTTACGCCTTTTAAAAGATATATTAGGCAATATATTTATGTAGTAAAATATTAATATTTGTAAAATTTAATTAGAAAGGTTTCGTACACATTAGTGTCTAAATATGTACGAAACCTATGGAGTGCGAGTTCTAGGCGTGCTTGACAGGGTTTTTCAAGATGTAACTAAGAATATTTGCATCTTTGTGTTTGAACTCTGCGTAATGGGGGCCAAAATATTTAATATATATACTTAAGTCGTCACCAATATTATGGGTTTAACCAATGGCTTATATTTGTGGGATGAAAAAACAAGTCTTTGAAAAGAATAGCATCTACTCTTGTGTATAGATGTACATTTCATGGTGACAAAAACAAGAGTGTTATTTTCATCATCCGGAATTAATAGTTTTTTTAATCGGGACTCGCGTATACTCTTCAATGACCGTTATTCGAGCGATATGTTGAGTTCCAAGATACAATGCAATAAAATTATCTATCAAGGCCTATCTTATGCGTATCGATTCGTATTGCAATGGATATTAATCTTTGTTTGTACTGAATAATACAGAAAGATACCCATTTTATAGACCGGTTCTAAGCATTACGAGTAACACAGCTAAATAACTTCGCTTTGTATGTATTGCGATGAATACAATTCAAATATCTTATTAAAGTTTTCTGTGTTTAAACTCATCATTGTATAGTAATCGGAATCTATTAGCTGTTTATCGGTATTGAAATCAAGGCTTTCCTACTTTGCCATTATTCTGTTTGTAGAGAAACTCCTTAAATTCGACGTCTTTAAAACGTGGAAAAGTTACAACACCTATGTCAGAGGCGAAAATGTAATAAACTTCATTAAATGCACGTTAGTGAATTAACCTCAAATAATATACTTAATATTTGATACAGTTAATAGCTTATATAGTATAATTAATATCTGGTATATTTTTCGGATAAATATTTAGTTTCTTACGTAGTCGTTATCTGAGACTATTGGCTAAGTCCTGAAGTACAGTGAATGTGACAAATAATGTACTTTGATTTTCTTATAAGCTTATGTTTATTATTATTTACGCTAGATTCTATATACACATAATAAATTAATGCATTAACAACGTACAACGTAAACTGTCTAAAGGACTATATAAATGGTTTGAAGTAAAGGTGAGAATTTATTTCTCGTGTTCTTGTCACGAGGCAATGTGTATTTTGACTAAATTATTGAACAAACACAAGTTGTTTAAATAAACAATTAGCACTGTTTGGCTGTGTAATATTATATTTTCATTTTTAAAATAAGCCGACTTGTCTGTCGGCTTATTTTTTTATGATACCGCACTTCACTACATTGTTGTTTGTATGGTATGTATGACTGAATTCTTTCGTCGCTTGGAAATATTTATAAGTACACAAAGTACATACTTTTGCTGCAGTATGTATTATTACGAGTATATGTGCAGTATATTGAGTATATCATTTATGAAATCGAATACAAACTTTGTCATGGTTGATTTTACCGTATACACGTATGTTTAACAGATATAAATACGTGAAAGTAGAATAGAAGGAAAAAAAAGAGTTAGTTTATTTTTTAGTGTCAAGGCATATGAGTTGTAGGAGTTAAGCATAGGATTTTGTATTTTTTAAATTATCCGTTTATTAAGTAAAGTCTGATTTCCTTCGAGACACTTGATTTATATATTTACGTCCTTTGTTCGCAAGTATCTGAAAGTCCAAGTTCGGAAGAATCCATAGAAAAATATATTTTAATAAAATACGATAATCCTAATGGTTTAAACTAGACATAAACTATAAACCATAATGTAACAATGAATATGGTACGAAAATAATAATATAATTATTATATATACGAATTTTTTCAAGTTCCACAGAAAAATGTATTCTAGTAAAATACGATAGTCATAATCGTTTAAACTAGACATGAACTATAAACCATATTGTAACAATGAATATCGTACTCAAATAATATAATTATTGATTATATGTACGGAATTTTCTCAGTAACCACTGAAGGAATTTTGTTTCGGTTTTTATCAATAGACAGACTGTTTAGGAGGAAGTTTTTAATATATAATTTATGAATATTTGGTAAAAATTATCCGATCTTTGACGATGAATGTCGTTAAATATCACGTGCTTGGAGATATTTTAAGAGGTATCGGAAGGTATCGGAAGAGATCGTCAAAATATGCATATAAAATCTTTGTCAAAGGTTCTATAATAAAGTCCGCAGCGGCGACATAAAATTAATGAACAGACATACTGTTCAATAATTTTATGTTGGATTAATATGAGTAGAAAACATGTTTACCGTATTTGTTTGTTTATTATTTCTATCTAAGATGCAAAACCACTTTGCATCATTTGATGGTACTACGTATATGTTTAAACTTAGCATCGTTACATTTAGGCTTATTTATAGAAGTATAAATATGTTTTCCCAATTTCAGAAATAGAATTCTTTGTGGAGCCTTACTATTTACACAATGCCATTCCAGGCAGTCCAATTCTTTGCTTTATTTTCCAGTTTGCAATTTGCGCATCTATGACATTTTTTTATCGATGGTGGTACAGAAATTTAAAAATAAATGTGCCTTTTGAAAGAAAGGGATATTAGCATTGAAAATTATCAGATTAAAAAGTAAAAAACCCTGTGTCGTGTTGTAGGTAGCCGTAGGCTAACACGTTATCGTGATTTGGTATTACATGTCTTATGTTAACGTCTTGTCCCTAATGGGATGATTTCTTTTAATTACAAAAAATACAAATTGTGTTTTATAAAGTACAAATAGTATTTCAGAATAAAAGTGTTGTTCTTCCATGATACAGGCTATGTATAATTAAGATCAATATTTCATAGAAACTGGTTGAGTAGTTGAAGCGTGAAAGCCGAACAAATAAACCAACTTACTTTTGCAGTTACAATATTAGTTAGGATTATATGTCTTATTTATCTTTAACTTACATGGTCTATGATTTACATCCATATTTAATAGTTTCATTGATTGTACTTTTTACTATTTTATAAACTCAACAATAAACGAATTTTGCTTGTATTATGTACCGCTCACCTGCAATACAGAAACCAGACTCGCTGCACTCTATTACAGTACGACTCGCCGGAACAGAATTGCCGGCGAGTCGTACTGTAATGGAGCGATATATATTATAAATATTATCCGAGAATTTAGATAGTAGCGAATATATATTATAAATATTATCCGAGAAGTCAGATAGTAGCGAATATATATTATAAATATTATCCGAGAAGTCAGATAGTAGCGATATATTATAAATATTATCCGAGAAGTCAGATAGTAGCGATATATATTATAAATATTATCCGAGAAGTCAGATAGTAGCGATATATTAGAAATATTATCCGAGAAGTGTATTTAAAATATATGCATTTGTAAAGAGACTTTATAAATAGTACATTAGATAATTTTCAGTTTGTTAAAAAGTGGCCTTAAGTCCTGAAATTTTGCTCGACTACGTATACGTAGTATCTCGGCTTTTAATGACGTGTGTATGTCGTACGTACGTACATACATATAGAAATACGCCAAGAGGGGGCAACTTTTGGCAATTTTACAATCTTTGCATACTTACTGAATACTTTATTTTATTTCTTGACATAAAAGTTTGTTGCGCAAATGGTTCTATTCAGTTTATACCGCCTTGCAGAATCCTTATTTGACTTGGGGTAAATTTCTCCAAAACTATGTTGATGAAGGCTCAATTAGACATTAAACTACTTGAAATTACTTAGCTACTTACAGGAACATATATTATAGTTTTACGAACTATGGACGAAGTTGAAGAGGGAAAGCAAACTACGATTGGCGAAGAATATGTTTGTTGTTAGTTACGGGTTACCTTGTACGTCTTGTTTCATTAATTTTATATTAATTATGTTAACCGATTAAATATTCGCTTAGGAATTTGTTTTTGATTTGTTGTTGTTAACATATTCCTTCTCAATTTAGTAGTTTTCTAGAATATGTGTAATATTTATGTAAATACATACACATAATAGATTTATTGATATATGCCATAGACTAAAGCCATAGACTAAAATTTTGAAATTTAAAAATAAAATTCAATAATAGATAAAACCCGTCAGTGTGTGTCGAAAGACTCACAAAGGAAGGGGGTATATATATATATATATATATATATATATATATATATATATATATATATATATATATAAATAACTTTTTTTTTTGGAAATATCAAAACATGTTAATCGAAATAATTTTAATTGAAAACTTTGATGAAATTATAGTAGCTAATTTTTTTTCAAATTATTTAAACTCTCGGTTTTAGAATTAGAGAGCTGGGAGACATATTGACCTTCACTTAATATTTATTATTTTGAAAACGGAGATTAAGGTTTAAAAATGGTAAATATTACCTCAATTTCCTTTTTAAAAGACTTATCGAATGACTATCCATATAAAAAACCTACTAAGTACGAGTAGAACTATGAAAGTTTCGTACATGATTAGGCCTTTATAAACATTTAAGGGTCTATAGTATTTCTATTAATCTATTTATAATTATTAATTTTTATCTATATTTTCACAGGTATATTTAATTATATTATATAAATTTCCTTTTAAATTTGTTCTATTTACCAGTAATGTGAATACATTCAAATACTCAAAAATAGCGGTTTGTGTGGTAGAGGATGGTAACACGTAACTTTCACAAAAATGAGTACTTTAAAGCTTATTATTTCGTAAACGGATTCCTATATCGAAAAGGTATTCATAACACATCTTCATTATTTTAAGGACATTTTCAGTGTTACCCTACTCAAAGAGATGTGCGAAAAAAATCACTTCCACTTTGCTACATGTATGGGAGGTATCTTAAAAATTATTCTAAAAGACTTTATTTCATAACTTGTACGCGATATAAATATATACAACCGCGCCATTCAGGCGAACGTCGACGTGGCGAAACCATAAGGGTTCTAATTTGTCTACGGAATCCTAAAAAATACTTCGAAAGGTTGAAAAAAGGCTTTAAATTTTTCTTAATACTTTGCACATTCTTTGCTAACCTTTGCTATGTAATCGTTGCTAATTGCCCACCTGAAGATATTGTCATACAACGAAACCTAAATTGTGGTAAATAATTTAAATAAAGTACAAATAATACTACATCACGTAGTTTCATTTAATTGTGAATAATGGATTTCTACAAAATTAACGCCAGATGTATTCAATATTCAGCTTTGCACATTATTTGAAATCCACATTAAGCATCTATTTTCAAAATTGTGTATACACAGGTGTAAAACTGTAGAAACTATGAAGCTGTGACAGGCGGACGGACATGTCGATATTATAAAGGTCCTTATTTTATAACGAAAACCTAAACATCGATATACATAAAACTTATAATATAACTGATATCCCAATTTTTGAAAGAAGATGTTTGTGTAAGAACGTACAGAAGATCTTAAAACTAGTCTTCGATACTGTGTACTGTTAAATATGTGTATATATATTTAGTTTACGTGTAGTGGTTAGTTAATGTGGAAAAGTTTTGATAACATTTCATAAATTAAAAAAAAGTGATAAAATTTAAGTGTTAAATTATAGTACCATAGTACTAGTAGAGGAATATAATGACATCCCATAGAGAAGGCATAGAGGAGAAGGCGATACCTTACGAGGATCCCTACTTCATATCTTGGTTGGTGTTCGTGTACCTCATTTACCGGTGCTACGCCGGTATAACGCGGGGTAAGTACCTACAGTTTTGTCGCTATCTATCGTTTCGATACAAATTATACTCTCAACCTATTTTTCGTTTACTGTCTCGAACTGTTCGAAGAAAAGGTAAGTTGGTTTACGCCGATCGATGTAGGTCGCCGGCGAAGTGTCGCGTCTGTTTGCGCGAAAGAGACGCGAAACGCGAGACGGACCAGTTTCAGAGCAACGCTCGCTGGCTTCGCTGCTGAGTGGCAGACGCGGATCGCTTAATTCTACTCGAGGAAATGTTGCCCTCGATACCTCGTTGTGTAAGTCACGGAAGATTATAATGGGTTATGAATTCGGAGTAGACTGGTGAAATAAGAGAGTCGTGCCTGGAAATTGTACTTCCTATGATTGACATTACCGGCGTTAAAAAAAGTATTATCTGCTTATCGGTCAAAACTATTCTCGGAAGTAGTATTTATTGCATTAATACTACCATAATGAAATTTAAAAAAAACTGGAAGTGAATAATATACTATTATATCTTCAGTTTGTAGATCGACGGTGGAATTAATGAAATACGAGGTGGGTAATTGCCGAATTGCAGAACGGAAGTACTACAAACAATCGTCCACAGTTCGATGTTAGGCGAATCGATTTTACCCAAATTTTGCTCACGTATTTATTATATTTTATTTCTTTTACCGAGAATCTGTATAACTCATTATATTTTGCGTTCGCTCACACTTTTATTCGCCGTTGACCGCATCATATGATTCGTTTATATTTCAAAGGTATTTCCGTTCTTTTTTAGAGTTCTGTACTTCGAATGTTTTGGAGTGGGGGGGAGTGTCCTCGCTACCACTGCACTCTCGTAAAGTAAACTCGCACTACGAAGAGTAGAACTCACAATAAGAGAGTTCCGTACACATTTCTACGCTAATAAACATTTAAAGGTATATAGTATTTCTGTTACAAGTATTTAAATATATTAACTTTTCATAGATATAATTAATGTTAGTAATATAGTAAATATATCACCTACTATATTATGGTGCATTGTTCAAAAATTATAATATCTAGGATAATCGCTATAGTTTTCCTGTAACCTTGTAGTCAGATTTTCTGTTTTTTCATAATTTTTTAGGGTTACCTCAAAAGAAAAAAGGAGCCGTTATCGGATCACTTCGTTTTCCGTCTGTCGGTCTGTCAAGACCCTTTTTATAAGATACGCGAGATGGTACCGAGTTGCAATTAATATCAAATACTTAGGTTTACGGTCCTGGGTAAAAGAGGTGTAAAAAAATTAAATTTCTGTAAAAAAAAAGGAGCTGTAAAAAAATTAAATGTCTAAATCAACGCAATAAACAAAATACGGCCATTTATGCCGTATATTTTAACACTTGCAAATAAATCAAAATCTATAGGGCACTTCCCGTTGACCTATCATCTTAACATTTGGCGAGAAGAAAGGTCTCGCGGCACGCACAAGTAAAGGAAAAAATCAATTGTTAATTCGAAAATTGTTAATTTGTTGTTATATCACACAACATTCTATTTATATATATATATATATATATATATATATACATATATATATATATATATATATATATATATATATATATATATATATATATATATATAGTAGGCAATATATTTTCATTCTAAAAAATAAAAAAAATTGTAAATAGTTTAATAGGGATATTATGTACCATTAAATATGTTAATTGTAATGAGGTACTTTCGTTTTTAAGCGACCGAAGCCTATAGGCGTGTATCTCTCTTTGTCGAGTGAGCGTTTATGTCTTTTCTTTTCTATTAAATGTGAATGGAAATCAAATCGAAAGGATACAGGAAAATACTGGGGCTGATTGAAAATACAGAAAGAAAAAACGGAATATTTGGAGCGAGAGATATGTTTATAGAAAACTATCGTAATATTTTCTATTTGAACTATTTGTGCCTTTATTTTGTTTGTCAATAAATTGATACGATCAATGTCATTATAAATACAAACTGATAAAATAAAAAAAAACACCGGCCAAGTTGCGAGTCTGACTTGATTACCAAGGGTTCGGCCACCAGACAATATTAAACTTGTAAGTTTGTATTTCTCAAAGACGCTGTGAAAAACAAAGATATTTGCTTCGGTGCAGAAAATATTTCATATCTCAAAAACTATGCAACATCACATATTCCAATCAATTTTCGTTGAAAGCTTATTTTAAGCTCTACTGCCTTATTTTTAGAATTTTACACACGTTAGTTGAATATTTGGAGGAGGGAAACAAACTTTTTAAGAATTCAGAAACGCATACCTCACTTAAATAAAAAAGTTATTTTGGAACCTCTATATCATTTTTAAGATCTATTAAACCTTGTGGGATTTAATAGAGACAATGTACACTGGATTTTTCATCCTTCAGTTAAATGTATGGAGTACCACCCCTAAAACAATTTTTTTTAATTCCACATTTTTATTGTACAAATTTCATAAGATCTACGATAATTATCGATATCCTACACGCCATTGTGCATTGGATTTTTTTTCATCCTTCAGTTAAATGTATGGAGTGCCACCCCTAATATTATTTTTTTATAATTCCACATTTTTAAAATTTCATTGTATAGCGGTTCATGCAAGACACCTAGCATCCAAATTTCATCTATATAGTGCCAATAGTCTTAGAGTGAAATAACTGTGAATTTTATTTTGGAAAATTTAGATTTAGAAGGTTTTGAGCACCGAGATGTTTTAGTGCTTTCCTATTATAGTTGTAGCATACTAGGACACAGCTTATATGATCGTAAAGTTATTATGATCGTGAACTTATAAAACCAGTGAGCAAGACAGTTTGTAGCTGTATCACATATCACATGTATGTCAAACAGGATTCCCTGTATAAAGTAATATATACATCATCAGATTTTCACAGTTTAGATTCCATATTACATAAACATAGTCTTTTAGACTTTTTAACGACACAAAGCTAACTATAAAAGGGAGCTATTACGAATACTATGTTCCTAAATGAACAACAGTGTCACTCAATAACTAATCCAATGTATAGAGAAGGTAGTGTCTGATGCTGTAGGCGGATGTTTAATGGCCCATCTGTACGAATAGTACGTGTGGGTCATTAAACATCCGCCTATCTACATGAACAACATAAGTTTTATAGATATATATGATGCTATATTGATCGCGAATATCTGCAAAATGTTCTTCAGAATGATTGAGATAAGTAAGAGTAAAAATACGATGTTTATTTAATCTTGTTCGTAATACTGCTGTATTTATCTTGCGTTAAAGTTTGGAATGATTTACTAATTAATTTTCTCCCATAAGAAAATACAGACACAAAGTAAAAATAAAAACAACAAATGAAATAGAAAGAAAACAAAATAATAAACAAAGATTAACAAAATAATAAACAAAGATTAACAAAATAATTAATACAAAGATGTGTCATATGATATGTACACGTCTAGTTCCATGTTAATGGAAAGTACATAACGTAGAAATTACGTAACAAACAAAAAAACAATAAAGTACCAAACAAAAAAACAATAAAGTACATAACAAAAAAACAATTACAGTACATAAAGTACAGACTATATGTTGAGCGATGTAGATTGAACTCTTGGAATGCATTATCAGCGAGCGGCTAGCTAGGATTGTATATATAATAAAGATCGACCTTGCAGAAAGTTAGTCAGACAATAACTTCCTGTTAACATACGTGTTCTATGTAATTGCTATACGGGGGACTACTCGGAAATGAAAACTAACCGTAATATGTTCATAGAATAGTGGTTTTTTATGACAAATTGTGATATGTCAGAATAGGTTTTAAGTGTATTAAATGTGTTATGTTCAGTGAAATGTCTTTTTTGGAAATGTTCTTTGATAAATAAATATTCGACCAACTATCTACTACATGTGGAGTGGTGTCTCTGGTGGTAATGACAGTTATGCATATGATCTTCTTTTTATTTATGGATCGCTGGGAGTGAAAAAGTTATCTATTTATGGTCATATTGCTATCAATAGGAAAAAAAAGAAAGTTATAGAATAATTTCGTTGTCCGTCTATCTGTCTGGCAAGACTCTTTTTCTAAGAAACGCGTGGAGGTATCAAGTTGAAATTAACATCAAATATCCAGGCATATGTTCCCTTGGAGTTGTAAAAAATCAAGCTTGTAAGTCAACGCAATCCAAAAATACCATGTATGTCGTTTATGCCATCTCTTTTCCTACTCGCAAATAAAGCAAAACCTACAGGGTACTTCCCGTTGAGCTAGTCATGAAATTTTGGCATGAAGCAAGGTCTCACAGCACAAGTAAAGAAAACAATTGTTAGTTTGTAGTTATATCACATAAAAGAAAATGTTTTTTTAAATATGCGTTTGTGAAATATATAGTAGGGATTATATTTTCGTTCTAAAAATTCAAATTTTCTAAATAGTTTAATAGGAATATTATGTACCATTAAATGTTTATAAATGCATGAATGTGTACGGAATATAAAGCGAGTTATTCGTTATTTGTGTAAAAAGGACTCTCATTTACACACGTTCAATTGAATAGCTCAATTATTATTTTTTTTTATCTAAAAAAAATTATAGACAAAAAAGCTTTTCCGGAAACCTGTCAAGTACAGGTTGTTTTTGAAAATTATCTGGCGATTCAATTGAATATGTAAAAATGATTTTTACACAAGTAAAGTAACGATATGTAAAAAAGATATGGACGAATCTTCGACGGTTGCGGATTGTTTTGGCAAAGATTGAACTATGATGAAAATAAATAGATAACTTTTTATTTGCTCATGATGCAATAGACTTAAAAACAACAATTAAAGTATAATTGTGGCAGTAATTTTGTTTCAATTATTCCAAAAGTATGGATGCAATTATTTTATAATATTTATTATAGCACACTTGAAGTTAGTTCAAAATGGCGTAGGCATTTTTGAAATAATTTTCTAATATAATACTCTTTCAAACGCCACACTTGCATACTTATTATAGTAATTAATTTTATTAAAACGTTTGTTCATTAAGACACTAACAATATGTTAATATTTCCAAATTATAATCAAATTGTCAGAAATTGTCTCCACAAATATATATATGGTTAAACTGAGTATAGAAGATACTAATGTGCTAAAAATTACGTCCTTTTCCGAGTTATATAATAAGTGCAAATTTAAAGAAATTCCATGTGAAACAATTGAAGTAATTGAAATAATACAATTTTATGGAAACAGTAGCTGTGTCTACGACTTAAGTACAAATTTAAAGAAATTCGATGTGAAACAATTGAAGTAATTGAAATAATACAATTTTATGGAAGCAGTAGCTGTGTCTACGACTTAAGTACAAATTTAAAGAAATTAGATGTGAAACAATTGAAGTAATTGAAATAATACAATTTTATGGAAACAGTAGCTGTGTCTACGATTTAAGTACAAATTTAAAGAAATTAGATGTGAAACAATTGAAGTAATTCAAATAATACAATTTTATGGAAGCAGTAGCTGTGTCTACGACTTAAGTACAAATTTAAAGAAATTAGATGTGAAACAATTGAAGTAATTGAAATAATACAATTTTATGGAAACAGTAGCTGTGTCTACGACTTAAGTACAAATTTAAAGAAATTCGATGTGAAACAATTGAAGTAATTGAAATAATACAATTTTATGGAAGCAGTAGCTGTGTCTACGATTTAAGTACAAATTTAAAGAAATTAGATGTGAAACAATTGAAGTAATTCAAATAATACAATTTTATAGAAATGCTAGCTGGGCCTACGACTTCGTTCTTGTAAAAAACGGAATGAGAAAAGTTATTAGAATTTTTTTCTCTCTCATACGTTGCTCTTGGGGATAAACTATTGTCATACCAATTTTCATCAAAATCCATTCAATAAATTTCGCGTGGTTGCGGAAAAAATTAAAATACAGCAAACCTGCCATACACAATTTCTAAAAACAAGTTTTCAGGATTCTATTATCATTCTTTACACTAAATCAATCACTCTTTTTAAAATATTTTCCATGTACAGAATTCATTTTGTTACAATTTTATATATATGTAGAGAAGAGATTTGTTACTCTCTGCTTATAGACGATTCTTTTGTTCTGAAGCAAATATATTAATTTAACTTCTTTAAAAAACTTAGTTTATAACATAATTTCGTTAGCATCGTTTCAGTTCTAGATGAAAAAGAAATAATTACATGTCAGAAAAAATATATTACACATAGCCGTATGTCGAGTTTTCCTTTGAGTTTCTCCTCGAAACTTACTAGAAGTTTATCATTATATTATTGATTATTAAGAACGCTTCATACTTCATATTAATACATAGAATAAGTATTTTATAAATGGTTTTGATTGTACTTTCGGTATTCCATAATGGAGAAGTTTTGTCTAAAGCTTACAGTTGTCCAATTTTGCTTCGTAAATTTATAGTCAATACTTGTTACCTTAAACCAAAGATTAGTAAGAATTCACTGAAGTTAACTCGGCAGTTGTTTAAATAAGTAAACAAATAGACAACGCCTTATTACGAATGTTTTAAACAAATTGTTCCTTATATTCCCAAGTAAAATTTGTTATGCAGATAAAATCATCTTCATAATTTGATTACGTACCAGACTGAGGTGACAGCAGTGTTCGTATTTATTTTGTTTAAAACCTTTTTCAATTAATTAGATGACATTAGTTCCACGGGTATCTATTTAGATTATTCGCATAAGCTTTATTAAATTGTTTGAAAATTTAAGGTCGTTTTTTAAATAACAAACGATAAGTGCGATATCTACAACTTTTTAATACACACAAATAATTCAGTATCTTTTTAACATTTAGGCACCTTGTTTCATTATACGCGTTCAGCTAATCATTTTCTTCCCCTTTCTCGCTTCCTTCGTCATTGTTTGAAGCTCTCTCGTAATATTTCTTTTCACGATATTGGTTTAGATAGCATCGCTAGCAGTTATATTAAGGCTAATCAAGATTTATGTTGCTTTGATTCACACACTTATCTACCAGAAAATGTGGTGATCGGTGGAGAAACAGGGCATGTGTTGTTATTTTAGATACTAATGAACTTAAGTGATGATTTTAGAGATGTAAATATATTATTTAATAAGAGCAAAAAAACATAGGCAAAATCAAATTGAAATAATGAATAGTTTGTGCGTATTAAATTTACGGATTTTCTGTTTCGAAAGTGAAAAGAAACATTTTTGGCCCTAATGTAAACAAATGTTACTAACAAAAGTCTATTGACAAAGACCCGAGTTATATTACATTAGCGTAGTTCAAAAATATATAAAAGAGTGATGGAAGACAAAGACCCGAGTTATATTACACTAACGTAGTTCAAAAATATTTAAAAGCATGATTTATTTCCATTTACTATTCCACGTTTGATGTTATAACCTTATATAACTGCAGGACTTGTAGTTAATCAATTATTACTTCCAATATCACTGTGCTGTTAACATATTTTAATATACATGTATATGCAGGGGTAAACTTCAGGTCTGCAAAATAAAAGTTAAACTTAATAGTCTTTCAAATACAAAATTAATTGTCGCCGGTCCCAGCTCGCTACGACCAATGTTTTTTTGAAGATTCCTAATTTTGCCGAAAAAGGAAATTCGCCACGGTGCGGCGTACCCGCGTGCTGCCTTTTTTATTTTCATTTAAAATTTAAATGTAATTTTGAAATTCAAATTTTACCGCAATAAATGTTACCAATTTTGCGCGTGGTAACTCTACGGTGAGCGTAATTTGGCGATAAATCGGTAACCAATAATAAAGGGCGTTAAAATTTGTGTGGAATTTGGATTTCGGAAATTGGAAAAATTTCTAAAAATTTCACTATTTATCATCAATCTCATGAAATAACAAATTGTAGAAATTACGAGCTAATATCAGTGAATATTTCTTAATACAAAGTGGGAATATTATATGCAACCTGGTACGGTAAACATAACATGGAAATGCAATATTAATTAAAAAGAAAAGAAAACTGTACGAGAAAAGTCGCATGAATTTAAATTTGAATTTAATACAATATGTAATAAATACCTGGATCATACTGCCAAATCGCCTCGATATATGCCTGAAGACCTTCAAAATTTAAACAAATCTGGACAATAATCCAGAGATAAAGTATAAATTGTTGTTCTAACAAATTTACCTACGAAACTGTTTTCTGTAATTAACTACCTAATTGGTAACATAATGATAAGTCAAAAAAACGTCCTTCGACAGTTTTACGTTGATCTAAACTATTAAAAAAATAATGTAACATGAAACTACATTCTTTTACATGTTCCGCTAATAAATGCGTGATACTTTCCGACCTTCATCTCCGAATAATTACCCATGATTCTTATTTCGTGACACTGATTGATCTAAACATATGAAACGCTCGTGTAAAGGTCACGCAGATGAAGGCTCAAAATAAACTAAAAGCAAAGGTCGAACTCCTGTATCGGTATACTTTTATTTACCTGACACCAAATATCTTCATAGAGGAAACGCATCTTTGCTTTTGTAAAACGAACAATATATACTGATACGACTTTTGGTTGGCGTCGTGACGCTGTCCTATTGATACTAGATCGGTCTAAGTAAATACATTGTCCCATGGCGGGTTTACTCACGAGGAGAATGTTCCATGTTGGCGTCTTATTTAAGTATATTGTAGGCAGATATTGTAGGCATTCACCCGTTCCAGGGTGCTGATAGTCTATTAGACGGTAAGAAAAGAAAAATCAAAAGTGGTTTGTAATAAAAGAAATGAAACACATTATCGCCAATATTATTAAAATTTCATTGACGGAAAATATTTTGAATCAATTGTAATTCTAAAAATATAAGAGTAGTAAATTAAAAAAACCTGTCAAGCACGAGTAGACCTTGCATTACGAGGGTTCCATGCACGTTTAGCCACTGAACATTTAAGCGTACATAGTATTTCTAATTAAGCTATTTTCAAATATTAAATTTTCACCTATTATATCTTTCACAGACGTGAAAACTAATTAATTATAACAATGTGTCACCACACCACATAGATTTAGAAATCGTTATTTTATTTTGCCCTTTATTTGCCTCCAAACATGCCGACTTTCAAAATTATAAGTCGATCTCTAAGCTTTGATGATAAGTGAGCATGACTATTGTGGAATTTTAAAAAAAATATCTTTTAAAGGGCCATAACATTTATATACCAAAAAACCAAAAAAAAATATAAACCAAAAAACTTGAAAGTTTTATAGCAATGTAAGGCTGATCTCAGTATACTATGTTAATTTCTACTACCTTCATATCTCAAAATATTTTTGAGAAGGGCTTTTACAGGGTTTGACATCATATAAGGGTTTCGTTTTTTTTCATTTTGAGGTTTCGGAGCCCTAAATTTTTTTTCTAGACGATAAATTACCTTTATTATTATGGAATTCTGAAAAGCGTATTTTGATCAAATGGAGATACGTTTCGTTCAGTGTACAGAACTATTTACCAATAGACAAAAATAGTCTTGCAATAAGAGGGAGTACCAAATCACGGTGACAAATTTCGTTGACCTTGCCGGTAGGGCTTTCGCTCTATTGTAATGCGGCTCCCGGCGTAATTGATATGGTGGACGGACGGTAATCGGACGTGCTGCGACCGTTGACCTCTGCACCCGCTTCCGGTAGCGGTGCTCACTTCCGTAGGAAATGCTAATAGGATCGTTGCGAAAACTATAAACCGCGCGTGTTGCGGCAATTACGTCAATTGTTACATTTTTGATTGCGGAAAATAATATTTTGTTTGAAAATATATTATGAATATCATTCTATCGTTAAAATATAAAGGATTTATGTTAAAATAATAGGCACGCGCCATTAAAAGATTTTTTTTGACTGGCTTTGAGTCACAATTCAACTGGACCGATCCAGAGAATTATACCTGAAGGACTGGTTATAGGAATATATTCCTTAGTGGATGGTAATTACTTTCGTTGTATGTCGGACGTTTATAAATGGCATTGGACTGTATTATCAGGTAATAAACACATACTGTTTTCCGTTAAGCTAATGTCAATATTTAAGGAATTGTGTATCAGTAAAAAGTGTTCATTTTAAGAAAATAAAGTGGGTTATAAATATTAGTGTTTGTTTGTACGTGAGAATTGATATAACTAGGAAACGTTTATTGATACTACACGTTTAAGGATAAATGGGTCAAGAATGCAAAGTGCGTGTTAGTGGAAATAAAGAAACGAATAGTGAGCTGATTTTATTGGAATTATTTTTAAAGTATTAATAGTTATGTGTTTCAAAAGAAATTTTCTGTGGGAGAACTTTAAACGGAGAGTGTATGTCAATAGTCATGGAGTGGAGTGTGTATGAGTTCATAAGTTATTTTGAACGGATACATCATTGCACTTTAAATTGATTAAGTTATTGAATGACCTAAATTAAATTCCCTGAATATTATAGGACATTTACAATTAAATGAAACTACGTGATGTAGTATTATTTCTACTTTCTTTAAGTTATTTACCACGACCTAGGTTTGGTATTAGCAAAGATTAACTCTTAGGAACATCCCACAGCATTTATATGTTTCAAACACAATAGCGGAAGCCGGGTTTGTGTGGGTTTTCCCACTGCTTATGTTAGTGAGTTTATTGTAGGGGAGTGGTGTAGGTTAAATGCTGTTGGATGTTCCTAAGAGTTAATCTTTGCTAATAGCCCACCTGAAGATGTTGCAATATAACGAAACCTAGGTTGTGGTAAGTAATTTAAAAAAGTAGAAACAATACTATATCATGTAGTTATAGTAGAATAATTGATTTCTACATAACTAAGGCCAAATATATTCAATATTGAATATTATAGGACATATGTTTTGCCTTTGGCAATGACTTGTAGAATATTGTCGACTGTGATTTCAAGCAATCAAAGTAGTATTTTCTACTGTCTGCAACTGTCAGCGATTGTGATTGTTTAAAAATAAATCGCGACGCGCAGACAAAAATAGCGCCGCTTCGCATTCGCCGAGGCGCACGACCGTTCATCCACCGACCGAAAGTTAGTTACTAACCTTCTTTCCTAACTTTATTATATTGCCTTCCAAGAGATAACGCTTGTGGCGGCTACCTTGCAGGCGGTCGTCTGTCGTCCGCTTCATTCAATATTGCAGACAACGCGGGCCGCCCGCGCCGGCCGGCTTTGTTTACGTACAGCGATGAAAAAAATATATCCTCCAGTACGTTTCACCTGTCGTGCGGCGTTGCGAGGGCCATTTAAGGAGCAAATATCAGAACCCCGACTGCGAGTGGTTAAAAGTCTTGATTTTGTAAAAAAATCCGGTCTATAGCGTTTAAAAACGAGTTGCTTTACTGAACAGGTCTTCTCTATTCATGTTATACGAAGCCTATTTCCTCAGTCACCTGTGATACAGTTTTGCTGTTCTTCCATAATTATCACTCGGTATCAGTTATTATGAAATATATAAGGAAATCACTAAAATATAAACGTGACGAAATTAATACATATTCGAAAAATGGCTCTACAGGACCATTGCGCTCCCTCTGTGTACGTGTTAAAGTACGAGTGGAACTCGCAGTACCAGGTGTTTCATAAACACTAACGTGTGTATAAAAAATAAACATTTAAGGGTAGTGAGTGTTTTATTAAAATATTAATGTTATTTTCACCAAAAAATGTATATATTGCCTAGCATGTCTTTTACACGCGTAAAACCATCGTAAATTTCTTAAAAATTGTTTAACTTTTTAATGTCCATACGTAGCTCTCTTCAGTATCTATTTGTTGTTCAAGTAAAATATATTAAAAATATTAAAACCTAATTACAGCTCTCTATGTATTAGGGTATTTGGGATGACTTGGTAACAAAAAGTATTTAAAAATGGCAATTCCTACAGTTCATCAAATCTTTAATTTTGAGTGTAAAAACTACCCAAATGTCTTTATGTAATATCCCACATGCTTATGTAGATGAAAAGGTTTTTTCAACCCCTGTTTTATATTTTTAGATACCTCTCTAAATATAAATTGAAATCATTTTACATACGAATTTTTTAATTTTGAGCCAAGAAACTACCGTATTATATATGTACTTCAAATTTTTATTCGATTAGTTTAGAAGTTAGAAGCTCCGAGAGACGGATGGACGATTGCCACAATAATAACGGTCTGTACGGACTCTTCGGTTACGAACTCTGAATACTGTATATAAATATGTATTATTTTATTTTCAATTCTTATACTTTCGTGATACGTGTCGCAGATTGTATTGCGTTAGTGATATAATCCCATCCCGTAGCGATTGTCGATAGATACAGACGCAAGTTCTCACTGCGCTTCAGACTGGGTTTGCAACTGAATGATAATATTAAAGATAACGTTGCGTGATCGGTATAGGAAAATTCCGATCCCTAATAAAATCCGGCCAAAGCGTGGATCTATGAACATCTCTGTAATGTAGAAGCTAAAGCCACTTTCACGGTGGGAGTGAAAGTGATACTTTTATCACTTTTCTATATATGAAATACAAATAATTTAAAACTAGTTGCCCCGTGCCAATAATTCACAAGTTACCGAATGTAATATAATGTGAAAATAAGTAAGTGAAAGGTATTTTATTTTGAAAAGTAATAATAAGTCTCGCCGTAAAAAATCGTTATTATTATGTACAACATGTTTTATGGTAAACATAAAAAAAACAGATTTTGGCTTTCTTCGATATGTTTTTTTTAAACTCCTTAGTTTACAAAACTTCTTTTAAAACAATATTAGAAGTGATAATGTGACCATTGTTTACTTTTTTTTATTATATGTATCTTTAACATAAACATCAAAATCATTGAATCTACGATCTCGTGAAAAAGCCACGTATATATATCCATGCGAAAAAACAGGTTCTGGTAAATAGAACCCTGCTCTTTTGAGCGTCAGATATTATGCTTGACGTTGATTTAATTCGGTTGCACTGCTTTTGTGGCAACGAGCGGCAATGAATGAATATTTGTTTGTTTGTAAATAATTACTGTTTGAACGACTCTGTCTGTTTACAATGTAAAACACCTTTGAGAAATAGTTTACACAGAATTAAAAAAATAATTTACAATTGATTGTTTATTTTTCATCAATTACGGGGAAAATAATCAACAAAATGATAGCTTAGTCATTGCTTTTGATGAAGTATTAAGGGAGATATGTTGCACCGACAACAAAACACTTTTGAGAAATAATATATAGAGATTCAAATAATTTTTTCCTATTATAATTCTTCAGTTTTTACCTTATTCACCCATGTACACATAGAAAAGTGGAGAGCGAGACAGACAATTACCTTTTCACCCCGTGCTAATTTCACGTCCCCTCTAAGCTGCCCTCGTGCTACCCATAGAAATTAATGCCGATGGCGTTTCTACTAAACCCACCGTTGCTGACGAGACGATTATTCCTCTATGGGTTAAAGCATTTTAAAAAATCCGGTCAGATGGTAACTCTAGTCCCATTAGACAGGCAGAATCTGCTTAATCATTTCCAGCCCTCTGGATGGTGCGGTATCGTATTTATTATGTACGCGCGGGATCTGAGTGGCGACACGCGCGAGCTCGCGATCGATACCGATGTGGGTCTCCCAGGTCAACATTCCGGTTTTATCGAGTTCCAGTTGGATTGGCTCGTGTGTTGTCTGAGACAATATATAATTGTTTCCTTCGGGTTAAACTCGTATTTTTCTTCCTAAATGCTTTATGTATTTTGATAGAAGCATTTTATATTTGGTAGGTCAATAATTTATTACTTTTATTGATATAGTATTTTTAAGAAACTATTTATTTTAGGCAGCACTATCAAACAGTAAATACTGTCTCATCGATCTTATAAATTATTCACGAACCAATCTATTATTAAACAATCTGAAAGTACGTCGAAGAACGTCGTCTGTGAATATTTAACATTTATTAGAATTAGTTGGAGGATACGAACTAAATTCATGTCGATAACGTAGTTCATTATAGAAGAGGGTTTCGCACTTTAGTTAGGGTTGACAACGTTTCTGGAATTCTGAGATTCTCTCGATATTAGTCCCTTAACTGTTATTACCTCCCTTAACCATGCACTAAAATTAATAGCCGAAACAATAATAATTTGCTTTAAACTTTATTTTTAAGTTAATTTACCGAAATGTTATATTGAAACGATAAGGACACGTGTGAATAAGACACGTGTACTTTTGTTTTATAATAAAAATTACACGTGTCTTATTCAGGGATATTTTCCGTCCAGATTTTCTCTTTATGAGTTAGCATCCCTAACATAAACTCTATCCTAATTAGGACGACCGCGTGTGACTCCTCGGGAAGCCCCGACCTCGCTGACTCAACGCCACGTGCGAAGTTCTCGTCCAGGCTTCGGGCCTACTTAATGCTCATGAGGACTCATATAAGAAAATATATTTTTCAGCCTCAATGTATGAATAAGAGAATGAGAATTTTTAGTAATTACACATAATTCGTCCGGTTTTATTGGTGTGAAGTTTGCTTACTACTTGTATATTGATTAATTATATTCGAAAACTAGCTGCCGTCCCGTACCGGACAAAAAAAGGAATATGATTGAATTTTGTTTCAATCGCTTTATTATATATAGTATATGTAATAATTATGTACGGTTCATTCATTAACTCATTGGTTTAGTTATTTATTCTTTGTTTTAGTGGAGTGTTTCCTTATATAGCCCAATCTTTTAGCGTATAACAAATATTTTATAATAATTAAATATTTGCATTTTCGCACTTTTTTACACGACTACTGTATGTGAGTAAGTTTGTTCCGTCGTACAGACTAAACTACTGAAGTAATTTCAACAAATGAGGTGTCCTTAGATTCGTCTTGATCCAAAGTGTGTTAGGGTATATAACGTTATGAATTTCACAGAGTTATATGTATGTGAGTAAGTTTGGTCCGTCGTACAGACTAAACTAGTGAAGTGATTTTAACAAAAGGGGTGTCCTCAGTTTTGTCTTGATTCACAGGTGTCTTAGGGTATATAACGTTATGAATTTCACAGTTTGTGTATGTATGTATGTATGTAAGTTTGGTTCGTCGTAGGTACTAAACTACTGGAGTGATTTCAACAAATGAGGTGTCCTTAGATTCTTCTTGATCCAGAGAGTGTCCTGGATATATAACGTTATTAATTTCATAGGCTATGTATTTATGTATTTGCTTTGCAGTTACTTTTTCCGTAGTCGGGTTTTAGTTATTCTTCTTGTTGTACATTTCATTCTTACGTATAGTTATTTCAAAGTTGATTTCCATATAACTATAACCGTTTAGTTTAATTAACTGAAAAATAGTTCTATGGTCATATTTTACAACTGAAAATAGATCGCAACGTACAATCTGTAATAGTTAGCAATTTATACGGTTGAACTTTTTATAGATTTTTATTTTGTCCACAATCTTTCGTTACTTAATACATTTTAATGTAGCTATAATTGTTTGAAAACGTTACTCAGAAATGCACTCGGCATATTTTGATTCATTTAACCCGTTGTTGCTTGTTACCCACACTTTTTAAAAAGATATTATGTACCCTATATATGTCCTTTTTGACACTATAAGGTGGGGAAATACTCCTGAAAATCGGAAATCGGATAAGTTGTTTTTGTACCAAACCAAAACAAAATGAAGAAAACAAAACTTATATTGATATATATATATATATATATATATATATATATATATATATATATATATATATATATATATATATATATATATATCGTTCCTTCCGGTTTCTTTGCGGCTAATATTACAATATGACAGAATCTCCTTACACTTTTAAGACTTCTGGAAAAGTGAAAATATAATGAAAGGAGATTGAAAACAAAAAATACCATTAATCAACATTGTTACCCGTGAAAAGTTAAAACGATGCCAGCTGACACGCCTCTCGCTGCTGGGCGACCACCTCCCAGTTAAAAATATATTACGCCTATTTTCTATTTTCCAATATTGTATTTACTTAACCAGTTTGGAGTTAGAAAACAAAAGTATCCTCCTAGCTATTTTGCTTCGTATTTCATCAGTTTTTGGATTGAGTTAAGTATTTATAAAAAGATGTGTCTGCGCGCCAGTAAATATTATGTCACTGGAATATCGTCTGAAACACTGAAATATCACCAAAATTGTTTCTTCCCTTATAATATATACAACTTTTTCTAAACAAATTTGGGTAGTCCGACTCTTTGGTACCGGGATAAATCGTAAATTATAATGTAGACCAGCATTGGATTATTGGTATGATATTATTGATACATCAAAACTACCATACTTTCTAAGTATAAAAATATTGATACAACTTTTTCTAAACAAATTTGGGTATTCCGGCTCTTCGATACCGGGATAAATTGTAAATTATGATGTAGACCGGCATTGGATTATTGGTACGATATTATTGATACATCAAAACTACCATACTTTCTAAGAATAAAAATATTGATACAACTTTTTCTAAACAAATTTGGGTAGTCCGGCTCTTCGATACCGGGATAAATTGTAAATTATGATGTAGACCGGCATTGGATTATTGGTACGATATTATTGATACATCAAAACTACCATACTTTCTAAGAATAAAAATATTGATACAACTTTTTGTAAACAAATTTGGGTAGTCCGGCTCTTCGATACTGGGATAAATTGTAAATTATGATGTAGACCGGCATTGGATTATTGGTACGATATTATTGATACATCAAAACTACCATACTTTTTAAGTATAAAAACATTGATCAGTTTTAATGAAGGACTGGTTTCATAGAAATTTTATTTGTCAAAACTTTTTAGTGACTTCTTTTAAACTAAAGCCAAATACGAGGAAGTGAGTCGACCGGCGACGATTAGTAGTTAAATTGGCGTTGAATGATATATGAAATTAGTATAGAAATGTATTGTGGTGCGGCTGCATCGGTCGGTGCACGCATCAGGTGAGAGCACGCCCCCACGGAGCCGCGCTCCCCGCGCACCGCCCGCCGCCTTCCGCCGCGCCGCCCTCAGTCGAGCGCCGGCCGCGCGCCCGCATGCACTGCTGCGCCGCCCTCGCGACTTCTGTCACCTGTCAAACGATAGGTCTCATACTACTAAAGTCAAACGAGGTAATATTAAAAATAAACAGTTTGGATAGCGCAGTCCTTTTATTGTGTTTGCGATTTATTTCTTTCGGGAGAAAGTATTAACATTTCATTCGTTGAAATTATATTATGGTATTGTTATTATACTAGTTTAATACTGTGAGAAAGAAAAGTAAAATTGTATTTATTAAGTTTTTCAAGTCATGAAAAAGTAAAATTTTAAGTCAAAAGTGAAAATAGATATTGGTGAAAAATACCAACTATTGAAAAAAGGGAAATGGGTGATATTGACCAATCAGTTTATGGTATTCGATTCTTTCTGCGATTGTGTTTTTCATAATATTATAAATTATGTGTTTCGATTAAATTGATAGCCTGTTTTAAATTGTTTTTATACTTTTTTTAATATCTATTTTTTGTGCATAAAATGACAAGATAGTTTTACTTTAAATGTACCCAAATGAATTGGCCATGATGTAATTATCCTTTTTGCTATGAAATGTGGTAATAGTGGCATTTCAAAAGGCCAGTGTTTGTGTGTTTTTGTGCCAAGTGTTTTCGGTGGTGAAGTGCGCGAACGTTCACCAAGGCAGTCTGGTCATTATTGATGATAAAAAACGTGTTGTAGTATGCGTCTCCTGTGAAGCGAATTGTTTGTTACGTGCCTTCAATTATTGCACAAATTATATCTTTGTACTATATATATATGTACTGATTATTCTATACTGTTTATTACAAGGTAAGTCAGATCCGAATTTAAAAAAAGCGTATATAAAGTATACACCATTTTTTTTTACAACTGATTCAAAGATTTCAATCTGTTTTCACGTATTGAAAAATAATAAAGATAATTTTGGCTGCGATTTTAGAACAAAATTAAAAATCTGTATAACACTAATAATAATAACTAATAATGTAAAACACTAATATTAAAAATCTGTTTTTTAATTATATTAACGCTGAAAACGCGTTTTTTTTAATCACACCTGTACTTAAACATTACAAAATTATCGCACCTGTGACCGGAAAGATAAAATGTTGAAAATTAAAAATAATGTGCTGTGTAGCTTCGATATATATATATATATATATATATATATATATATATATAAATATATAATTTAGATAATTAATTAGATTTAGATAAACTTTTATAGAATATAAAATGAATTTATATAAACTTAGATAACAGATCTTTCGGAAAAACGCTCTAAATATATATAATTTAGAGCGTTTTTCCGAAAGATCTTTTATCTAAGTTTCTATACATTGTTTTACACGTTTGGTATACGCTTCGGTTTAGGTCAATAAAATAGAACTAGGTAAAATATCCGTTATCCGAGCAATTGTACATTGAAGATATTTAACAAAAATTATTCAGGGGATATAGTAAAAGTATCAGAACCCAAAAATATTGTTTTTAGAATTTTTGTCTGTTGTTCTGTGAGTCTGTTTATTTGTTCCTGCGTCGCACAAGGATCACTGGAAGGATTTTGATGAAGTTTTCACAAGGATTCTGTAAGGCACGGGATAAAATATAGGCTTGTTTTGGTAATTTATAATTTCACTGCAAAGCTCACTTGCTTGAAAAAGTTTCTTTATAGTCATGGAAGATACCATTACGTGCATTTTAGTTCAATTTTACACTTAATTCATCAGTATTTTGCAAAGATCCGTGCGAACGAAGCCACGAGCACGACAATTATTTAATAATATAATTCATTTTAAAATCTCTGAAGGTATTATTTGTTATGTTGGTAAACCAGCGAAAATTGCGACGCGCAGACTTACTTTACAGTTGATCAGTTTTCTAATCTTTTAGTGCTTGTCTTCACTCTGGTGTATTATAGCCTTTTTTGTTAATCCATTCTTGAAAGAAATGGGATTATTTTCTACAAAAGGACAGCACAAAGTATTACTCGGTCTCCGTAGTTCTTCCTCTACTAATCAAATATGAGTTCGATTCCCTCGTACAGATCGATTCACTATTAGTCCGCGTAGATACATGCGAGTACATCGGTGCTATCAGCGAACTCGTGAGTCAGCCGCGACCCGCGTCGGCGACCGATGCTCTGGAAACTTACAAGTTAATGACTCGCACCAACACACCATGGGTGTGTAGATAAGACAGTCTTCGGGCCTCACACTCATCTTAATTGCTTAGAATTTTTGGGTTATGGCCACCTGTAGGTTTTTATACATTCTTATGATTCATAAACTCAACTGACCTTTGTTGACCAAACAAAAAAAAGACAAAGTTTACTAGGTTATTATTTTGCAAGTGTCATTGAGTACCGCCGGGGGACTGGGACAATAGAACACGCACAGACTGTTTAGACTGACAGAGGGCTGACCCCTGAATACCCTAACTGTCTGAGGTTCCTAATTCGCGTATGTAATTTAAACCAACGAAATATTCTTAGTAAGATTGTACGTCGACTTTCGTGTTAAAATTTATCTTGATAATCAAAATTCAGCCTTTCAGATTGTTAATGAGAGTATAAAATAAAACTTGTAGGGCACGAGTAGAACACACAAGTAGTCGCAATACTACTACAAGTACAAGTGGTGGCACTACTAGGTTTCCGTACACATTTACGCTGTTATAAACATTGAAGGGTACGTAGTATTTATATTAAACTATTTACAATTATTAATATTTAGTAACGTAGATATATAAATATATATATATATATATAAATATATATATATATATATATAAATATATATATATATATATATATATATATATATATATATATATATATATATATATATATAGTTGCTATATTTTTCACAGGCGCAAAAACATGGTGCATATATAAAAATTTACAAGGTCTAGGAAAATTGGTGTAATTTTCCTAGAACCATTGCGTAGGCTTATAAAAATTCAGTTTTTCTCACAATTTTAAGTCCAATAGCCTCGGAAATGGGTAGGGGGAGTGAAATGGGAATATATATTTTTTTTAATATTATCAGTATATCTCCGAAGATGCAATACGTAAAAGTATGAAGAAAAATTGTAAACCTTTATAGACCCTTATAACTTGCTCTTTCAAACGAAGATAACACACTGTATATGGAATTTTAAAATTATTTTTTCGAATAGATAATTATTGAAAATATTGCTCAGTGATATGTAATAGCGTAAAAAGAACAAAAATAGTATTATTAGGTGGCGCTAAAGCTAACAAAATCTATTTTTGCAAATATTTAAAAGTTCTACAAATTAGGAACGAAATGTTTATTATACATAATTACAATAATTTGCATTTTTCAAATGACATGTGTTTGAATCATGGAAAATTTGCTCCGTAATTTCTGACAGCGTAAAATTGAGAAATACCATGCGTGGTAAAGCAGGGCACTTTAAAGTCGAAACGTTTGCACTAAGTGGCGCTAAATCTTCATAACCACGATCTTATATTTTACTTAATTTTATGGCGTTCAATTTTCTAATAGAAATCCTTTGCCAATAACCATGATCTATTTTTGTAAGTATTTAGAGCACACAGTTCAATAGAAATGAAATAGTTATTGAATATGGTTAAATACATTTAAAGCTTTAAAATTACCTAAGTTTCGTATGTGCATAATTATTTTTTGTTCTGGCCCCAAAACCATAATAAAATGGGCATCATCTTTTTGCATATGAACATTTTTGATTTTTGTCTATTGAAATATACGCGAGTTAATATCTTTTGTTATTGTGCCATTTCAAATTTCTACTTCAAGCGGTTATTGAGAAAAATGGCTGTGACACAATGACAGATAGAGACATAAGTGGATATTATAAGGGTTTTTCCTTTCGATGTATGGAATCTTAAAATTAGTATTCATGAAACAACCACGGGCAAATCCTCATTGCGCTGGTGCAATATGTGCTTTTAAGTGTGTTATACATAGTAACATCGGTTTCAATTTAATATATTTCATGAAAGAACATTATTTAAAAAAGTAATTTTTAACAAACATAATTTTTTCCAAGTTATTAGCAATAGTTTACGAAGATCGTTTATGACAGCAAACGTGTGGTGCCCATTTTCTTGGTTAAAGTAATAGTTAGCGGTGGGCGATTATGAACGCTTTTCTTAAACGAATAATCTACAATTGGAATATTTCGATAATCGATTATAAAATTAGTTACTGAACGATCTTTGTAATCGAATAATTAGTAACACTAATTACTAATTCAGACAATTTATTTCAAATCAAATACTCAATACTCGTTCACTATTCAATCGAAAGCCACAGAAGACTAAAATAAAATAACATTCGTTCTCATCTCGCATACTCATCCGCCTCGCTCTGTTTAGTACACTTTTATCAGTATCGTGTATCCTATCAAACGTTTGCTGTCATTCATATGCTCTCGTACGTACGTTACTAATTAGTGTTTGCTAACGATCATAACCAAGCGATTTTCATAATCGAATGATCTACTAACGAGATATTTCGGTAATCGATTATAAAATTGTAACTGATCGATTCTTGGAATCGAATAGTTAATAATACTAATTCTTACTATTCATTTAACGAAATCGCATTCGTTCAATACTTTATCAAAGGTCGCATCTCGCATGCTCGACCGTTTTGCTCTGTTTAGTTCATTATTGTCGGTAATATATATTCTACTAAACGTTTGCCGTCATTTAGTTATTCGTCTATTACTTTACTAATTAGTAATTGCTGATGATCTTAATCCAGTAATTTGTATAATCGAATGATTCCAATAGAATTACCCATAATCGCCTGCCGCTACTAGCGACATCATTCAAGAGGGCAATAGGCAACGAGTGCATATTCCATTTAGACAATATAGGTGTCTTTTAAATTTTCTTAAATAAAATCATACAATTAGACTCATTAAAACAAGCTACGGACAAGACAACATAATAATTCTACGTAATACATTCTTATGCCTAAATATCATACAATTAGACTCATTAAAACAAGTTACGGACAAGACAACAGAATAAGTCTACGTAATACATTCTTAATAGAACAGAGGCGTAAATAGTCTTCTACCCCTATGTTACCTAAATTTTTCATAATTTTATCATGAGCTATGTAAATATTGTTCGAAACATTCGCTGGAATATAGAGAGCGTAGATAAACAGTATGCGCAGAAGTAAAATAGAAGAAGCATTAAGAATAGCAGACATATTTATCAATTTAAATAAGGTAAACATTACTTCTATTTTACGTTTTTTTTATTTTGTCACTCTGTCCAAGGCGTTATTAGAGACTACATCGTTATATCCTTGCCACCCATCATCTCACTGATGCACTGTCTTTGCACTAAAGCATAGGTACCGTATATCTGTTAATTTGGACACCGTCGTGTTATAGGATACGCGTTTTATGTATTGATAAACTGCAAATTTAAGGCTAACAACTTTCATTACAGCAAACGGCATATGATGACATCAGTGCGAAAACATATTTCAAATTTAACAAGTTTTACAATACTAACAGTATCATAAAAAAACGTGAATTTATTAAATACTTACATAGTAAAGCCATCATATGAGTCATAGATATTTGGAAAGTAATCGCGTATGAGTACTTTTATTTAGATAATTTGTTTATACTTTATTTTCGGTATGTACCAAAGTTGTGCTAAACTCAATCAGTTCGATTGTTGGTACTTGTACCTGTATGCTCTAGACAAGTAGCTGCTATAATGTACTTGTAATGCTATCTACTAATAGCAGGTAGAAAGGATTGGGTTTACAGTTTTCTCTATTGCTTGCCGAAAATATCAACCCAAATGACAATCTTCGAAGGTGGTCCCCACTATGCGGACTTACATAGATGAGATTGAGAGCTTTTCTATGCTTGTTTAAGAGTTTACATTGCGTTCAGACTATAACAACTCGTGTCAGTATTATATTACATTTAGACACTATTATAATTTTTCATGTCGATGTTATATTAAAGTCAGTGACTATTATAATTTTTCATGTCAATGTTGTATTAAAATTAGAGATTATTATAATTTTTCATGTCAATGTTATATTAAAGTTAATGACTATTATAATTTTTCATGTCAATGTTATATTGAAATTAGAGATTATTATAATTTTTCATGTCAATGTTATATTAAAGTTAGTAACTATTATAATTGTTATATTAATATTATATAAACGTTAGAGACTATTATAATTTTTTATGGCAATGTTTTACCGACTGTTATAATTTTTTATGCCAATATTATTTTATTTTGAGACTATTATAACAAAAATCTGAAATCCCGAAATCGTTCAATCCCGAACGAAACTTGGTCATGGTACAATTGCTTTCGTCATTAGATACTCACATATAGTGACTTGCATGTGTTGCAATATTGCATTATGTCTCATAATATTTGAATCTAGTCTTTCGATTATTAAACTCTTTCGTAAGAAGATTTGATTGAGAGGTACGTGCCACGTTATGTGTGTATATATATATATATATATATATATATATATATATATATATATATATATATATATATATATATATATAATTTTCGAAAATTTTAAAAAATCAAAGAAAGAGAAAAGAAAGTGGTTACAATAATTTTTTCTGCAAAAAAATCTTTAGTGGAAAACGATAAAAATTCAAGTAGCAAAAAACTGTATGTGATGCTTGGTAGTATTAAATATTTTCAAACGTTTTCACAGTAATTTGTTTAGTTCTTTGTGCATGTTCAAAAGTAAACTATCGCAAGTGAAAGTAAAATACCCAGTAATAAAAGAGGTAGAAGCCAAAACAAAATATAAATTGATTTATAACATGAACGAGACTAAATTTGCCGTATAACTTTGCTATATTTGTCCGTTGGTCCGTCTGTATGCTCCACCCTAAGTAATATCTCATTTTTTCACTTATTGAGATGATTGGCATGGAGACAGATATTGAAAACCCAAAATCAGAAATGTAGAAATTTTGCGCCTTCCATACAATAAAAATGACTGCAGAAAAAACTTTTACCGATGGAGTTTACCTAACCCATCGATTGGAGTATCGTTGGATAGGCAATTTAAAATAGGATGAAACATCTCTTGGAACTAAGTCATTTTATAGTTCCATCACGAGATTTTTGCGTTCCTAGTCGTTCGAAGTCCATCCCCCCTTCCAACTTTTAAAGTACCGTTTTAAAGTCCAAGAAAGTACAGAAACATAGCTTTCAATGAAAATCATAATGAATTCTGTAGCACAAAGTTTCAGAAAAATGTTATAAAACCTATTCATGGAACGATTAAATGTTTGGCAATGTTAAGTAACCCTTTATTACCTGTTACATAAAGTTTCACTAAGTAAATGGATAACTTTATAAATAATTACTAAATCTGATAAATTCTTAGCAAATTGGTATAATATCATTTTGGACAATGCGAAATATTACGTACCTGGTGTAAGGTTGAAGGGGTTTTAGCGATTTGAATGAAATTTATCATAAAATGTCTACGGAACTTACAGCGTACCGAATGCTCTTATCCGATTTTTTTTGTTTTATTCAAAGTAGTTTATTTTTATAACTGATCTATTGTCACGTTTTGCATTCTGTTTTGCTTTTATAAAAAAATTGACTTAAATTAAGAGTGGAAAAATTTCAAGATTGTAGGGGATTTTAGCGATTTCAATGAAAATTGTTATAAAATGTCTACGGAACTTATAGTGTACTAAATGCTTTTATCCGATTGTTTTTTTTATTTAAAGTAGTTTATTTTTACAACTGATGTATTGTCACGTTTTGCATTCTTTTTTGCTTTAGTAAAAAAAAATGGCTTAAATTAAGAGTGGGAAAAACTTGCAAAGTAAAAAGATAGATGTAATTGTATTAATGTAATTTAAACATTATTACATCATACACAGGAAAGTCACTAAAATTAAATACATTTTTTGTCACGTGACGTACTACGATATAATTTTCTTTGTGATATTATTTTCTTAATCGATTCACGCTTCTCCCACAAAGTTTCATATGATTTTGGTTTTAATTTTCATAAAGTGTTCTTATTTCGTCAAATGTTTCATTTTGGTTTGTGGGATCATCGATTAATGTTAACATTTCAAGATGTCAAGGTGCATTAGCAATCGTTTATTAGTTGATCGAATGTGCATTAACATTACAGGTGATCAATGTTTGTACGTAACGTAAATAAAGCATCTGACATTGTTAAATATTGCTGTAGTCACTCAAAAGTTTAAACTAGATTTTACGTATGTTCCATGTTCCACCAACTGGGTATAAAAAACACGAAATTAAAAAAAAAATGAGTGTACGTGTTCGTGTGCGTCTGCCTGCCTGCGTGCGTGCTTGCATTCTTGAATGTGACTGAATGTATTCTTAATCAGCCATTATAAGACTTATTCTTATATGTAGTATAATACGTTCAATCTTGAGACCCTAATGGAATAAAGAACTTCTGAATTAGAAATTAAAATAAAAAATCTTATTTTCCTTACCTATTCTATTAGAATACGAGAAAAACAAGTTTTCAACAATAGGATCAGGTTTATGGCACCAACAATACAATAATAAAGTTTTTCACTTGCCGCTACTTTCTCACCGTCTCCGCACTTTGGAAAGAATTACACACAAATGTATAAAACATGTTCTCAAGCCTAACTTTGGACAACCGTTGTCCCGCGTGTCTAAAGTTTAGGCGAAATGCTCATACATTCTAATTAAGAAATGAGACGAGATAAAAAGTCTACACTGCAAGTCTCAGTTTGAAGGGCGACAGACTGTTCGGAATGTTTATTCGTAAAAACTAATCAAAACTCGGTAGAGAGATGAGCGCGGACGCGAGGGCGCGTCGGCGGACGGCTGCGGCAAATAGAGCGATGCTATTCCAAGCACGTACCGCCGATGCCACCTTTCGACTATATGTATATTAACCCTCGGCTCGTATTTATTATATGACGTGGCTCTCCTCGTATCCCCATTTAATTATGGGTTTATCTCTTAAGTGTCGGATGTTAGGACGAGAGTAGGTTCATTACGACGCGGTGAACAAATGTTGTATCATTAAAAGTTTTGTTTTCATAATAAACACGCTGCGAAGGACGCATTGAGATCACGATATCTAAAATTATTATATGAACTACTTGTAATAAAATAAACACGGAGTACAAGATGGTCGTTAACAGTTTTTATTTTGGCCGAGTTTAGATCATCAAATGGCACTTTCACATGAGCTATTTGGCGGGGAGTCGTTCGTTTTCCGCTAACCATATACACATGCACATACGTACATACGCATGTGCGCATTTTTTTACAAACGATTGTGATGAGGTGGACATACAAGTGTATTATGAGCGGGGACTCTCATTGGATTAACGCCCGTAACAGCTTATAAATAACTACGCCAAGAACGAGGAGGCATCTGTCGTCGTTTTGTCGGCCGCGGTCGCTTTTATGTATCTGTTTTTACATTGTGCTGTTGTTATGTTTTAGACATCTCGCTGAAGAAACATCACAACAATAGACGTTAAATCGTGCTTCCTGTACTTGTATTTTCTGCTTTTAAACCCACATTGTTGACTTAAATATTTTGGGCGGATTGACTTTCGCGCAAATTATCTTCGCTCTTGATTATTTGCGTAGATAAATCTTTATAATCTCGCGATAAAAGTTATCACTTTGCATAAAAAATGTGGGAAGTCGTGTAATAAAATATAAAACATTCTCCGTACCCTTTTAAAAGAACGTAATAAATAAAGGACTTAATAAATGGATAATAATGTAAAAAAAAGGAAAATTTTGTAATAAATGTAGTGGTCGACTTATTTAATCATCCTCATCATAATAGTCTAACGTTCTATTAGAACTATTTATGTGCACATAAATATTGACTATTCTGTTAGAATTATGTGTTAAGTTCGACTTTCACTATTTGACTAATTTTGCTATTTTGACTAAATATGACATAATTTTAGTATTTAGTACAATATCGTAGTGGTCAATTAAACGGATATTTATTGTAAAATAACGAAACGGAAATACCACTGAGACATTATAAAGAAATGAAGCAGTGCATGAAATTATTGTTCATTGTTGGATGAGAGCTGCAGGCGGCGGCGCTGCGTAACAACTGTTGCCATTCTTGAGTAACTGTCGCGGGCATTGGTTGTTTGCCAATTTTGTTTGTTTTAAAGGTGCAATTTGTGCAGCAGCTATGCACTTGAGGTCGTGAGCGCAGCTGACACTGAATCTTAATGGATTTTCTTTTATCACCTCAAGGAACCAATTCTCGCACGTCTGATCATTACACTTCGTCAGAGTTGTGGAATTAACTTTGTTTTCCAACTTTTTTTTTAGAATTGAATTAATGTATTTTTTTGTGCTAGCTGTTGTTTTGGACGACTTATCCTGAACGTCCGGCGAGTAGTGTGCTAGCTTCGCTCGCATGTCGCTCGAGCTCTGATTGGGGGTTGCGCTAATCTTACAGAGGGATCAGAAGCCATAACTCAAATTTGTTCAGGACATGCCTACATAACATATATATTTCAAAGTACTGTGCATATTTAGACTTCTATTATATATATATATATATATATATATATAAAAATATATATTTTTTTTTTTCGTAATTTTAATATCTCTCTATATGAACAGTTCAGTGTAAGTATTGTAGGCTCCTATAATTTCCTGCCGATATGAATCGAACCTTGCAGCAGTTTCAGTACACCAGAAGACGTAATTTTTTTTTGCTGTTTACAATCAGTCAGAACTTCCAGGATGTACGGTTTCTTTTACCAATAGTTGTGACAATATTTTTCGAATTTTCCTAAATCGATTCCACTTGTACTAGCGATTATTTTAATATCTTTCGTCGAATAAGCTTCTCATCTATGCTAGCAATATTTCAATCGTAAAATACCTTCACGCGCTATTTTCGTTTTTGTTTATGTTGCCATCATTTTTGTTGTCATTGATTCAAATTGCTGGCAAATGGTATTTCTTATCTTTTTTTTTGGTATTCAACCCGAGTTTTGCTCCATTTTCTTATTGGCTTTAAAATCGGTCTGTATAATAAATACAAAAAATCGGTCTGTATAATAAATACAAAATACGAAAAGCTTGATCAATGCGTGAATAAAGCATTGACGCGTGGATCAAGCTTCCCACCCACGGTTAGAGCTACACCGTTTGATTTTTTTCGAACGAGGTCAAGATCATTGATTTGGGAAGAGCTTGCGCCGTACATATAGTAATTTTCCTGTACTTGATTCGAAAATACTTTCCAAATATAGCCAACATTTACAGAAAACGAATTCCTGTTTCTCAAGAAAGTTACGTGTTTCTATTCGCATAACTGTAGGAGATACAGTGACTATTTGTGATTTCATATTTTCGATGGCATTTTTGTTAACGCCGAAATAGTTTTCTTTAGAATTATTTGAATGGACTGTCGATGGAGTCTTTGATTGAAGATATTTTCCGGAAAATAATGTTCCTTCCGGAATAGGCCCATCGTACCAGTCGTATCTGTAATAGTACAATTGGCATAATGTACGTATACGAATCTACATCATATTATTGGGTTGAATGTACGCTCCGCGATAAAACTACCGAACAGCAGACAAATGTTTTCCAATGAATATAGACTATTTATGAAAAATATGAAACGCAAAAAATTAATAACATTATTATGAAATGACCATTGTAGATAAGCATTTAAAACCTGACAAATTCCTGCGATAAAGTTACATACAACGTATAAATATTTTAATTAACTCAATTAAAAACCAATTTAGGATTAATGATGTGAAGAGCCTCCATTCCTTCTTTTGTCGCCATTATGCGTTAATACTTCTATCATTATATTCAGCATCGATTCTTACCTCTTCTTGATACTTTATTCATCTATAGCTCTCCGCTATCGTCTCGTACGCTTCTTTAGGTAATTAATGCTTTCACTTTTCTTTCATGCACAGACAAGATATCCCCAACAATTTTTTATGATGTTTAGGTTCTAAAACCAGGGATTTACGTAAGAGTTCCGATGTCTTTATCTTTGAAAAATTATGTTACCACCCTCGCCGAATGTACGTTAACTCCTACAATTTCGCTTGCGTGTCTATCCAATTGTTCACCTAATAATGTCAAATATAGGTTGTTATTTGTCGTCCCTTAAATTATATTTCAGTTTCTCCTTTATATCCAATTTCAGTCCAGATAATCAAGTCACTGCCACGTTTTCAGTCGTTGACTCGGGAACTTTTGGTTTTTATTTTAAGTAATAAAAATAAAAATTGCCAAGAAATCCATCGAGACTATCTAAATGAAATTTTCTTCATGTGAAAAATTACTTTCCATTTTTTCTCCAAACTATGTGCTTCTGTGTAAAAGTTAATTTCGCCGTTTTGTGTTTGGCAGTAGTGGTTTGCGACGTAATTATTATCTCTGGAGATGTGATGTTTTTTGAGATTTTATCAATTTCAGTTATTGTTGTTTACCCCAGTTTCTTCTGCAATTTATCTCGCCGTTTGTAATGAACGAATTAAATGCGAAAGAATGAAATGCGTACCGTGGTACCATTGTTTTATCTTTATCGCTTATTGGTCTTTTATTGTATATTATTTTTGATAATATTTACATAATTTTTGAAATTTATGTCACATTATGGATTTTTTATATTTACTTTTTTTTATATTGGTTTTGCTGATGGTATTTTTTCCTTGGGACATTCCCAAACAGAAACTAGTGGAATTATGTGAGTTTTCACATTTTAAGCGAATTTTCGTCGTATTTGCCTGTCCTAAAGCAAATTGATAATATTTTATAGTTTTGTCGCATCGCCTTTATCTACCATAATGGAAGGTTATGAGGCACCTAACTGTATTAAAAAATAAATAGCATTTCTAAATAGAAACTTTTAATGATAGATAAAGGACATACGGATGACTTAAAGTAAATTTTGGGAACAGTTTTGTTGCGGAGTGTATTTGTTCATCGAAAGTTTCATCGACAATCCACGTATTTTCATCAGCAGTCACACTTGGAGGCGGTATTTAATGTTGGAAGTGTTTATAAAGTGCAAGACAAGAACTTGTTTAATGTCTCCGCTGACATTAAGCGTTTTTTTTTTGATCAAGAAATAAAGTTGGTAATTTAATTTTTTTTACTGGGAATATTATTTTTGCCTCAAGAAACATTTGTTAATTTGAGAAAATATCAGCGTTATGGACCCTACTATTATATGAGATGCGCTGACCTGTGTTAATTTAATTATCTCAGAAAAAAAGGCTAAGGTCTCATAAAATGGCATCTCTATAGGTACTTAGAGATTGAAATATCCTTTCTTATATACTAGTGTTTTTGGACTTTAAACCACTTTGAAAGCTGATAATTTCGACAAAGATCACACTGTAAATATGTTTCTCTCCTTAACAACGAGAGTTACTACAAATCCAATTTTCTAAATATATCGCACAAGTATACTAGGTTTACCAAGAATTTCTATTTCACATATGACGGTGCCATAGTATATTGCGTTAATCAAAATACTAATGGCCTTTGACGGCGCGTCCCCGAGTCCCAGTTGGCGTGTGCTTATGACCACACGATAAAAGTGAAATTTCTAAATGTGTGTCTGTGTGTATACATATATAAAATTACATTGATATTATATGAGGGATATTAGTTCGGCGAATCAGGAACAATGAGGAATTCAGGAAAATAAAATATAAATCAAATAGGTACGATTAAAAGAGTAGTTCACTTGATCGACACCGTAGGGAGCCGAGTTTACCCGATTCAGTTTCACCGACCCGAACGTGTCGGCTGACTTTCTTTCACTGCTCAGAAAAGTGCCTATCTATAATCATAAAGTTCAATGCTCACAAAAGTCGCTTTCTATATTTTCAAAGTATATCTATATTTATATATAGTTTAATAGACATAATAAGTATTCTAAAATGTTTAAATTTTGATATAAAAATGTGTGTGAACAGTACCCCTGTAGCGCGAGTTCTCCTCCCACATAAGAAGTTTTTTTTGCTTAAAGTGTTTTTACTTTTTTTAGTAAAATTGACTAAAAGTTTATCAACCGAGGCACGCATCCTGAAGCCGAACAAAATGCGCTATGCTAATTAACAATTTTTGTAATATTTACGATGTGTATGCTTCGTCGTATCGTCGTCTCGAGTTTTCGCTGTGTGCTGAATATGTTCACTCTCCTAACTTTTAATATAATTAAACATAATTTTATAAAGTAAAGCTTTATCGTAATATAAGTTAATTGGTATATTCATTAAATCCTAGCCGTAGATAGTATTTTATACATAAAAAGCAGGTATCGAGAAAGTCGATAACGAAAATATTCCAATATAAATTTCACTCTCGCTCACATGAAAAAATGCAAGGATTTTGCCAATTACTGTTGTAAACAGCGTGGACGGCAAATACGTAGTACAGCTAATGAAATATTTTTTGTTACATATAAACCTATACATCGCAAATATGTGGACGTCTTATATAGTTATATACCATACGTATGTAACTATAGAAGGCATCTGTTAAACTTAAATTTGTCAATTGAAGGAAAATTTAAAAGCGATTCTATTGTTTGGATTTAAAATGCCGTATTAAGTGTGGACTTTTGTTTCTAAATCGTTTTTATAGCTTTTCTTTCTAATTCGTTTTTATAGAATCGTTATAAAATATGAATTATCATATTGAATTTCGATTTCCTATAGAATTTATTTAATTTGTTTTATTAATTTCTTTTGGGATCCATAGTCAAAACGGCAAAAGAGAAACGGATGTTATGGATGGATCGATGAATTGATTAAATCCTTCTATATAACAGCATCATAACCTTTTTAGTTTAAGATCGATTGTGATGAAATATTACATACAGGACTACGTAGTTGCATTACATGAATGTAGAGATATATAGAAGAAACAATTCTTGTTTTTTTTTTAAAACTAATATCTAATCAATCGACATTAACCATATATCGGTTGAGGTTGAAATTTTTTTCTCATAGACCTCATTGAGAGAGATGTCATTGAAGAATTTTTTTAAATGTTGTCGTAAATGTTTAGTAATCATTTTTCATAGGGTGTCTCCGCTGTGATATATGTCTCTAAAGCGATTGGCTGTATACCACAGCCCCTTCCCTTCTCCAGTTCCTTCCCCAACTTTTAACCAAAAAAAATTTGAAGATAATAGTGTAAACGAAATTCAATAAGTACTCCAAGTATTAATAAATAAAAAAGAAAATAAAAAAGTGTATATATATATATATATATATATATATATATATATATATATGTATACATACGTGTGCGTGTGTGTGTATGTATATTTATATTTACATATCTAACGTCTGTAAAAGGTATATTAAGCAATATATTTACATGTTAAAAAATAATGTCAATATTTATTGTTGAATTAATCTTGAGTTGGTGGAACCGTTTGCTGAGATATTTCTTGATGACGAATCCGGACAAATAGTCGGTATAACTCTTGATGTTACCAAGCAGAATATGTAAAAGAGGAAATGCGATGATGGAGCTATGGTTTGTGTATCCTCAACCATAGGCTATACGGATTATACAGAAAGGGGCGCATGACTATAGACTAATTATTTTCACATTTATCAACAATTTAAAAGTAATGCTACCTGTGCATTTAGTAAAACTGTAAATTTTACGTCCATACATTGAAAGTATTTGAAAAAAACTAATTGGAAGACCATGGATAAGTGATAGAATGTGTGAAGATCATTCTTGGAATATTTGTGTTTTTGTTTTGCACGCATTACGTAAAACCTTTTTACTGAATTAACATGGAGTTTTAGAAAGGACATTGCGGTCAACTTGAAGCAATATTTAATTTAATTTCATCGTAATCCTTTTATTTAATTACAAGATATATAGCGAATTTAATATTTTCAAAAATTAATTCATATTAGTATAAGAACAACAAAGAAGCTATCGACGCCGACTAATTACACAGACGTAGTGTACCTATGTACGTCAACAGATGCTGGGTTAGAGCTGCCATACGTCCTGGTACACCGGGACATGTCCCGGTTTGAAGCTGGTGTCCCCATGTCCTGGTCAATGATTCCATTGTCCCGGTTTGTAAAATATAGTACTAACTTATGATCAAAGTCTTACACGGCCGTCGAGAACCCCCGCCCAAACCGTACCGGTATGCCCGCGTTCGCACACCTCCCTCCCGCTCGCAGCGTATTCATATTAGTTGGCAACTTGCTTGCGCTACAGTCAATCGCGTTACCTCTTTTTATCGATACCTATAAGTACAACGATTGTATCGTAATAGCCATGCCAAAAAGAAAATGCCCTTTTTCTGACCAAGAATGGTCGTATATCAAAAAAGCAAGAAACGATCACGAAGCTTTGTGTACGATTTGCAGCATATATATATATATATATATATATATATATATATATATATATATATATATCAGTTAGTCATGGCAAATCCAGTGTCAAAGACCATATTCAAAGCAAAAATCACATGTTCAAATTATCAGTTGCATCAATATTTAAAGATATATCATCATTTATGATTAAACAAACATCCCCACATTGATATGCACTGTTGAACCGGCTAATGCTTATAAAGTTGTCAAGCACCACCAATCGTTCAGCTCTTTAGATTGTACGACAGAATTGAATGCAGTCGTGTATCCGGAAACGCGGCAAAATAATCAACTGCGAGAACCCAAGGTACTGCAATAATCAAACACATTTGTGCTCCAAACTCCATTGCGAAAATTAAAACATAAATATAAAATGTTCCATTTTACAGATTATCGACCGATTCCAGCAATACTAAAGCTGAAAAGATGTTTCCATTGTTAATATCATATTTTACGGAAACGGAAGGATTGAAAATTAAATTATAAAAACTAGACATACCGCCAAGCGAGACATCTGACACAGTTATTTCATACTGTATTAAATCGTTATAGGATCAAGATATCCCAATATAAAATATTGTCGCCTTCAGCGCTGATAACACAAACGCAAACTTTGGGGGACTAGAAAGACGTGGAGTAAATAATGTTTTCTTTAAAATAAAATAAATTTTCACCAAAGGTATTGAAGGAATTGGTTGCCCAGCGCACATACTCCACAATACAGCTTCTACTGCCAGTTCTGACTGTTCTGTCTATTGATGTGGAGTCTATTGCACTGAAAATTTACAAGTATTTTTCTAAATTTACTGTGAGAGTCGAGCGTCTTAAGGAGTTCTGTGAGTATGTAGAGGTGGCTTACAACAATATACTTTCTCATTCCAGAAGTCGATGGCTTTCACTAATTTCAGCTGTCGAACGATTACTAAAGCTATAGGTGCCATTAAAAATTTTTTTCGCAGCTGAAGAAAGGGTCCCAAAAGCTATAGTCGACTACTTTTCTAATCCTTTATTACAGTTTTACACTGTTTTTGTGCACAGCTATCGAAATGAAGAGTATTGTAAAAATTGAGAGACAGGTTACAAAATCAGTATTTTAAACAGTTATAATCAGGAAACCAAACCAGACAACTGTATAACAAACTGAAGAATGAAGGTACAATGAATATAAGTCACTCAGAAACATTTGACCAAGAGACTCGAGATTTCTTCAGCACTGCCATCGGATATCTCGAACAGTCGACTGAGAAAATTACACATTTTGATGTTTTTGCTTGGATGAAAAAACCTATAGAATATTTAAATCGAAAAGGTACAGTGGTAGACGATTCACTGTATGAATAAAAATCGAAAGACATGTTAGAAAAGTGGATAAATTAAAAAAAAAACAGGAGAACCATAAAAAAAGCAAATCTTCGCAAAATGTGCCAATATCTCTCATGTGCTAAATGTGCCAAGATCCCTGGCCACAATGATCACGTGAAACGAGTGTTTTCGTTGATCTCTTCGCAGTAGACAAAAGAACGTAGTTCACTCAAAGTGAGCACAGTGGAAAGCATCATTCAATGCTTATATAATTATAAAATGATATGCATTGAATTTTATAATTATGTTAAAGGTGAAAAAGAGTTACTTAAAAAAGCTAAAATTTCAGAAAAATATAACTGGGCGAAGAAAAGTAGCAACGGGAAAGAGGCGTATACTAACAAAAACTATGATGTTGACTTTTTCATAGATATCCTTGATTGTTTGCATTTTAATTTCTCACTATCTAAAATTACAAGCATAAATTCCTAGCCCAAAAATGTCTGACTTAACTAGTATGTTGATTAAAGTTCCTATAATAAATATATAAATGATAAAATGTTAAACTAGTTTTAGAATTATCGTCATGATATCTCCAAATGTCTCGGTCGACTTTATGGCAGGCCTACACTAATACACCTATATTTGAATATTTTATATATATTTTAATTATTATGGTATAATATTGCTTAATATTTTATTTTTGTAGTTTAATATTATATTATTGATGTTTCGTTTGTGAAATTGTTTGCACAGTTAGGGTACTCGTAAATGTTTTAATTTTTTACATGCTAGGAACACACTTAAGTAGTTGTGTTTCTAACGGGATTTTACTTTATTCTATCCTATATTTTCTATTTTGTATAGTTTCATTTTCATTTTTATTTCGATAAAATGAACCCATAGCAAATTTAAAAGTAGGTAGAGAGACTAATCGCGGTATTTATAAAACATTACACTATACGTGATACGTTCCGGTTGACGTTGGAAGGTAAAGCCATGTAATTGAGTCACTACCAATGTCGCATACATGTCCATGTCAATAAGACGATGATGAGTCAATATTTGCAGCAATCGACAGAAGCGCTGATGAGACGATAAAAGTGAACTGTCAATATTCACAAGGTTATTATAATATTTAAATAATAAAAACTCACAATTGCAATGTATTGGAGGGATGAGATACACATGAATAATGTAAATATACGTTATGATATTTACCTACTTAAGTTTAAGTTAATTTTTACCAACTTTGTAATTTATATGGCATTCGTTTACTTAATTTTAAGCTAACTTTTGCTTGGCTTGTAATTTACTTGAAGGAGACTATAGTTTCGTATATTAAACTTGTTTGCGTTAACTAATCAGTAACATCATCCCTTTAATTGGTAACTTAATGATGTTGTAAATGTGAATATTTATACGGGATGTAACCATACGTATATTAAAAATGTCGAGTTATTAGGTACATTGATTTGTTAATACAAAAATCCGTCTATGATCGAGTTAAACAGTACAGAATCAAGTTTTGTTTTTATTTTTATGGATATTTATTGGAGTTTCTTAACGGAATTACAAAAAATCACTTGCGATTCGGCATGTCTGTCTATGGACCCACGAACCCACCTCTAATGGAGAAGCCAAAGCAACTTTCATGTTGAACAGTGAAAGTGATAATTTTTATTACTTCTCTATACAAAATTCAAATAAATCTTGTGTCATTTTTCCCTAATTCGCGTGTATAAATAGAACGTTACACAGTGAAACAGACGTGCTTTTCCGCTTCCAACTGACTTCACCCCCTAAGCTGCCGTCGTGGTACCCATATAAATAAATAGCGTCTCCAGCCTGCCGCTGTTAGACGCTATACGGACGTACCTCCATATATGTGTCTGTCCATCCGTATGTTACTGCATTATAAATCTTACAATTTACAGAGAGATGTGAACACGTAGAAATAGAGTAGAAAATTGTTTAAAAAGAGTATCTTCCCATTTACAATGAACTTGGAGGTGAATTTTCCTGATGAAGTCCATTGATCGGTAGTAACATTTCATGACACGGAATCTCATTTTCGAGATATGAGTACAAAGTATGTATGTTACAAGATGGGAAAAAATCGGATAATGGATTAGTAAGAACTTCATTTAAATTATTGTTTATAAATATGTTATTGATAGATTTACATACTATAAAGTTTCATGATGTCAAGTTTTATAATTATGAAGATAGCTTATATCCGATAAAGAAACTGAGGTATACAACATCAAATAGCTACAGCTATTTGATATAATTTACCTCCATAGGGGAGGTAGCGACTGACTGCTGAAAAAAATCGCGTTTTACTAATTTCCACACGTGTTCTTAAAACGTATCGTTCCTACGTAATGTTCAGAATCGGTGTAGTAACAGAAAAACAAGACCAAGAGACAACACTAGAATTATAACTAAATATTAAAATCGCTTTAATCACATTATAATTTATTTTCAATTTATTTCATTTCATTAAAATGTAATAAGTTGATCTGATTACTAGAGATTTGCGCTAACAAATTTACGAGCATAAAAGATTATTTCTTAATAAATATCTTTCCATTATATAATGAGCAAAGCAGACATTTTGTTTCTCCTAATACCAAATTGAGTTTATCTCAAGAGTGTTGCGATATATTCCTTAATTGCTCTCCAGTTAATGTCATTATGTAAACTTTAGGAGTAACTTTCGAATAAAGCCCTGCTTCTTAATCAAATTGTAATTATATTAACTGTTACACGCATCATAGTTGATATGCAAAATTATTGTTATTGAATGTATCTTAAACACTGAGGGAAGTAACTGTAGCACGCAGCGTCGGCGTACACGTGTCCGTTCACGTGTCTTTTGTAATCCTAACGATACTCGTGTACTATATTCCATTAAAAATAACTACATGTAAAAAGGCCTAGTTTGTTTGCCCTGCAATTTTTTGCTGGAAAAAAGATTTGTTTACGCCTTTGCTATAATTAATAATGCCAATGGCTATGTTCGTGTAAATTCAAATGACTGATAAATGAAGGACTTGTTTTCTTCTATAACGTATCAATACTTACTAGCATTCTTTCTTTATTCTTCTTTTTTTTATAGGCTTCTTTTACGAGTAATTTGTTTTTAGTAAATTATCAATATCTTTTAAAATTTGTAACTAATATTTGTTTAATTATATTATATTTATTCTATTCATGATCAATTAATTAAACTATAAATGATTGGAGATAATACTTAACGTGAATGGACATCGTGTCTTTCGGAACTTAAGATTACTGCGATTTTCAGAGTGACGTGAAAATTTCGTATTATTGTAACTTCCTTTTTAATGATACCTAATAATTTGTAACATTTTAAATGTTTCATTTAATTTTTTATTTGGAAATTATTAGATTTTTTTTTATTTTGTAGTATTGCTTGCTTAATTATCTAACGACATAAAATACCGTAAACTTCCTGACGTTAGGGTAATTTTTTTAATTGTAACCGCTATAACCCAGTATTGTAAAACTTAAACTTAGTGAGCGCAATATACTACTCTGATTAGATAAATATTTCCAGTGTGTTGTTAACAATTTCCAACTTTTGTATTAAAGTGAAATGTACACCACACTAGAGACCAATTCTTATAGTGGTAGTTAGTTTCCCATAAGAAGGATGCCGTCCCACTTAGTTCCACTGATGGGAACAAATGGTTCACACATTTTAACTGATTATATAGAAAGACCGTTGCTAGTTATATTTAGACTATTAGATTTAAAAATAATGGATGGAATTTTATGTGTCATCTTTAAGCCAATTAATACTTGCGAGGTTTAACCTTCAGAATCGGTTGAAATTCACGTGGCAGGTTTAATCCGGATGTTGAAGGTTAGGATATAAAATTATTATCTGGAAACATGAAGATTTTTATTATTAATAATAATTTTCGGCGCTTATGTTTTAACACATCCTGGCGTTCTAAGCTACTTTAGGAAATTTTCCGCACTGGCTAGGTAAAATATAATTTTTTCTTTTAAATTTTTATATTTTTAATTTTTGACGTTACGATAAGCAATGTGACAGATAAATACACAGTCGTTTCCTGTTATAAATTTTTTATTATTTTGATTTGATATGTGTCTTTAATACAGAAAATTTATGTGGTAAGTGTTTAGTGAAAGTAACCTTAAATATTCAATTATATTAAATTGATCGCATTGACTTTCTAGTTGTACGTCATTTATTTTTAATTATGTATTCTTGCAACGATAATTCACAGGAAAGTTGAAACTTATTTTTCTTTTCACGTTTTTGTTATGATTTATGGGGTAATTTGAACTCTTTAAATTTAATTATATTATATAATTGTATCTCACTTTTATCTAAATATTATCTGTGAACGTGTTGAAAAATGATAAATGTTTAATTCGTTAAATGCCTCGTATTTCACATTTTTTCCACAATATGTACTTCAATTGAAATTGTTGGAAGTTCTTGCAATTAAGAATACAAGTTCTTAATCCAATCGAGTTTTATTGAGCAATAATAATTGTATTAATATTGAAACTTTGATTTAATTTTAATAACACTAAATAATTACGTGTTACCATAGATTATGTTGCAAGTTTTCTTATTCTGATTAAGTTAATTTTTCATTAACTTAGAAAAGGATTGTTGATTAGACTGTCATTACCGGAATATTATTTTTTGATATTTTTAACCCTTACACGCACGTTAGGGTCTTTGAAATCAAGACGATTGATTTCACGTTTAATTTACGAAATAATACATTTTTATTTGTACTCTTTATAAAATATAATAAGAAAAGTTTTTCTGAAGTGTACTAAAATTATCCACCTCGAATACCCTGGGGCCTCAGAAAGAGAAATGGCTTAAGTGTGCCTGTCTGGATTAAGCACTTATTTTCGCTACTTTTTACTTAATTTCGCAATATTTTTTATGGGATTTTGGTTAGAATAGTATTTTTCTTATACTACTACAGCAACAAATAAAGATAGCTATTAGTGAATGTATTCGGCTTCTTGAAAATAAAACATGTAAGTAGAATTGCAAGAGTATAAATTAAATAATAATACAATCTTTACGGAAAAGTCATATTATTTACAAGCATCTTTGTAATTTTTTAATACTTGTATTAAGTTGTACACGCGTGTATTCACTTGTATTCACGTTCTATCGATAATGAACCCGCTGAATAAGAAAACTGAGACTGCTAAACCGGAAAAGCGGCCTACGATAACATGCGCCGTGTAAATATTTATTTTCTTCCCCCGTTGTTCTTATTTCAAAGCATAGATGGTCACGTCTCTCTAATCGATGAGTACATCGTCTGACGGATGAACAGAATCATCAGATATATTCAATATTTGATTAACCTTCACGTAACGAGACACGGGTGGACACGTGCGAGTAACGATAGCTTCTAAAGAGGTAGCGACAATGACGAGAATTAGTCCCCAGATAACGGTGGCTGCGACGACCCCTAAACACGTGACACATAAAGTAGGGAACGACTATTTTGCCCTATTCGTGTGTATTTATATTTTCTTCATAAAGTTTTCGATGTGTAAAGTTAATTGTAAAGAAGGCACGGCATAAACATTCTTGTCCTAGCCTTTTTTTTATAAAATTAAACCAGCCGGTAAATTTACCATCAGTTGTAATACGAAGTTTCTGTCTGAATGTAATAATTATAGAAAAAATTGAAATATATAGAAATTATACTATTAGTATAGTTTCTTTTTCTAGCTTTACATCCAATAGTATCTATACATGGAATAAAATTGTAACAGTGTAAATTCTATACATTGAAAGTATTTGAAAAAGAGTGATTGATTTTGCGTATTGAATGATAATAGAAGCCGGAAAACCTTTTTTTAGAAATTGTGTCTGTATGTATGTTACTTATTTTGTGCGTTAATCACGCAAAATCTACTGGACGGATTTTGATTAAATTGAGTATGGTAATAATTTATAACCAAGAGCAAGATATAAGGGTAAAAAAATATTTTTCTTATTCCGAATTTCACATTCTAAAAAAAGAATTTTTGGACTTCTATTATCATTTATACACTAAATAAATCACACTTTTTAATATATTTTCCATGTACAGAATATATTCTGTTACAACCTTATTACATGTATAGATTGTTTAAATGTATCAAACACTTTCTAATTCAACTAGATTGTGTTTAGTTATTGGAATCACGTTTGACTTGTGCATAAAAATATTATAACAATACTTTAGACGAAGCTATATATACATATATATATATATATATATAAATGTACATATATATATATATATATATATACATATATATATATATAAATATACATATATATATATATATATACATATACATATATACATATATAAGATTGGATGTCGTGACGACGACAGCGATACTGAGTAGCGGGAGACATAATTTTATCTTGGAAGTTTTGAATATCACAACTTCTACGAGAGCGGAGAGTTGGAAAAAGTTAGCTGGGAAATATATCGATGGTTGAATTTATGAGTACTTAGTAAAGAAACTTCTTTTCTGAATATATTTTCTCTTTTGGTTATGGCAAAAAAAATTGAACTGAAAAGTCATTTTGAAATTTTTCAGCATTGAACCTATTAACCCTTGTTGTATTTATTATTATTTAGAATCTGAGGCGAAGTTTAGGGTATACTTCACAGCACTGTATAGATAATTCCTAAACCTGATTGTCAAAACGACGGATTCGCAGGTCAGTCTTGGCTTTGGTTCCTTTAGGCTTGAGGTTGAGACATTATTGCAAAACAACCTTAGCTTATGTAACGTTTTAGGGTTCTGGTTAATTTTAACAGTTTCTGTTATAGTTTCTCTGTTGCGAAATGGGCCTCACGGTGTTAGCTAATTCAACGGGGAATCAACATAATCTAATGCATTAATTACTGGATAACAAGAAGTTGAATTTTTTGTAGCTTCAACCTTTATTCAAAATTGCTGAAAAAAGATGTTACGCTCTGCATAATACCAACAAAATACATCGTTATTCACGTTTGAATATGAAGCGGTGCAAGTGTTTTTTCAAGAAAAGGAATATTGGCTATACTATTAATTAAATAATTCAGCGTTTTTCTTACGTTTTTTTTTTGTACACATTATCTTTATGATAGTAAAGCGTGTGATAGTAAAGTGGTGCAATTGTTGTCAAGAAAATAGATTATCATTTGAACTTGGGCTCGGATTACCATTAATTATTCGGGGGTATGAACCAAGTAAAAGTACAGTGATATGTTTACCTCAATACATGTAAGTCTTACATCACTAGCGCCAGCGTTCCTCGTAAGTATTTTCTACTGGTGTCATAATTCTCATATAGTCAAATAGAAGTGGAGATAGTAGACTTACCGATGTCCACATGGCAGATGCATGACTGATTAGTTACCCGACTACGGCAGAGAAAGGTTTATATATTTCATAGGCTATGTATGTGTGTATGTATGTCCATATGTATGTGAATTAATTTGTTCTTTCGTACAGATTAAACTACTCAAGTGATTTCAACAAACGAAGTGTCCTTAAATTCGTCATGATTCAGGTGTGTGCTAGGATATATAATGTCATAAATTTTACAGGCCATGTATGTGTGTATTATGTGAGTAAGTTTGTTTCCCCGTACAGAGTAAACTACTAAAGTGATTTCAAAAAGTGAAGTGTTCTTAGATTCGCCATGATCCAGAGTGTGTGCTAGGGTATAAAATGTCATGAATTTCACAGGCTATGTATGAATGTATTATGTGAGTAAGTTTGCTCCTTCGTAGAGACTAAACTACGAAAGTGATTTCAACAAATGAGGTGTCTTTAGATTCGTCATGATCCAGAGTGTATGCTAGGGTATACAATGTTATGAATTTCACAGGCTATTTATGAATATATTATGTGAGTAAGTTTGTTCCCTCGTACATACTAAACTACGAAAGTGATTTCAACAAATGAGGTGTCCTTAGATTCTTCATGATCCAGGGTGTGTGCTTAGGGTATATAATGTCATAAATTTCACAGGCTATGTATGTATGTATTATGTGAGTAAGTTTGTTCCCTCGTACAGACTAAACTACGAAAGTGATTTCAACAAATGAGGTGTCCTTAGATTTGTCATGATCCAGAGTGTGTTTTAGGGTATATAATGTTATGAATTTCAAAGGCTACGTATGTGTGTATGTATTCTGGCTTTTCCGTTTTAACAAAAATATTTACAAATTACTAATCTCTCATTTTCTTCCATAAGATTTACATTTGTATATCACTAAGATCGTAGTTAGTTTATGTTATAGCTTTTCATTACGTGAAATTATGGTTGAAGTAATTTATGGATGTGATACGGTTGAATTACGGAATTGAAGGTGATCCTTTATACTTTCTCTGCATCTAGTTCCAAGTATTAAGTAGTAGTTGCAATTTAGCTTTTGTGCATACAGCACAAGCTGGATAAGTTTTTTCAAATTGAAATGTCAACTTCGTTTACTTCACTCCTAGATCAGATTTCGGCCGAATAAAGGGAACACACAAAATGTGATATTTCAAAAGGATAGTCGAACTAGGCTTGGGTTGTTGATCCTACGGGATGATTGGACTGTGACCCCCAGAGTTCATTTAGGACAGTTTGGCGATCCTCGTGTTTGTGGCTAGAACGTAGTATTGTATAAGTTATATGTAGCTACAAATTTGTTTTGTTGAATCATGATTGATCCATTAGAATTAAAAACGTTTCCAGCGTCACCGAGCGTCACATGAGCGTATATTCATATTTAGAAGAACAGTATTAAATATAGTTAATAATTTTTGAGTGGCAATTATCATTACGTAGGTATTTATTAATTACCATAACTTAATATTATAAATGTGGAACTGTGTTTGTTTGTTTCTTAACTATTAGCTCCGGATTCCTTCGGAAAAGGTATTTTTCTTCGCGTTAGTTGGCATTGCTACACGTCTATTTAATTTTTCTTTTCTATTTCTCAATATCGAACAAATGCATAGATATCCTCATAGTCAGTGGTAGGATATGTCTATGATAAAATGTAATTTTGTTACAAAAACCAAAAATAATGCTAGAGAAAAAAATAATTGCATTTTCGTGTTGAATGCAATATACATTGATTAATTGTTTTCTCTTCTATGAATACAAGTAAAGGAAACGTCTTGTCTTCATATACTCTCTAGACGTCTATAACTTGATTCATCAGACTTCCATAACTTGATTCATCAGACCTCCATTACTAAAGTTTGTTTTTCGGTTCTAATTCTTCTGCGAAGCGTAGATAAAGAAAATTCCATTTTCGTGCAATTTTCCCATTTCTTAAAAATTATTAAAACCGTTTCAAACATTTCAGCATTGTTTTGCTAACCTAGACAGAAAATTGCTTGAGTTGTGATTTTCACGAATGAGACAGTGCGCCCGGCCATTGACCTACGGTTGTCTTAATTTGTCTCATTACGCCTTTATTGGTGCGCTTATTCTAATAAGTCTACTGGAATTTTGTGTCAAAAATAATTTAGTTGTTTTTTCTTTTTCTTTTAAGTATCACTTAAACTTCAGTCAGCCATATATTACTGTCTGTTAATTAAAAGGTCATGATCTTATCCGAATTCTTATATCTAAACTCTGTTCGTAAGCACTAACTGAATAACGATTTGGCCTATTACTTTTATTAAAAATATTGAGTTAGCATTCAGTAAGGGGTTCAGGGGGGTCTGCGAGTATGTATGCTTTTGTATGTACTCACCGTGAGCTTTCAAAGTCTTGTCAAATTTGAACCGAGTTTCCGACTTCGGACTTATTTTATTTTATAGTGGCACGTACGTAATCATATGTTTAAGGATATTGAGGATGCCATTTTTAAGACGTAATTCTTTAAAGTTTAAAGCTAGGTTCTACAAAAACAACTGATAGGAAGTTACTGAATTCGAACAAGATAAATTTCAGAATCTGTTTTGGCATATGGATGACACTTATTGATTTTGGTTGCAATCAGAAAAGCAGTACCAAAGAGCTGCCAAAACGCAATCTAGTCCTGTATACATGAATAACCCTGGCAGGTCCGCAACAAAAAGAATAAAAAACCATGCGTACGTAGAAAAAAGATAGCTGTGACATTGCTGTCGTTTGCTATCGGTCATGTTATTTGACAGTTCAGATTTGGTAGTTAAATTTAGTTTGAGCGTATCTATTTTGGTGAGATACTGATTTCTGTATTTGGTTGTTACTTGGAATTTAGTTACTTCAATAAATTAATTTTAATTTTAAAAATTGTATTTTTATTTTAAAAACCTCATGAAACGAGAAATTACGTAATAATGTTAAGTGAACTCTGATCTAATATAATCCATATCATATTATGTCTATTAGAAAATATAATATTATTGAAATTTGGTTAGTTAGAAATTTGTTAGTTCTTCCACCAGATCACTCGTTATATGTGTATTTGTGTATATATATATATATATATATATATATATATATATATATATATATATAAAATATGTATATAAAATATGTAAATATTTTACTATCGGTTCGTTTTAAGATCCAGAATATCGCAGGATAGCTGAAGATATGGTCCGGGTTGGTCCGGGTCCGAACTGGTGGGGGGCATCACAGTTATTATAGCGACGATAAGTTCTAGTACCATCAGGATGGATTTTCATGCCTTGAAAGTGCTCAGTTCTAAGTCTTGTGATGGTGAGCACACGATTTGTGTTTGTTTTACATATCTGATGGCATAGTCTTTTGATGGCATTTTCTCCTAAATAATACCTTGTATAAGCATTCACGTCGCCAAGGGTAGTTCTAGTATTATGAAAATCACTAAGATCACGGCTTCTTTTGCAAGCTATCAGCTGATTCATTAATGCCTGTGTTAATTTTATATTCCTCTGTAGTGCCATAGTCGATTGTCTCTTTGCCAGAAATTTTGATACACTTTGCCAGAACATGTTCAATAGGGTTCTTTTTTTGTGCAGGGCCTAATAAGATTTAAGATTATTGTAGTGTGTTTAGTAGAAAAAAAGTTCTTCGAGTATTATCAGGTTGTCAGGATCAATACCAATTTCACTTCTGATTTTAGAGTCGTATTTCAATGTAGATGACCTTTTAAGTCTGTTTCTTTTGGATCAGTTCAATAAAGTTCTTTATGAAAGTGGAGTGGCACATATCTGCTAGTGTTTATTAATTTATTGTACATTTAAAAGAGCAACAACTCTTTTAATTGTATCTTAAGCCTTGTGATACATAATAATTAATTTTCTTTTATGTTAATGTTTATAAATTTATTAATCGAAATATTTAGTTTATTAGTAACATGTTTGTTTCAAACGCTTATGTATATATTATGTTATTACTTAGTTTTATAGGGTTTTATTCTATTTCATTCATTAGCATTAATTTTTAAAATGTACTAGTTTTGAAATAAATAAGCGATTGCTTATTTTTTTTCTGTAACTTCAACATTATGTGGTAATCTGGAAAGCGTATATTTATACAATGTTTATCTATCGTTGTTTTTCTTGATTTAAGACATCACTCGTAATGATATATGTCAGGATTTAGTAAACCGAGATAGAGTTAAGCCCTTATAGTTTAAACTTAGGTCGTACAAAAACTTAAGAAAAAGGCTCGTTGTTTTAGTAAATACATAGACATTTGGTAATACGTCTACAGTTTTTAATTAAAATCGATAGAGCGGTTCGAATTAAATTCGAAAATCGGGCTAAAGCACTATTGGTGTCGTTGCTATGGTTAGGTGGTTTGATAGTTCCATAGAACAATCAACAACCGTTCGCTGCTGGTTAAAGGCGGATTCGTAGCCTCATGGCAAAATCAGATTGTAAAGATGTTCTTTTATAACTCAGATAAGGGTGCGAAAACATTTAACCATGTTTAGGACATTATATGGTGAGATTGACTGATTTAGTATTAAATTATGACTGTGCCTCATTTTTATTATATATATGTGGTACACGCATTGCCTCATTTTGATGAAAGTTTTGTTTGTTGGATTTTCTGCCAGACTCATTGATTTTTTTTACTTTCTATAATATTATGTGATGACTTATTTAGACGAGTACGAACGTAATATCTAAGTATGACAAGAAAATGTTATAACATTAAACATGTAATATATTTTTTTAATTTTCACCATGGGTTTAAAATATACTTTGTGTACTTAACATCACGATTTGCTATTTTTGTTATATTTATTCTTAGAAGTATTTATGTAAAAGCAAATTTGAGATGCTCGAGGAGTTGAAAGATATGTACTAAGCGTTTCAACTTTGCTTTTATTACGTACACAGACTGTAATTTATCAATATTGACGACGTACTAGAAATATATTTGGAACGTGTTAAATATGCGTATAACTCCAGAATATCTCTTACAAAAATTTCTTTGTTTATGTGTTTAATACTTATACATTATATTGACTGGAAATGTAGTTCTTTTATTGGAATAGTACATCCGCCCACCAGTAACAAATATTAATATAGAAACTTTAGCAATCTGCAGGCAAGTCCCTCAGCTACTTTCATTAATACCGCATTAATCCCTAAAAGCGGCACGTGCCGTGTTTACTTCAGATGCCTTATTAAATCTGTTAATATTTTTGTATTTGGACGGCTCGTTTGAAGTTAGGTGGTTGTACGTATTTGTAATCTCTTTCGTACGAACCCACGCTATCATTTTCAAGTTTATACAGTTGCTATGCTAAATTTATTTTCAAAAGCGAAAGTTTCAACTTGCTTTAGGTGAAATTTTATATGAATCGTGTTCTTATATCGGTGTAAGTGGAATATTAATATACAGTATTGTAAGTAGCTGGCCATGTAGGATAGTCCGGGTTTAAGTCGAGTCGATTGTAAATGTAAGATATTTTGCTGATAATTATTACGTTAGTCTTTAGTTTTGATTTATCCACAAGCAATACTGCATTATGACACCTCGAAAGTGTGTCATTGATATTGTTGTACATTGAGTACATAACGGTGATTTTTTTTTATTTATTTTATGTTAAAAATTAGACTAACTTTTTTACCCTTTTGTTAATTTCTTAATGTTATATAAATTTCTCACGATACGAAAATGTCGTATTGTTTCGAACCAACCAAGTGCGAGTCGAACTCGCAAACGAAGGTTTCCGTAGCATCAAACAATATTAAACGTACAAGTTTGTGTTTCTCAAAGATGCTTTGAAAAAAGTTATTGCTGCGGTCGGTACCGGAAATATTCCATATCTCAAAAACTACACATTACTTATTCAAATCAATTTTCGTTGAAAGTTTATTTTAAGTTGTACTACCTTATTTTTTTGAATTTTACACACGTTAGTTGAATACTTGGAAGAGGGAGACGCACTTTTTAAGACTTTAGAAACGCATATCTCACCAACTATTAACTTAAATAGAAAGTTATTTTGGAATCTCTATATTGTTTTTAAGACCTATCTAACGATACACCAGAGGCCTTTGTGCAGTAGATTTTTTTTATCCCTCAGTTATATGTATGGAGTTCCACTCCTAATATGTTTTTTTTTCTAATTTCTATTATTTCATTGTATAGCGGCTCATAGAAGATATACCAACCAAATTTTATTTATAAACTGCTAATAGTGTCCGAGTAAAATGGCTGTGATATACTGACAGGATAGACGAACAGGATGAAATTATAATGATTCCGTTTTTACCACTTGGCTACTAAAGTCTAAACAATTACTTTAAACAGGTTAGTTATTTAGTGCCTCCTCATTGTTAGTTTTCGATATAATTATCATGCATTTAAACTACTTGCGGAACGGTTTGGTAATTGTTCAGTATGATAGTTAGACGTACTTATTTCGTATGTATGTATGGATACTTCAGGATTGGAAAATTATTTTAATTCCGTTTTTTTTTATGTATAACTAACTTTGTGCCGCGGTTTTGCTTGCGTGGAAAAGGAATTGTTTTGAATTGAAAAAAACAAGTACCTGTGGTGAAAACTTATATATTCATCCTCCTGACACAAGCTATGGTTATGAATAATATGAATATTCCACGGGGATCCTAGTAAGGAAGTAGGCAAAGTGTGAGAGTTAGTTAAATTAACAACACTCACTTCCGCACTTATAATATTAGTTAGGATAGTGCATTAAAGTGGGGTAGTTACACCTAATTTTTTTGTCAACATGTACTTTTTTTCCCTAATGAAACCTGTCAAGGTACGTTCTTTTAAAAAAAAAGAAGAAATCTCTAATAACAATTTTTTTAAGAAATCTCTAATAACAATTTAATAAGCTTTAATAAAACTTTAATATCGAGCTTTAAAATTGTACGTTTTCTATTTTTATCAGTTTCAATCAATTTTTTCTGTCCGGGCGAAAGAAGTATCTTTCACAAGTTTTCACGTAGAATTGGAAAACGTTTTGATTTTTTTAAAATCAAAATGGTACGATAACGAAGGTCATTGAAGAGGTTAATTTTAAACTTCTTTACAAGCTATATATCTTATAAACGACAATACCCAGGAAGCTGTAATCGGCCTCTAAAATTAAACATATTATCCTTTACGTGAACAAAAAAGTGAGAATTATTATGCAGAAAATTAACCCAAAGTTAAATGATGGTGTGACCGGAAAACATACAGAAAATTAAGCAAGTCGGCGCCTAGACCAGACAGAAGAAGACCACCTACAAGGTGGTTGCACAGTGTAGAGAAGGACTTAAAATTTTTGGGAGTAAACAGGTGGAGAAACCTTGCATCTAGTCGTACTACCTGGAAGGAGCGACTTGAGAAGGCCTTGGCCTGCACCAGGCTGTACTGCTGACAAAGAAGAAGAATCAATTAACCGACAAATGTAATATGTACTATTTAATTATCAAAAAAATAAAATATAAAAACGTGAAGCGAATTATTTATTATTAAATTTTTTATTGAATAATGAAACCAAAGAGGATTATTTAATGAAACCAAGGAGGATTGTTTGACAACCCCAATTTTTTAACTGGCTATTTGTTATCAGTATGATAAAATACTTCTAATCAATTAACCGATAAATGTAATATGTACTATTTAATTATCCAAAAATAAAATATAAAACTGTAAAACGAATTATTAATTATTAAATTGTTTAACGAAACCAAGGAGGATGGTTTGATAACTCCAATCTCACATTTTTAGCTTGCTTTTTGTCATCAGTATGATTAAAATACTTCTAATCAATTAACCGATAAATGTAATATGTATAGTACATATTTATTATTCAAAAATAAAATATAAAAACGTAAAGCGAATTATTCATTATTAAATTGTTTAATGAAACCAAGAAGAATTGTTTGACAACTCGAATCTTAGATTTTTAACTGGTTATTTGTTATCAGTATGATAAAATACTTGTAATAAATTAATCGATAACACGTGGTATTTGTCAAGGGAGGGTGGAGTCGTCAAGTGACGTTTCATCATGCGATTCCAAGAGCTTGTTGACGCTCTATCGGCCTCCAAATTAATACATGTAGGTAAATTAAGAAAATAAAATACACCTGAATCGATTGCCACGCGACGTTTATAACATTCGTAGTAATCGATTCGGGTCTTCGCACACCGCGGAGTTGAGGGGTAATAGTTAAGTTTATATAATTGGATGTTAGTCTATATCAATTAGGTTAGAAATAATGAACAATACAAGTAAAATATTTTTCTTACCCCTGCGAAAGATGTGCTTCATAGAAATAATTTGTACCCTTAAATATTTAAACTTTTATCTATCCAAATGTGTACGGTGCGCTTTTAGCGCGAGTTATACTCGTATTTAACAGGTTTTTATCTAAATAATCTAATTCGGATTACTATGGGTACCAATTATTTTTCCTATAAAATTCGTAAAATGCCAATGTTTTGGATGACTCGTGTAATGTTCGTTGTCACCTGGATTGTCTTGTAGAAATTGCCTATACAATAAACGAGATGAAACAGCTAACACCATAAAAATTCACTTACGAAAATTTCAATGTATGTAAGAAAAGAGAAAGCATGATGTTTAGAGAAAAAAAATAAAACTATGAAAGATACACAAAACCATACATATAAAACTATGAAATTGGTAACATGTTTGGTCGATATTGGCATCTGGCAAGGAGTAGAGAAATGGACTGTCCCTCAAAAATAATATATCTGCTTCTATATTTTCATAAAAATTTTAAATAAATTTTTAAGTGCGATAATGAGACTAATTAATTATATACATGTTAAGTAAATTATTAAGGTGTTTATGTATTTAATTTCACTTCAAAACTATCCAATTATATTAATAATTTTTACGTATTGGATATTCGGCCGAATACTAAAAATGTGGTCGAATACGTTGTGAATGTTCGTTAGGGCTCTAATTAAAAATTGACTACAAAGTATAGAGATTATAGTAGAATAAACCGGTTAAATCGGTTATAGATAGAGTCGATATCTTAAGCTGTAGGTAAAGTTAAAAAGCCATAATCATTATTGGTTGACACTTGACTGCCATGTCAGTCATATCTGATTGACATCCTAGTTTCCCAGGAGCCCGCGTCACTCGTATATTACTGACACGACCGGGTTTTACAACTTTTCTAGAGAGCCGTGTTAGTCAGACATGACTGGTGATCTCCGTACTTTCAAGAGTGTGGCACCAGGGTGAATTCAAGTGCGATGGTTGTGTTTGTGTAAAAATTATAGAAATTATAGCTGTTTGAAACGAGTTATTTATCTGCTACTTCAGCCGTATATGAATGAGATATTTATTAAAAAAATTACCATAAAATAAATACGCCGATTAGCATAGCACATGTATTTTTCCTATGTTTTATCTGAATGTAAATAAAAAATTACCATATTTTGATTTGGTGTCTGGGGATTTTACTGATTTCGCTGGGTTTACAAATTATTGACATTATGATAACATTTTTTTTATAATTGACATTATGATAACATTTTTTAAATAATTGACATTATGATAACATTTTTTACTGATTTCGCTGGGTTTACAATTATTGACATATGATAACAAATTATTGACATTATGATAACATTTTTTCAAATATTAATAAATTGTTAACATTTTTTCAGGCACGGGGCGAACAGCGGGCGTTCGTCCTTTTTATTCTCTATTTTTTTTTTTAATTTTCTTGTTACTTTTATATATGATAAGCCACTTAGTTTTAACCAATTTAATTGGATACAGTACTTCAAGCGTTTTAAAAAATTACAGTTTTGTATTTATGAGTGTTTATTTTATATTTATGAGTTTTTATTTGTATTTATTGAATATTTTTGAGTGTAATATTTCGATTTGCCATGTATACTCGTATCCATTGTCACTTTCACATTTTCGTAAACGGACGAGGAATGGAGACATATTTCTTAAAGATATTTTCAAATTTTGAAATATTTCTGACTCTCTCTTTCATCGTACATGATACATAAAATAAAAACAAAATTTTTTCGAGTAAATAAAATAAAATGTTTGCCCTCTCAAAAAAGTTCATACGGATATTTTTGAGTGTTATATATTGAAATGTACGGGGGTTAATATGTTTCATCACTTTGTCAAATTTCAATTTTTACTTCGAAAGTTGTCTTAGAAATACATAAAATGAGAATAACATTTTTTCGACCAAATAAAATAAAATGTTTGCTCTTTCAAAAATGTTCAAACGAATATTTTTGAGTGTTATATATTGAAATGTATGGGGGTTAATATGTTTCATCACTTTGTCAAATTTCAATTTTTACGTCGGACGGTTTCTTAGAAATACATAAAATTAAAATAACATTTTTTCAACTAAATAAAATAAAATGTTTGCCCTTTCAAAAACCTTCATACGAATATTTTTGAGTGTTATATATTGAAATGTACGGGGGTTAATATGTTTCATCACTTTGTCAAATTTCAATTTTTACTTCGAAAGTTGTCTTAGAAATACATAAAATGAAAATAACATTTTTTCGACTAAATAAAATAAAATGTTTGCTCTTTTAAAAATGTTCAAACGAATATTTTTGAGTGTTATATATTGAAATGTATGGGGGTTAATCTGTTTCATCACTTTGTCAAATTTCAATTTTTACGTCGAACGGTGTCTTAGAAATACATAAAATGAAAATAACATTTTTTCGACTAAATAAAATAAAATGTTTGTCCTGTCAAAAATTACGAATATTTTCGAGTGTTATATAGTGAAATATATGCCGGTTAATATGTTTCATCACTTTGTCAAATTTCATGTTTTTGTGTCGAACGGTGTCTTAGAAAAATGGCTTTAAATATTTAAAGGCCCCTATTTTCCCGTTGAAGTAAGTTACCCTAAAAACAAACATGGTTACAGCGATTACGTTAACTAGATATATCGAAGCTCGAAATACTAAGTTCATTTTAACGACTGTAAGTAAAAGAGGACCAATAAAACAGTCTGCCCGATTGTCAGAAAACAAAAGTTCTGATGCAGCAAGTGCATGAATGCATTTACAGACGTCAAAGGAAGCGGTACCCATAACGACCGATGCTCACCGCTTACGTCATCGCCATGAGTGCACACAGCCCATGTGCTAAGAACAGTTAAATAGAAGTCTAAACCAAATAAGACAAACGATGAAAACCCAGCTTGACACCGCGTCACTGTTGTTGCTCTCTTCATATATCTACTTACTAGCTTTGATCCATTGCTACACTCATGTTAAAAAGACAGTTTCATTTAAAAATAATGTCTTTATGAGAATATTGAATTTTAGCATTGCAAATGACTAAGTAATTTAATTAATTTTTTTTGTTTTGTGAATACACATCTTTTAGTTTTTCCACACAAAATATTTATAAAATGGAAAGTGAATATTTGGAGGATTAAGATGATGTTATCTACTTACTGTGTAAATATGCATAAATACGTACATACATACATACGTACTTTTATGCTGCTATCTTAATGGGGTATTTTTTAATTACAAAAAAAGAAAATATAAATTCTAATCCTGGATAAAAGTGACTTATATTCCTCTCCATTAACGAGCTACATGTATGCTAAATTTTTCGGAAAAATTTGTTAAATAGTTGAAGCATGAAAACAAGTGAAATAAACTCACTTTCGCAGATGTAATATGCTAAATTTTTCAAAAAATGTTGTTAAATAGTTGAAGCGTGAGGATAAGTGCAATAAACTCACTTTCGCATATGTAATATGCTAAATTTTTCAAAAAATTTCGTTAAATAGTTGAAGCGTGAAGATAAGTGCAATATACTCACTTTCGCAGATGTAATAGGCTAAATTTTTCAGAAAAATTTGTTAAATAGTTGAAGCGTGAAAATAAGTGAAATAAATTCACTTTCGCAGATGTAATATGCTAAATTTTTCAAAAAATTTTGTTAAATAGTTGAAGCGTGAAGATAAGTGCAATATACTCACTTTCGCAGATGTAATATGCTAAATTTTTCAGAAAAATTTGTTAAATAGTTGAAGCGTGAAAATAAGTGAAATAAACTCACTTTCGCATATGTAATATGCTAAATTTTTCAGAAAAATTTGTTAAATAGTTGAAGCGTGAAGATAAGTGCAATAAACTCACTTTCGCATATGTAATATGCTAAATTTTTCAAAAAATTTTGTTAAATAGTTGAAGCGTGAAGATAAGTGCAATATACTCACTTTCGCAGATGTAATATGCTAAATTTTTCAGAAAAATTTGTTAAATAGTTGAAGCGTGAAAATAAGTGAAATAAATTCACTTTCGCATATGTAATATGCTAAATTTTTCAAAAAAATTTGTTAAATAGTTGAAGCGTGAAGATAAGTGCAATAAACTCACTTTCGCATATGTAATATGCTAAATTTTTCAGAAAAATTTGTTAAATAGTTGAAGCGTGAAAATAAGTGAAATAAATTCACTTTCGCAGATGTAATATGCTAAATTTTTCAGAAAAATTTGTTAAATAGTTGAAGCGTGAAGATAAGTGCAATATACTCACTTTCGCAGATGTAATATGCTAAATTTTTCAGAAAAATTTGTTAAATAGTTGAAGCGTGAAAATAAGTGAAATAAACTCACTTTCGCATATGTAATATGCTAAATTTTTCAGAAAAATTTGTTAAATAGTTGAAGCGTGAAGATAAGTGCAATAAACTCACTTTCGCATATGTAATATGCTAAATTTTTCAGAAAAATTTGTTAAATAGTTGAAGCGTGAAAATAAGTGAAATAAACTCACTTTCGCATATGTAATATGCTAAATTTTTCAGAAAAATTTGTTAAATAGTTGAAGCGTGAAGATAAGTGCAATAAACTCACTTTCGCATATGTAATATGCTAAATTTTTCAGAAAAATTTGTTAAATAGTTGAAGCGTGAAAATAAGTGAAATAAACTCACTTTCGCATATGTAATATGCTAAATTTTTCAGAAAAATTTGTTAAATAGTTGAAGCGTGAAGATAAGTGCAATAAACTCACTTTCGCATATGTAATATGCTAAATTTTTCAAAAAATTTTGTTAAATAGTTGAAGCGTGAAGATAAGTGCAATATACTCACTTTCGCATATGTAATATTAGGAAAAACATATGCAGTGGCCATGTTAGTCCTTAAAACTTTGTTTACAATAATGCGATAAAACGTTAGTATATACACTTTTGGTACTCACAATTACATAAACGAAGATAGAAATATATAGTGGAAATTGTATGTATATATATAAACATATATACATATACATTTGTTATAAAGGCAATAAATTAGATTGAAACGAACGAAGGACAAAAAGACAGCATAATTATGTAACTAGAAATAAATTGCCATTTTCCTCGCGGGAAACTGGCAAATTTATTCACAACGTCTCAACCTATTTGAGGAGAATACGTATTTATATAATTTGATTGAATATTTGTATTCCAGCCCTGGATTGTTTTTGTCCTAAACAGTGTTCAATATCGACATTATCATGTACTGAACCAGATGCGCTAGGGTCTAATTGTCTTCGCATTATATGTTTAGAAAAACAATAAGGGATACTAAAGCAAATCGAACTACATGTTTTTATTCAAAACCTTGTGTTAAATATAAATGTTTATATACTTGTAGATATAAATGTTTATATACTTGTAAATATAAAACTTTTATGTACTTGTAAATATAAACGTTTATATACTTGTAAATATAAACGTTTATATACTTGTGAATATAAATGTTTATGTACTTGTAACAAACAGGAAATGGCTTAAGGTAGCACTCACATGCGGGTTGTAAAGAAGGATATAGAGACTCAAAGTATGCATGTATTTAAAAGAGATAGTTATATAGAAGACAAGCAATTAACTTGTCCTTGAAGACCATTTTTATAGTGATAAATTTAATTAATATAAGATAATTTTTCAAAACTATACAACTGGAAAGTAATCTACATATTTATGCTGTGACAGTGAGATACGTTGACTAATTTTTTTCAACTTTTTTATGATTTCAACTCGTGATTTAGAGATAAATATATAAATTTGCACTATATATCCATTAAACTGTAATCTTCGCGGAACGTAACTATGGTACCTTTTGTCGCGGTAGCAAAACTTTGAAATACTATTTCTAACATATGACGTTATCTGCTTTTTTCTGAGTCAAATAGTATATTAGTTGTTGTCATTGTGAGTCATTAAAGACAAAAAGAAATCTTTAAACAGTTTGGTACTTGATTTTTGCGAAGTAACTTAAAAGTTATCCTCGAATATATCACAACATTAATCTGATATTAACAAGTTCTGAAGTGATTGTGCCACGGGTGGTACATTCGTATCCGTCCCGTGGGATCGTGGGATGGATACGTCAACGGTGCACTGGTGCATATGGATTTAATAAATTTCGTCTTCTTTTTGTTAATGTTTATAGAAAAGAAGCGCAGTCACGTAGCACGCAGCTACGAACCACCATGTAATGAAGAAGCCGAAGTGACTTTCATGGTGAGGAAAGAGGAGGGGGTGAGGGTAGGGGGGGGCGTGTGTAGCGAAAGTGATACATTTATCACTGCTTTATACGAAATACAAATAATTTGAAATTCAAATAATTCTTGTCTCTTATACACGCATGAATAAAGAGCGAAACAGACTATTACCTTTTCCACTGTCCGCTAACTTCACCAGCCCTCGTGATACCCGTGAAAATGATATCGATGGTGTCTCCAGTAAGCCCTCCGTGCTCATTTCAATGAGCGCAATGGATAAATAAACGGTATGCGGTTGAATTAAAATCAGCGCCATCAGATGCGAGAGAGTACAAATATCAGCGCCGTCCCACGCCGAGGACACCGATTCGAAGCCACGTTCTGAACGTGCTAATGATTAAATAGAATATATGCTGTGGCCGACTATCGCCTATATTTAGAGCTCTCTTATGATCATTGTATTGGCGTTTAGAATTGTTAATTATCCATAACTAATACCGCACGCTATCTTCATATCACCGCTTTAATTTCTTGATCGTGTAATGTTTAGAAAATTGCATGGTTCATTACTTTCTTATTTAAACACGACGGACAGTATTATACCGCTATAAACGAAGTATTCGCGTATCTTTAATATAATCTATACACTAGACTTGTTAACTTTTTGCAACTGTGCAATTACGTAAAGAAATGCTAGAGACTCAAAGTTATACTAATAGTTTTTCTTGAGAACGACATTGAATGGAAAGAAAGATGTGAGATGGGGGACTCACCAATCCACTATTTGGGGAAAAACGTACCAAAAATGTAGACCGTCCGTGAACTGCCCGCGTATACCATATATTATTTTTTGCCCTAAACGTTTCTTATTATTTTAGACATTTTTCCCAAGTTAATTTTCACTAAAGCTCTAATTTTCCGCCAATAGGGTAATAAACCACTATCGGAGAGTCTTGTTTTAAAATGGATTATAACGGAACGAAATTGAGTTTCTCAAATTGGTCTTGTTACAATCTGATCATATATTCATTGATTGATATATGTAACAAAATATTGACAATGTGGCATATTTTATAGATTCATTAATTCAAATTCGTCTTTTTCAAAAGGGATTTTACTTTTCAATTTCGAATTGACTTCCAATCGTTGTAATACAGATCCGTCAGTTCACTATGCAGTTAGTTATAATTTTTAATTTCAGTCAGCATAAAGATAAGATTTATGTCTATTCTCCAAACAACACTAGAGCGGCACAACTGTTCATGCAATATAATGTCGCTAATAGTGAAAAATAAGTAATACAATATTAGAGTTATCTAATAAAAGGACGCCCTTGAAAATATGTTTAATAAATAATCGAGAAAACATCGGCAGGCAGAGCGGCGTGGCACGTGATGTGGGAGCGCGATAAACTCACACTGGCATTTTAGACTAAAGGTGTGGCTCATACCATGCCCCTTAAATATTCTGCTTCTGAATTATTTAAGCACTGCGAAGTGGTACAATAGGGTATTTGACTGATGTCGATATTTTTGGTAAAAATGTTTTAAAACTGTAGAGTAGGTTTAAAAAAAACTTGGGATGAAAAAATAACAGACAAATAATCGAAACTTCTAAATAGGAAAAAGTGTCAATTATTTTATTACTTAAATTGAAAAGTTATTATGAATTTAGTTTTCCCACAACAAAATGAGAAAATGATAATATGCAATATATAACTTAAACGCAATATTTAACGAGATACTAAACATGTTTAGTAAACTTCCTTATAATGAATGATAACTGGCCAGTGACGTCATAAGCCAGTTGTTTTTTTTTGTATAGGGCTTTATAACTTTGTAATGAAAAGTCTTATGTACGATATATTTATTTTAACCATTTTTAGTGTTAATAAAATATAGTCAAAAACTCTATTCGGGAGTATACTCTTGTTGAAAAAAGTATTTATACATTTAACAAAATCGCGCGGATCACGCAAAAAACTCTAGATTTTGATGAAATTTTATAGTTTTATAACTCAGAGGTTTGGTCAACATCTGAAATAGAAATCATCACGCTATTCCTCAAGGGGATTACCACGTTTTCAAAGGCGTAAGAATAATTATAATTAAGTTTTGTTACTATCCGGCAGTGCCGATATTCAACTGTTCTGATCCCGATGGACGTGGCGTGATAAAATTGTTTCAGTTATTTTAAATTAAACTTTGTTGTTTATAATTTGTTAAATAAGATCTCAAACAACAAATATATTGTTTAAATATATGCACCAACCACGTTTGCTCATATTATTGCGGATCATACGGATAAAGTGCGGGTGACAGTTAGTTTATTTATGATTAATATATAACCACATTATAATTATATAATTTCTCGAAAAATAATATTTGAGGATTATCCAATGATTTCCCTATTTATAACTCTGACTGAAATGTACGCTGAAGACGATTTAGAACTCCAATTGGTGTAAAACATTAAGTTTATATTTTTTAGTAAAAAAAGAAAGCGTAATGCAATTCAAGGGTTTATTAAAATTTATGCATTCAGTACGAACTACACTGCCAATTAAAGAAGTACATTTATAAGAGATGGCTCCCAATTATAAGTGCAGTGTTACTCTATTGACGAGCGTGTCTTAAAATCACACAGAACTCTGTAATTAATATAAGTAACCTGTTTTTATAGTGGCTTCTTTAAGAAAAATGGACATCGCGCTGGACAAAAACAGTTGTGTGACGCCCAATTATATTTCCCTATCAAAACGACCCTAATGCCATATTTTGGCCATGCTAACAAATAACACGGAAACAGTCGGTAAAACCGAGCGCTGGATAGTTAATTGATTCTAACTTCCTACATCTGTTACATAAACTTATAACCTATATGATCATATGTACGTTATTTTAGTTTAAAATATTTTTAAATGAAGTTTTTTTAAACTTTAAATTATAAAGCTTCATTAAATACTATTGTATGTCATCAATCATAAAATATATTTTTTTATGTCTTTGATGTTAAAAATTGTGTTATTTATTTTATATTAAATCCTCACGTTAAATTTTTAACAATTCTTATTATTCTACGTATATGTTTGATGTAAAAGCGAGGATAAATATCAAAAATCAAATTATACGCGTACAAACTCAACAGAAGCAACAAACAAGAGCGAACTCTAAATAAATTGCACTTCTAACATACGGATACGTAATACTACCATACAACATTTTTAGTTCAATTATATAATTGGTTTATCTTGTAATAAAATTAAAATGAAAATAAATCTCTTGCATTTCTGTACATCTACGTAAAGTAATTTTTCTACGTTGCATTTTTACGTGGAAAACTCGTCTTATTTTTAACATTTATTTAACTGGAGTTTGTGAAAATATTTACTTCCAAAACGTACAGTTACTTTTTATGATTAGATGCTTGTTAAGAAAGTTATATTATTAAATTTCGAAATAAAATCGGTTAGCTTTGCGTCTTTTCGATTTAATTTGCCAGCTTCGCGTCTTCCCAACTTTTTCTTCGGCTAAATAGCATTATAAAATTAAAAATATGTTTTCAATAGATTGTTAAGAAATATTTCTGTGATAAATTGTTTTATGAAAATAAAATAATCAAATTATATTTTACTTTTAACACCTATCTGAATATTTGTTTTTTTATTTTTAATTCGTTCAAATAAAAATATTTCAATATAAAAAAATTATAAGTTTCACATCTGCCAGGCGTCCCATATGATAATTTTCATCAATAATATATGATAATTTTTTTTTATTGCATCGAAAGGAACAATATATTTGCTTGTAATATAATTTTGTAGAAGTAACTACGTTAGAAATGAAATCAATTATGTATTATCTTTGTTATATGACTTCTTCATTTGATATAAAATTCACTTTAAGTGCATTCTAATGTTTAAATGAGAAATGTTTATAATAGGAATATTAAAATATTATATTACTTATAAAATCTGTATATTATATATTTTTGGAAAAGTATACAATTCTAGCTGTCCATTTTTTGTCCGTTTAAAAAAATTTCTTTAGAAATTTTTTTTGTCCATTGATTTACAATAGTACTAAATTTTGATAGGGTTTTCAATATTTAAACACTCAGTGTTCAATGTGAAAACTTAGATGTGTTTTGTTATGGCATATCAAATTTTACGTTGCTTATTCCAGGATGAGTGGATACTCGCGTCTGTACATCAGCACTCTCGGTAATGAGACGTAATCTACAAGGAATCTTCGAAATAAGTGATTCACCAAGTTATAAAATTCTTTACGTTAAACTAAATTGAACGTGGGTAAACTTGCAGGCCGAAGGAACATCTAGTAATTCCTTTTTAACCCATTTATTGATCACGACAGTCATAGGTCGTAACGAGTCTCGTTGATTTTTATAGGTCTAGATATTATCGGTCCCTTTAAAAAGACAAGTTATTGTAACATGTGTCCTGAAATTGAAGATAAAATATATGGTTTAGCTAAAAATTGCAAAGTTTCCTAGTCTTGCAGTTTTGAGTCGACGAAGAAAGGGTTAAATTAAATGTAAATTGCATTAAGATTGTATTAATCACAACCGATTAAGTTCGTTTTGTTTTCAAGTAATCTTATTGATAATTCTGGATAATCTCATAAAAAACTAGAAACTCGCTCTTTACCGTGATAAAGATATCATCTTTATCAGGTAATATATTTAAATAACATCCTTTAAAATGGAAACTTTACTCGGATTCACCTTTACATTTAATTTACGTGGTCTATCTTTGTTCACAGGTAATACACCGAAGAATCGTGCGAGACGTTCCAATACAACGTCACTCTGTAAGGCTGAGCCGCCAGGGCCTCATAGAACTTCTTCTAAAGGACAAGCGACACGGAGTGACTCAACGTCTGCTCTGCACGAAGCCAGAGTACTGTCCACCATTAATGCTGCTTCACGAACAAATCAACACAATCGAACTGCAGATACAAGCACCAGAAGTTTCATTACGTCAACTAGAAAAACGACTGAACGGGACAGTAGAGAAAGATCCGCGACACAAAAGCCAGATTTCAGCAGGAAAGCGATAGAAACCAAAATTTTATCCGATCCGCGTCCGAAGCGAGATCTCGCCTCGATCCCGCTGACTCCTATCAATAAAAGACTGCCAGCCAGCATTAAATCGAGAACTGACTCTGGTCCTATCGTTAAAAGCGATAAGGCCAAAGTAGTTCAAAAAGACACTGTCACGAATTGTGGCAGTACTGCCCTTAGGTATTCAAACAAAAGACTGACCAATTTAGATGATACGACTGAAAAGAAAAGTAAATTTGTATCGAAGAATTCGCAGTTAAATTTAGATCAGAGTGAAGTAGATAAAAAAAATAAGAAAAATATTGTTGAATTAAATAAATCGCCTACAAAAATGTCTACTGTAGAGGACTTGATACCTGCCGTCGACTTTAAACCTTATGTAAATAGTAGCAGAATTTCTCAAAGAATGGATAACTTAGCTGCCCTTACTAAACAGACCTTAGATAGAGTAAATAAACTTTCATGCAAACAACAAGATAAAAGTAATGAAATTATCGGCGAAATGGACGAAACCTCGTTGAACGGGCGTCGCACGTCCAGTGGCCTCGAAGAGCATGCGCCGATCAACAGGGGAGTATCGGAGAGATTGCGGGAGATCGACGCTGCCGCTCAACATTTGATAGATTTCGAAAAGCAAAGTGTAATACAAAACAATTTTGATCTCAGAGTCAGCTCGTCTAGTCAAAAACGACACCATTATCCTGTTTCAACGCATCTGGTTCACCAGCAGGCACCAGTTTCTATTTTGAAAAGAAAATCTATACAAGAAGAGTTAACCCATTCCAATTCACCGTGCGGCGTACTTCCGACACCGCCGGTAACGTTTTCTCCGAACGTCATAGATCCTCGTTCGTCACGTTTAAGCAGGCAGACCCAAAGTATTTTAAAGAAGAGACGCAGCCTCGACGAATCCCAAGTTTCCAGAAGACGGTCCTGCAGTCCCGAGGTGTCGTTTGCCGAAGACGGTACGCCAGATTTTAGCCGGCCTATTTTGAAGAATCAAAGACGCTCGTCACTCGAAGACGTCATTAGAAACCAATCACCGGATAATATTCAAGGTATCCTAAAGAGAAAATTGAGTCGCGAAGAGGAGCACTTGTTTGAAGATGGTTCACTGGGTTCACCGGAACCGCAAGGAATTCTCAAACGAAAATCCAATTCTAGTTCGAGCAGTAGCACGACATCATCACACGTATCTATAGCTCAAGCGGTAATCCTGGCCGCCGCCGGAGGGGCTGAAATAATAAACGAGGACAAGGAAATAGTTCGACCGATTTTAAAAAAGAAAAGTTTTTCCGAGGAGAGGCCTTGTCCAGAAATAGTTAACGCGGAAGCACCGAAACCGATATTAAAAAAAAAGTCGTTGACTGACTCGGACGATTACGAGCATGATAGACCGAAGAAACCAATTTTGAAGACCTGTAGAAAAGTCGGAGAGGAAGGAAACACTTCGAGTTTTGACCTGAGCGAGGATGATCGAGGATCGAGGCGATCGTCACTTCTTAAGAACAAAATGCCGGATATATCTAGTTCGGAGTGCGATTCGGTCAAGCCAATTTTGAAGCAGCGAGCGTCGAGTCGGTCGAGAGAGCAAAGCCAATCGCCGCGACCTCGGCTTTCCTTTTGCGCCGGAGACGAAACCAATAAGAGCCTTCTTTTCAATGACTCCAACGACTTAGATAACACCAACGACCGCGTCGCGAACAGCGAGCACGGTGCGCAAGTTCGAGCAGACCCTGCTGCAAGGTGCAGCCGAATGGACACTATGTATTTGCGTTCGACGCCGAGCGCACTGCAGCCCGCCGCCGATTCCTTCGAGGCGGTGAGGCGTCGCAATTCAAGGCCGAAGGTTGCAAACAGATCAAAGTCGCTGGCTTGCGACTTCGATCATGAATTATTTTCAGTTCTCAGAGATAGACGTTCGAAGGCTGAAGATAATTATAATTTGAATGGGGCACCGTTTGAAAGCAAGACGTACCTCGTTGAAACGACTTCTAAGTCGTTTCCGTCTGTTGCGTCTAGAATTAAGTGCATGGAGCAGTATTTGTCAAAGGATACCACCGGCGGCGGAGAGGGCTTGTCGAGTTCTGTCGGCAACGAAAAGAGAACTCGTTATAAAGGTAGACACAAGACACAGCCGGTTACCATGGATGAAATTCAATCTTTGACGAGGTAAGTTTTATTTTTGTCTATTATAGAAATTGTTAATAAAACAAACGTTCATAAAACAAATGTAATTATGCATAATAATCCTTTTCGATAAAAGTTAAATTTTGTTTGTGAAAATAATCACGTTATCTAGTTACAAGGTAAATGTTATCGATAAGTGCAGGCGATTTTTAAATTCGTTATCTTTTAATGACTGCGAAGTACTTATAATGCTTATTGATGATGGTGTGATTGTTTAAATTACGCATTTGAATTTAAATTGATTTATGATTTCAAATTATTCTAATAGAATCATATGCAGAGAAATATATTTATGTATATTATATTGGATCTATAGTATATTGGATCTTAGAATATACAACGATTAACCTTCGCTTATATGCGTTCATCATTTATTCATGTATCTATCAACTGTCACATTGTAAAAGGTTCAAGAGCAATCCAAGTGATTGAAATTAGACTAGTAGTTTTAAATGTCACCTCCTCGTTACTACTTAGCGATTTTATTATATGAATCGTCGTATATCTAATCTGTATAAGGTAATAATACTTTCATTAATATTGCTCTCTCCTATATACGAAGTCCTCTTTAGTTTTGTGAAAATGCAACACATTTTCCCCATAAAACCAATATTTGAAGAAAAATATCGAATGAGAAAATCTAATAGCCAAATCGTCTGTCTTATCTATAGCCCATTTATTAATACGTGTCCTAAAATATATATACAATTTGTCTTACCAAGATTTTGGTATTTAGTCTTCGGTCTTGATATACTATCAACACCTTTACTACCCACGCTGGGCTTGTACCTCAATGAGCCCTGTAGTCTATCTCTGCTTTTAAAATTACATTATAATAACATCGTGAAAGAAATATAGTTGTATAAAGTAAGAGAAATACGACAGAAAATGTAAGACCTTAAGCAAATTTGTTAAATAACGATCAGTTTTATGTTCAAATGAAATTACAATTGAAAAATAAGATATGCAATTTGCAACGCCAGTTTATAGAAAAACTTTAAATCAGTCTTTATTATGAACGAATTACACGTTTAGGCGACACAGTATAATTAAAGTTTGTTACATACAATTTGTGTATCCGAATAAATATTTCGTTTATACCTTAAGCAAATTTGTTAAATAACTATAAAGTTTTATGTTCAAATGAAATTACAATTGAAAAATAAGATATGCAATTTGCAACGCCAGTTTATAGAAAAACTTTGAATCAGTCATTATTATGAACGAATTACAAGTTTAGGCGACACGGCATAATTAAAGTTTGTTACATACAATTTGTGTATTCGAATATATATTTCTTATAAACGGTCAAAATGACGTACATATTGGTTAATTTAGTGTCTCGAACGTGGCGGCCTGCCAATATTTTGGTGGATCGAGCACATGGCGTCCATCGCTTCTGAAGATTGTAACATCTCAAACAATGTTCACCTTCCGCTCGTCCGTGCAGATATATCGTCTGATATAATTGTGTATGTGTCTTACTAACAATAAGCTTAATTAACGTGACGATTTTCGTTACTTTTTTATGTCACTGCGCTTAGATTTTGCTGAAATATAATAGTTGTGTTCGGTAGCCGTTTGTGGGTCACGACGCGGCGCGACAGTTCGCTATTTTGGTGTGCTCGAGACGAACGTCTCCAGCGCCCTGCCGTCCGTTCCCATCACCCGCTTGTAGTGTTTAGCATAAATTCGCATGTATCGAAATGCGAGTGCGTGCAAGGAGTTCGCTTCATTCGAGCTTCTCTAGCTTTCCTGTCTAGTGTTATTGTCGTTATCGTTTAGCTGCATTCATATTTGCGCATTGGCTTTCGGAGAGATCGTTGTCTAGCTTCGGCTACGTTCGTGCTCTATCGCGTGCCACTTATGGGGCGCGCACCGAGTATTTATAAATTTAATTCTCGATAAGTGAGCGATTAAGATTAGTATGGCCGTGCGCCCGTCGGGCTGAGGAGCGTCAGAGTTGTTGCGAGAGCGACCGCCGCGAGCGCTGAGCTCGGACGGCGCTCTCAAATATATCGGGCGGTACTGAAAATCGTCAGTGGGGCGGTCGAGCGCACGTATAACCGGTGTGTTGTTGCGCAGCGGGTTGGACGCGCGCCAGACGAGCGGCGGCGCAGTGCTGGACGCGCTGCAACACGAGGTGGAGGACGTGCTGCGCGCTTTGGACCGCGACGCGGCCGCGCTCAACGCCGCCGACGGCTGGAGCCTCGACCTGTCGCTCGACAGCGGCGTCTTCAATAGGCCAGAGTCGAGGGATTCCGGGCCCCATTCAGGTGATTCATTGCTTTTATGTCTATTTCACTTTATTTTTGGCTCACACAAAAACGAATTGTATTGTCCAGATAAATTGAATTAAATGTTTGCGATCCCATTATATCATGGATTCTTCTCTAATGTGAATACTCGGTATAAAACTATCAATATATCAGTCATTTAAGTTCCGAAGTAAGATTTTAATGACCGAAGCCAAAATAACATAAACATCTGCTTTTGACACGACCAAAACACGGGAGCGTAGTGGTCATTAAATGGAGAAATACAGCTGACATCATCACTAACCCCGAGCGGCTAGCGCATTTATTTTGGTAAACTCGTCTCAGTTCACTCGGCAGTGTTCTCTTTCATTAACCTTCGAATTCGTGCGTTGCGCGCGACGCGGTCACCGAAGACCGTGTTTGCGTAAAGCTAATCGTTATTTTTGCTGTTCACACTTTTCCAGTGGAGGAGCTGATCGGGGAGTGCGCCTCTTCGACTCTGCTGGCGGACGCTTCGTGCGAGATGCGCGCGGAAAGCGGCGCGGCACCGGGCGGCGCCGAGGAGGCGGAGGCGGAGGACGAGCGCGTGTCGCACGAGAACTGTCGCTTCCTCCCCGGCCTCGCCAAGAGCAACAGCGTCTCCGCGCGCGCCTGCATGTGGCAGCAGTTGCAGCAGCAGGCCAAGGGTACGCCGCCACTGTCATACTTATTTTTATGCCCGGTATAATTTTAGATCTTCACATTTTTTTAAAGGATTTTTCTTGAACGTCGTATATGCTATATTACACATTTTTATTTTAATGTAGAAAGGAAAACGTCAGTCAAAAGTTGTAATTTTTATTTATATCGGTATAAGAATCCAACAATATAAATACAATAGTAAACAATGTGTCCCATCGTTAAAATGTGTAAAAACATTATTGGCATCTTTGGAATATATTGTAAACAGTGTTGGGTAGGAGCCGTATCGCGTTTAGCCTACGGTTCTTCTTCCAGCGTTACCGACCTAACTGACGTTGCGGTCGCTGACAGCGTTCGCGTTATTTTGAGACTTAAATATAAACTTTTTTGGTGGCAAAGACGGCCGCATTTTTTCGGTTTCGTAGTGGCTAAAGCGTTTGTTTTCTTCGTGCACCCCAAAACCTAACTATAGCAATGTTATATGCCTACTGTTCCAAGATAATGATTAATTGTCTTAACTAATCCAATATAATGATAAACAAATTGAGCTCAGATACATTGTCTACAGATGATTTATTTGGAATTATGTTTGGACACAAATTTTGGCTTACGTTTAATATATTTTATTATGCTGTATAATTTCTATGTTGAAATTGACATCAGCAATTGGAAATAGTGCCAAATGTATTTCGCCTCTACTTTGTGACCTCCATCAGTAGATATGCAATTTTGCTTTTGTTTTTTTAATAATGTACAATTTCAAATTGGACGCAATTTTTTTATAAAACTAGAAAAAAAGGTGGAATTTTTGATTTAGTCATTATGCACTGTAATGTTAGGTGAATGGTAACAAATTAAGTATATAATAAATTGATTGTAATTGCAGCTTGTGCCTTATAGGCTTCCTGTTTTGTCTTAATATATATGTATGTAAAACAAAAATTTGAATTATAACGTTATAAACCTTTTAACATATTCTGGGAGGTAAGTGCGATCTTAATTGATGAATAAATTATCGCATCAATATGTAGCCATATGGAAATAAATTCTCTTCTCAGTATTTAAGTAAATGGCCATATATTTTATTTGTTACATTTATATACGAAATGGATTTAAAGATAAACTTGCGATTTTGGTAATTTCATTTAGTTCTATATGTTAAAAAAATAACCATCGTCCAATTTTTAAAAATACTAAAAGGAAGGCATAATGTTTGCTTTTTAAATCATTCACGATAGCATTAAGGGTAATGTACTTTCACTTATACCAACATTGTCCATGAACATTTTTTTTTCATTTGTTTTTAAATGGATGGTAATTATAAACAGGTTAATCACATGTGGACAGTTTTTAAATGTGGATAATAATTATAAACAGGTTAATCACACGTGGACAGTTGTTAAATGTGGATAGTAATTATAAACAGATTAATCACAGATATTTACCATGTGTATACATTATTCATTTTTCTAATTTAAAAAAAAATAACTAGTCTTGTATTGAAAATATACCCTACATCATCAATAGCTCAAATTGAAATTTCCATGGTTTTCAGGAGTACCACGGCCCTTGATTCGTCACAGCCGTAACAAAAGCGTTGAGAACGCCTTGTTAGTGGAGCGCTTCAAGACGCAGCCAATAACGTTTGGCGAGGTAAGCCGTGCCAGCAGTCAGGATGACAGCCACAACCAGTCACGTAGTAGTGTCAATCTAAGTCTCGAAAGAGACGAAGATGGTGAGTTTATTTCTCTTGTATGGTAGCATTTCATGGTGTTAAATGTATTAGGCAATGAATTTGATGAATTGGTACTAATTTAATTAAATTGATGGTTATTAAGGGGAGACTGTGTCGATAAATTTTACCAATCATATAAAATGAAAAGTACAGTCTACATTGAATTGGTAAAGTAACTGAAAAAATGGGGAATGACAAAATGAAAATGAAAAATATGAAGCAAGAAGAGCAGTCAGTCCTATTAGGGTATGAATTATATGGGAAAGAATGGATTTCAAAAGTTTTAGTGTCATCATCAGAATGTTACCATTTAGTATTAGGAATATAGTGATTAGTAAACTTCTAGTGGTAACAAATTTCTTTTGTTTCGTTCGATATAAGATTAAACTAAATATTTAAGATATATGTATTCGTAGTATGAATATGGTGAAGTACTTCATAACGTTATGCATTTATATATTTATCTTTCATTGTCTGCTTTCTAAATTTCTTTGTTTGCATGTTATCGTCATTTGATGATCTGTCGAAACATACAAAATACTCTTCAACCAATATTAATTGCACCATATCTATGTAAATATTTCGCACCGTAAAATGTAACCGGTCGAATGGGATTTACATATAAATTGCGCAAAGCAGCAAAATTGGATGAGGATGATCCGGCTAAAATGTCACTTTCTGAGAAGATGAAGTTGTTCAATGCCAAGCTGTCTCATAAACCACCGGTGGCGGCTCCACGCCAGGACGATCGTGCGCGACGTGCCACACGGCTGCGCACTGTTCCTATCTTGGCCAGTCAGGTCAATGAAGCGATGGAACAGCAGGAAAGGGTCTCCCGGTCTCTCACCATCAGTGATGAGGTGCGAGATTGTGATTTCAAGAAGAAGATGGAACTATTCCGATCTGCGAGCTTGAGAAATGCGCCATTGGAATATGTTGCAGAGCAGAACTTAAAAAACAAAAATTTCCTAGGTTTGAATTCAAATGATATATTGGTTTTAGCTTGGTCGTTCTTACAATTTTTTATGGGCTCGGTGATAACGTGGGGTGAGAATGCCTCCGAGTGGTTTTGTTTCTTGCATATTGATTTTAACAACTTGTTATGTCGTTGGAAATAACTCATCTTCACTATCGAATCAATGTCAGTATCACGTGCATGCTCACCCATGGACTTATTTAAAATAGAGGGTTTGTTGTAAAGTGCATGTTTATATTTAGTGGACATTTAGTAGTACTTCTTTATGAAAATATTAGTACTAACCAAAATTTTGATGAAACTATAATGTGTACTTTATAAAATCTTTAACTCATAAATGTAATTAGTGGATTAGAACAATTGTGAAATTTGTAGGTTTTTATCGAATTCAGCATAAAAACTTAATTGCCGTAATTGGTAAAAGTTAAAAATAGCTACTCTATTTAGATTCTACTATAAAGAAAATACTATTTGTTAAAACATGGATGTTTATAAATTTCATATATATAATTTTAAACAGTTGCGCCCTTGTATTGTCTATTCAATGGCTTAGAATAGCTCTTGGAACTCATTGAATTTCAATCTATTGGACTTCAATTTTAACTGAAATCAAGTCATGAGTATTTATCAATTTTTCTGTTGGATATTTCTTTCTTAGTTGCAAATTAAATGAATGTTTTTTCTTACGTGCCAAAGTCATAAACTTTTGTCTAACTCTTTACTGTTTCATTCCATTATAAAGTGCATATGCAATTCTTTGGCTGTATTCTATATTGATACGAGCAACCTGCCTTTGTGACTACTATACCAAAAATTCAGTTTTGCTTACCCAGTTTTAAAGGTTTATTTTTTAATTATTTTTAGTATTAATAGTCTGTTTGAAATCAATAAGGTTATTAAAATATATATAACAAGAGACTAAAATGTTTGGAATTTATGAATTCCCAATTGTCAAATGATCTTTTTATCCCAGTTTATAATTGGGAATGTTTAATTGACAATATTTCTAATAATATTAATACAACTATTTAATAGCTCGACTGCGTATTTCTATCCAGAAAACAGACCTTACTAAAATACGTAAGTTATTGCCATAATTTTTCCTTTTTATCAACAGCATGAAGAAAGTAGTCGGTGCTTTTATATTCATTTTTCCAAAGAATTATTTTTTATCTATTTTGTTAATAACTATTATTTACATTTTATAAACATAAAATAATATTTTTATAATATTTTTTTATGATAAAAATATTATTTATCTATGTTTCATATATTCACATACTATTTTTATGTTGATAAACTATATGATAAACTATATTGAAATGTTATCTTGATATACAAAACCAAATCACCACTTTTGACTTAATTCAAGTGTTTATTCACAATATAACAATATAGATTTTGTCATATTAATTTTAATGTGTATGATTATAGAACATACACAAAGTTATGCTGAATTTTTCACTCAGTTGTAACCAGTAAATGTTCAAATCTTGGAAAAAAATACAAAATTTAGAGACATGATTGTCATTGATGAAAAAATACGAAAAACAAAATTTGTAGGCGTGGATTTCAACAAATTTGTAGACAGTGATAGATATGTTATGTAATAAAAAATTTTCCCCAGGACCCAAATGAGCTTTTTAACACTTTGGTGTGTTACATCCTTAAGAAAGAGTATTTTCATTTGATTTTATGGTTTGTCTGTTAAGGAAATTAAACTGTTACTTGATGATTTAAGTAATCTTCTTTTTTTTAGAAATTGTGGAAATCATAAGATAATTTTAAATAATTTTTACATGTAATATTTTAGATAGTATAAACTAATACACAGTTTATTTTTTGTACTATTTTTAACCCACTGGTTTGTATAAGCTGTAGCTTCTATAGCCTAATTTTAGCATAAACAAGTAGAAATATCATTAATTAAGGGTGTTGAATATAAAATGCTGAGAAATGACTGTTTGTAATTGTTATTCAGTAAACTTATTAGAAATAAATTTATATATGGGAAATGAACTGTATGCAAGCACTGCTAGAATGAATATTTATATTTTATGAATTATAGAAAGATGCCATGTATGAAGAAGAGCTCAAAAGCCTTGCACAACTAATGCTCTGTTAGTGATACTACAAGAAAATATAACAAAATTATAGCTGCCATTAAAAGTACCTACAGCCCACTTTTTTACGTAGTTTTGTGGTACTCATTTAGAATTAGTGTTACTTTGTGAGTAGTTACTAACAAATTAAACCTATCTTTGTTATATTCGTTTTATGATCTTTTCACTATTCATCTTCATAAAAGAACCACACAGTTGTTTTAAGTATTAATTTCAATATTAACAGAACTACTACTCTTGTATAGACTGTTGTGATTTCTTGAATTTGAGTTCATTACTGATTTATGGCAATATCAATCTAAGGACGATTTTGCGTTGCTGCATGTGGGATTCTATTACAATATATATTTTAGTGAATGTACACTTAGAAGACATCATTCAGTTGTTGCTTGTTAATTTTAGATAACAATGATTGCAAATCAAAGCGAGCTGAGCGTATGATTACACCTGAAGTGCGTGGGATTCTGAAGACTGGTGGAGGCCTTGTTGGACAGAATGCTGCTAAAAATAGCATCCTTATTAAAGGAGAGAGTTCAGAGGTAAGTTTTAAAAAATGGGATGGAAAACAAAGAATATATCGATAGCAGAAAATAGCAAAACGTGAAATAAAATTTGTAATCATAATATATAACTAAAAAACTATCTGCATAAATGCATATATATATATATATATATATATATATATATATATATATATGTTATATTCTTAAAATATCAAGAATTGTTAAAAACAAATAGTATCTTGTAAAATATTTTCACAAAATAATTGATACCAATGGTTTTTTAATTTTGTAGCCATTACTTAACTTAGTTAAACGTAAACTGTTGACCTGACAGAATAAATGTCTTTTTCACCCTTTTCTCTACAACTCAGTTAGGCCTGCAAGTTTCATAGATTAGTAAGTTACATTTTTATAAGAAGCATAAAGCAAGACACAAATTGCACTTTGTTTTATCTTGCCAGTTTAAAGATAGCATTTTTATTATGAAAAATCATCTGACTTTTTATAAAAAATACAAGATAAGGAATCTTGATAAGGAATTATTCTGATTAACTATTTAAATAAAATTTTTATGAAGCTTATTTTTTTCATTTTCACTATTTCAAAGTGTAATTTTTATTCATATAACACCGGGCCCAACACTGTTAACTTTTACCGGTCTCCTCTGTCCATTTTAAATTTAACTTTAATTATTAAGTAGCTACTGCCTACACTGTATATCCCTTATTATATTTTTGTGTAGAGTAATGTAATAATTGGCAGTCATATAAGTGTTTCACATCAAAAGTGAATTGAGTCATGTGTACATTTAAATTTCATTTATTTATATGTGTTGTAATTATTTGCACATATATCTAAAAGGTCAATTACAGAAATATGATAAATAAATTCATACAACTAACAAATAATCATCCACAAATCATAAACAAGTCAGATAAGTACAGTGAACACAATAAGACAGTTAAGTTTTTAAATACAGTGGAAAAGTAAAGTCGGCAAGAATACAGAAATCTGCCCTATATGAAAAGTGACATTTAAATTACCTAGTTTTTTTTTCTTTTTTCAAATGAAATATTAATATTTTCTAGATATACCAAAATTTTAAATAAATTTTTTAAACCACATTAACATTTAAAATGTATATTAAATCACTTTTTAAAATCAAGCCAACCAGTTTAAAGAAACAATTACGAGGAAATTTCTTTCTTTTATTGGTTTTCAAGATATAGTATGAACTGAAAATATGTAAGAACCCATATAATTTCTCATTTCTGTGCATCTGTCCACCAGTCTGTTATAGTTTTTAGTTTTAGACCTATGTGCATAAAATTTTCTACATAGACGCTTCGTATGGAGATCTCAAATAATATGTAGCAAAATACAATTTGTAATTTAACTCTCCCTAATGTACAGTGGGGTATAATTTTTTTTCATGCATTTCCTTGAGTGGCACAATTCAATGGGAATTATCTTTCAATATGGCACAGAAGTTCCATTTATCATTTTGCATTTTAAATCTTTATTTGTGAAATGTTGTTTAAAGTGATATACTCTAATTTTTCAACTGTGGATTTGAAAACCTGAAAAATACTAATTAATTTGAACTCTGAACACAATTACTTTGTGAAACTTGTGTCAACAATTTCAAAAAATATAGAAACTTATCTGACTTTTATTACAGAACCCTAGTTTGTGCGTGTTGTGACATATACTTGCTAAGTTTTTCATTTAGAATGATGCTTTTTTATATTGTTATGTATAAAACTTATTGTGCTCTCAAAATATGTCTTATACAAATATCAAAACACCTTTTCCAGGGTCTGAAAGATGAGGGCATAGATAGTTCATCATCGTCAAGCGAATCGGACGGCAGCAGAAGCACTTCTTCAGCAAGTTGCTCGTCGAGCGAGGATGAAGCACCACATATACCACGTCAGCCTGTACACTCTAAGCTCCATGAACGCATCAACACCGGCTCGGAGAAAGAGAATGAGGGAGTAGAAGAGAACCGGCGTGGGCGCGGTGCCAGGGTACGCGATGTCAAAAAGAGGTTCATGAAAAAGGCTCCGGAAGTTTTACCTGTGGCAGACTGTCCAGGTCTCGTGCGCAAATATGTGCCTCAGGTGAGGACTATAGAAATAAATATCTTAAATAAGTGTATACTTTCTATTTTATCTTTGAATGTTAAACTTGAAATTAAAAAAAAAACGACACAAACCGACCTCAAACACAAACTTTTTTAAGAAATACTAAAAATATAATTATTTATCCTAATAAAATGTCTTTTAAGTTTATGCTAATAATTTGTAGTTTTTTTTGGAATTGGTGCCAAGTCCAAACAAAAATAGAACAAAAGAATGCATACCAAACGAATCTACAATTTAATTTCATTATTATATCTGTTTATTTTTATTTGGACTTGGTACTGACTCGAAAAAACTAATAATTATTAGTATATGCTTAAAAGATCAAAGAAGTGTCAATTATTTGGCTAAATGATATTTGGAGCAAAAAGTATGGTCAAATTTTTTTAAAATGTTGTTCCTACATTTACATAAAAATGTTCCCTACATTTGAATAAAAATGCTGTGCTGCATTAAAATAGGGGGTTTAAATGAGAATGATTTGGTTAGATGATTTAAATCGGCGCTTGCTTGCCTAGTCGATAAAATTATGTTTAACTCTGAAGGTATTGATTTTATTGTAATGAAATATTTTGGATAGATAGTGAAGAATTGTAGTTATAACATAGTCGAAGCATCTGTTCCTTATATATATGATTATGAGTATATAAAATAATTAACAAGACAAAAAAACTCCCTGTTTCCTTAAGAAAAAAGGCTTATGAAGGAAAACTCTTTATAAAATGCAATTTTTGTTATTATCAAAAGGAAGTATAACCAATAATTGAACATAAACATAAATAAAAAATACCTTATTCTAAAAAAAATTATTTCATTTAATTCTCTGATGATATATAATTGTCTACATGTTTATCTCATTTTAAACAAAACATATAAGTTTGGACAGCATGAACGCAAGGCATTACTTATAAGTAACGAGCGCGCTCGAGGGGTTAATAATGAATGAAGTGTTCCTCCATTCATCCGTTAAGAAGTTCCATTAAGTGTTCAGCTGATAAGAATTTCCATTGATGTAAAACTATACACCATTATTAGGCTAGTCCAGTTGATTCTATGATTACTTTTTAAATAAAAACATGCGCAATGTAACAAAAGACTACAATCATTGACATGCATTGTCATTCTTTCAGAAGTTCCGTTGTCCGTTTCTATAGTGCATCCTCAGAACTTGACCAAATATATATGGGACCAGTTATGCCTTTCTAAACAAAAAAAGAATCACTTAAATTGGTTCACACTTACTAGAGATAGGCGTTAACATACATGAAGAAAATACAGTCGAATTGTGAACCTTTACCTCTTTTGAAGTCAGCTAAAAACTAAACAAATATTGACATAGAACTACTTTACTTCACGGACACTAATTAGCGAATTTACGCAGAGAGCCCAGAACAGAAGACATTCATGAAGCTGTGCCGTCAAAATTTAATTATCAACTAATTGCGGAAATTACTTCAAAGAAAACTATTTACAACCATATATTTTCGAAAAGGTGGTGACATTTCAAAATGTAATGTTGTAAATAAAAAAATGACAGGGCGTCCGGCACGCTCTTCGTCGTTCACATTTTCTCGGCCTTCTGAGAACATTTTGTACCACCGAAAAACGTTGCTTCGGTCCAAGGTAGCTTCTCCGTATGTCACAATCAACATTCGTAAAGCATCTGCGCACTTAATTTCGTTTTTCACACAAAATTTGATACAGGTTCTTTGTTCCATTTTTTTGAATAGGTAAAAATTGAAGACGAGCCAAAACACGTGCAAGCAAAGCAGCTGTCAACAATTAACTGAACATTCAAAATGGCCGAACTTGTCGGCATAAGTAAGAGACATGAGTACCAACATAACGCTACAAAAAAATTGAAATTCGAATATACGTAACCCGCGAAAATTGAAAAGTCGCGATACTTTTTGAACACACTCGTATACCATAATACTACTGAAACTTGGGTGAAGTAGTATTTACTATTCGAATGACATACTTTCATTTATACGTACATGTTCCCTGAAATATATGTATATATAAATATGTATATACATATATATATCCGTTTGAGTGCATATTGTGCTCATCTGCACTCAAAAGGATATATATATATATATATATCCGTTTGAGTGTAGACGAGCACAATCGCGCTCGTGCGCGTACTAACTAAATTTGCCACGAGCGCGATGGCGCTCATGAAATCAGTTGCTGTTTAGCACATGGTAGGGGAGGTCGCTCGCACGCATCGCTAATTTTTTATCTTTCTACGTGTTACATAAATTTCAAATTATTTATAATAATTATATATTATTTATTATTTCATAATATATGTATATATATATATATATATATATATATATACATATATATATATATACATATATATATATATATATATACATATATAAATATATATATATATATATTATGAAATAATAAATAAATTCACTTAAAAACATACAAAATGTCATCTTTACATAAAAGAACAAGTAATTGAATATTTATGTTGACAACAGAGTAGATTTCTTGGTGTCAGGAAACTTTTTTCGATAGTCTTTAACCATTAATAGTAGGTATTGTTTTTGTTCTTCATCGGTGGTATGTAATTTGTTATACTCCTCCATAAGTGCTACACCTCGCTCTGCAATATCATTCACAACTCGCATACTATAAGCTATTGCCTTATTTATTTTAAAACTTTTGCCATTATCCAAGGCTTCTACATCGTTCTTGAGAAAGTCAGGCGTCATACCAGTACAATCTATATATGTTGCTTGTGATGAAGTTTTCAAGCTTTTTGTTAATAATAGAATCACTTTCCAATTCTGTATGCTTAGGACAGTATTCTAGGCTTCCATTTTGTAATGCTTTTACCATATTTTTTTTAGTTTCTAAGCTAATTCTGTTGTCAAATAAGGCTAAGCCCATCAATTCTTCGGATAAGTACCACAATTGTCCCATTATTTTTTTTACCTACTTTGGATGTTTGTGGAATAACATCTTCATATAGCTCAACAGAGGTCTTTCAACAATTGCAAATTGTTCCCCCAGGTGCTAATGATGCAGAATGGTCTTCATACCAATATTTCACACATATTCGCACTGTAAACACGCAAATATCTTTTATACTTTTATGTTCTTTCTTCGACATCTTAATTTGGTTTCGGAATAGCAAATTTTAAGCGATTATATCGCTTTCGCCATCCACCAAGCTATATGTAAACCAGCGGGTGTTCTAAAGATGTTACTTTTTCAAGTGTAAGAATATAATAATTAGCTGTAACAATTCTTTGTAATCGTCCCTCGGCTGGTACATAGTTAATTGCTGTTTTGAAAAAGTAATGACCGCCTCTGAAATATGTTCACAATCTTTAAATAATAATAGATCAGAAGAAACAGTCCTGAAGTTATTTTGATTACTTTTTTCCCAATTATTTTTAAGTCGTTTGAAAATTGCAATTTCGGGTCCACTGGAAGTACCCAATGCCTGAAGTACCATGGCTTCTAACATTATTTCGAGTATATGATGTCGGCAAGCCAGCCAGAGCAAATCCTTTTCCAACTTTTGTTCTAAAAGTATGCAAGTTCCATTTCTTGAACCAGTGTTGCCGTAGTATCGAAACACATGCACTTAATTTTTTCACATAAATTTCTCACTCATTATAGTTTCAAATACTGCCATAGCAGTTGTCTCTCCTTTTCCTCGGCTTAACTTTGGGATACTAAGAAATTGGCCCACACCCCGACCTGACATTAAAACGGGCAATCGATCTACTTTCTCGTGGCCAGAGATATCTTCACACATCTTGCCATTATAGTAAATGGTGAGAGGCAGTTCCGGTTTAAATTCTAATTTTAAACATTGTGCTATTTTCTTTCTATGTTGTATTCGCTGACAACGAATAGAAGAAGTGTTAATGTTGTATGTTGATGGATCACAATCAGCACTTTTTAGTGTAAACGTCAGGACGACAGCAGCTTTTCTATCGCTTAATTTAACAACGTCAAGGCTAGCAGCCAAACGAACATCTATAATCTTTTTTCCGCCCCGTTTCACTGGCGGTGCTTCAGAGTTCGAAGGCCATAGCTGTGGAGAAACAATCAACCTCTCACCATCACTACTTCCAATTGTAGATGGTGAAGATGATGAAATAGGCAGAGTACATTTTTCAGTTAATATTTTGACACTTTCTTCTTCCCGCTGCGTCAATATTGCACCCGCTCCACTTTTCTTTGTTTTTCGGTCACTTTTTTGAATATTGTTTATCTAAGCTACCAATTTTTCCAGATCTGTTCAGTCTTTGAGCTAGTAGGAATTGCTTGTCTTCCTCAATTTTAATAATTTTCAATGCATCCGAATGTGTTATGTCAAAAAGTTCTTCGAGTTGACTCTGCCACATTTTTTATTTTCGTTGTATTGCTTCGGACCGCTTGGTTTTATTTACTGTATTCTTTTTCTTACATTGTCATTGTTTAAAGTGTTTGAGTATTTTTTCTTTTACGTGTTGTTTTTTCCTAGTAGGTATGCTTGTCTTTTCGCACAAAGCCATGACATCTTGAGTTGTTTTTTTCTCAAATTTATAATAGAAAAATAACTGCAATACTTCTTTGGTCGAAGGCAGCTTTGTTTCGGTTAGAACTGGTGATATCTGTCTGATTAACCACACAACTGTTTTGCTTCTTGTAGAAATTAAACCAGTACTTGTAGATGCCATAACTAATATGGAACACACTTGTAAAATTACGTACACACAGTAAACCAGGGAATTGCAAAATAAAAGACATGTGCTCTGGTGGAACGTAATTTAGGCACTAAGCGGCGTGCCAGCGACCGGTAACAGGGAACGAAGGGAGGGGCGAGGGGCAGGGTGAGGGGAAAGGTGGTGAGTTTTTATGATGTTTAAAGTGTTCCTAATGTTGCTTTTGTGAGCGTTGTGTTATTAGGTTAATAATAATGTGTATCAGGACTATCAGACGTACTTGGAAAAAATAATAAAAAAATAAAGTTTTGAAATTCGGTAGCGACCACTAAAATTCGTTCAAAAAATAAAAAGAAAATCATATGCTTATATTTTATGCCTAAGAACATTATAAAAGGTGTCTCACTGAAATTTCAAATTTTGGATTTTAAGAATCACCCTAATATATATATATATATATATATATATATATATATATACATATACATATATATATATATATATATATATATATGTATAAATATATATATATATATATATATATATTTGTGTGTGTATATAAAACCACGTAACGAATTGGGGAATTGTGGAGTCTCACCGGACGGCCTCACATAAATATATATATATATATGTATATATATAAATGTGCCTTTGGCAACTGATAACCGGAACGGAGCCAAACATTATGTTGACAGTTCTGTCTAGAAAAAGCTTGTATTTTTTATTTATTAAATCCATTGTATATTATATGTGTTTTTGTGTATCGTACTGTTAAGTTGTTTGCTGATACTGGAAATGTAAACGACAATAAAAGATCCGGCCGGCCTTGCACAGCTGGTACACCACAGGTCATCAATGCTGTTAGGTCAAGAATCCATCAAAATCCTGTTCTCAAATGGAAAATCAGGGCTAGTGAAATGGATATAACGCCGAGAACCATGAGCCGCATCATTAAACAAGACTTGAGGCTTTCTAAAGACAAACAGGACAGTATCTTACCGTTACCATCGTAACTATAATAGAATTAAAAAAAGAGGATCAAAAAGTCGAGACACTTGTTGTTGTACAGTAAAGACAAGGATTGAACGAGGTCATTATTCCGCCTCAGTGATGGTTTGGTGGGGAGTATCATATAACGCCATCATTTCTTTACATTTTTGTGAAAAGGATGTTAAAACAGCGCTAAAAAACTATCAGTGAGATATTTTAAGGAAAGTAGTGGAGCCCTTAAACCAAACTATGTTCCAAAACCAACCATGGATATTTCAACAAGACTCTGCACCTGCTTATAAGGCCAAAACAACTCAACATTGGCTTCAGCTTATGTACTGGAGTTTATTAGTACTGACTATTCACTATCCAAAAGCCCGGACCATAATCCGCTCCACTACAAATTATTTTAAATATATATTATTTTAAATATTAAATTTTCCAAATTGTTGAAACGTTTAGAGTGTCCTAATATTGTGATCATCAGTGCCGAGGGAGTATTGGACACGGTTCGACCGGGCCAATCAAAGAAGAACCCATTGTAGCGTACCTACAAGCGCATTAAGAACCACTTAACGAATTGTGGAATTGTGGAGTCTCACAGGGTGGCCTTAGTAGACGCTCGGTGTAACTATAATACAGAGATAAAGTGTCATTTTTAAGACTTTGTAACCCGTATTCAAACTGGGACCCTGTATACAAAAGTGTACGGAGCCCCTTGAAACTCTTTGTTTTCAGCGGCCTTAAGAGGGCCAATGAGAGTTACACCGAAAACATTCAGGAGACCCTCAAATTCCTGTTGACATGATTATTCCCTGATGACGACCCGATCTCGACACAGTCGAATAGAGGAGTATTAAGTATGCAGCGAGTTTAATTCCATATAGCAGCTCTGATCCGGAGACGAAATACTCGGAGTTAGAAATCATCGTGGAGAATCTTGACTCGAAAAAGGCTCCAGGAATTGACAAAATCGATTAGTTATAGTCATATGGAAGAATGCGGTGCATGAGATACTTGCATCTCCGCACGCGCCACTCTCCGAAGGTATGGAAAGTGGGGAGGCTTAAGGTCATACAGAAGAGTAATGGGAAATCGCCTAGCTATCCAAAATTCTATAGACCCATTACACTCCTAATAGTGTCCGTATCTACAGTCTCAGCATTTTCACCTAACAGGGTTAGAGTCAGTCCTTTCTCAAAGAGTCATTTAGTTTGTTTCGAGAATGCACTTAGCAAACTCTCTAAATGACTCAAAGATCGGTCCATTTCCAACCAAGACTCTGGAACTAAAGATACTATGTTCTAAGGTTCCGCGTGATTCTACGTTACTATTTAAACACATGCTCCCTAATAAAACGCTACGCACATAACTCATGTCCTGCTTCTCAAATCTGTAGGTACACGCCAAGTAATTCAATTGATTTGCATACCTCAAATTCGGGGACGCGTATATGAATTCAAGTACCCAGTAGCATTTGTTTCCGAATCAATTATAATTATAATATTACATATTCACAGCATGAAATAATATTTTCTAGATTCAGTATCTTATGTATTTTGTGATAAAAAATATGTTTCCAACCAAAGAATTATAACCAGGAAAGATATTTCCTGTTTGCATAAAATGCGCTGTGGAAAGAACAAAGTTTATAATTACTTTTGGAATACTTTCACTTGTTAGATTAATGTACTATTTGTTTTATTCTTTATATATACATATTTCAGAGAACATGTACGTATAAATGGTAGTATGTCATTCGAGTAGTAAATACTATTTGACCGAAGTTTCGGTAGTATTATGGTAAATATGACAAAATGCATTTTTTTCATACGTCTTGAATTATATCTTGAAATATATTTATTTTCATCTAAAATTACACCACTTTTTTCAGAGTTTTATACCATATTCAAAAAAGTAAATTATGAAATTAAAACACAATTAACTTCACTGTAATGATTTTTTCCCATGAGCAGCAAACATTATACATATATACATAAATTCAACATGTCACATTTTTTTTTCCAAATTTTTATGATTTTTTTCGAATATTTGTATGTAGTTTGGATTCACATAACTTAATTCTTTAGAAATTTATTTCAGATTATTTTAAACTTTTTTATCTACCATAATTCACGAAATACTGTCAAATTAATGAAAATGGGACGAGACAAACGTCTTTTAAGAATTTAATAACATTTCTTGATATCCCTTTGTACACTCGTAAATAAAAAAATGACTAATCATTTAGGAAATGTCACAACCTTTTCGAAAATATATGGTTGTAAATAGTGTTCTTTGAAGTAATTTCCGCAATTAGTTGATAATTAAATTTTGGCGGCACAGCTTCATGAATGTCTTCTGTTCTGGGCTCTCTGCGTAAATTCGCTAATTAGTGTCCGTGAAGTAAAGTAGTTCTATGTCACTATTTGTTTAGTTTTTAGCTGAGTTCAAAAGAGTTAAAGGTTCACAATTCGACTGTATTTTCTTCATATATATTAACGCATATCTCCAGTAAGTGTGAACCAATTTAAGTGATTCTTTATTTGTTTAGAAAGGCATAACTGGTCTCATATATATTTGGTCAAGTTCTGAGGATGCACTCTAGAAACGGACAACGGAACTTCTGAAAGAATGACAATGCATGTCAATGATTGTAGACTTTTGTTTCGTTGCGCAAGTTTTTATTGAAAAAGTGATCATAGCGTCAACTGGACTAGTCTGATAATGGTGTATGGTTTTACATCAATGGAAATTCTTATCAGATGAACACTTAATGGAACTTCTTAACAAATGAGTGGAGAAACACTTCATTTGTTATTAACCTCAAGCGCGCAGCATAAATCAGGTCACTTCTCAAATTGCTGAAGATCCGTGATTGACGCCAACTTCACATACTTACACTTCTTTTTAACATATTAAAAAATCCTCATAACCCAAATTATCTTAGTGGCAAATTTAAAGATTTGTCTGCTCACGGCCTTGGGCTGCGATCTGAAAGTTCACACACCCTACTTATTCCTAAACATACCTCTACCACTTACGAAAAATCCTTCACTGTCCAAGCAGCAAAAATTTGGAATCACCTGGATCCTGACATCAGGAAAACCACGTCTCTAAACATCGAACATTCAAAGATCGAGTGAAAAAGTCCTGCATCTCCTGAAACCTTTTCCTTTGTGTCCTTGCCCTTTCCTCTCTTTCCCATCCCAAATCATGTCACTATTTTGTTTTCTTTTTTAATTTACTTTTGTATTTTTTTTGTCTAATGTGCTATGAAGAATTTTCATTGTAAAATCTCTTACAGTCTACCAACTAAATTTCAATACAAATTGTTATGGTTGACTGGAAGAGATTGCTCATGTATCAATAAGTCCGCCATATGTACTATACATAAAAAAGTTAATAAATAAACGGAAGCATTACTTAAACGCAAGCATTATAAGTAATGCTTGCGTTAATGCTGTTCAAACTTATGTTTTGTTTAAAATGAGATAAACAAGTAGACAATTATATATCATAAGAAAATGAAATAAAGAAATAAATAAATTAATATTAAATAAATACCTTATTCTAAAAAAAAATTTATAGAATAAGGTATTTACGTTTATGTTTAATTATTGGTTACACCTTTTTAAGGTAATAACAAAAATTGCATTTTGTGAAGTCTTTTCCTTTATAAGCGATTTTTTTCTATGGAAATGGAGAATTTATTTGTCTTATTGATAATTTTGTACACTCAATCATATACATAAGGTACAGATGCTTCGACTATGTTATAACTACAATTCTTCACTATCTATTTAAAATATTCATTCCAATAAAATCAATATTTTCATAGTTATACATAATTTTATTGATTAGACGCAAGCAAATGCCGATGTTATGAAAAAGTGGGTTGCGCCCTCAACAGTTTACAGCATATTTATTAAGATTAGCCATATCATTCTCATTTAATCCGCCTATGTTACTGCAGCACAGCATTTTCTCTTAAAGTATTCTTTGAATATTTTTCCCTATTTTTATTCAAAATTTAAAAATTATTTAACCTAACTAAGTTCTATAAAAATAATTGACACTGATGTCTTTTGAGTACATGCTAATAATTTATTATTTTTTTGAGTCAGTACCAAATCCAATCCAAAATTATTAGCACAAACTTAAAAGACATTATATTAGGATAAATATATTTTCAGTATTTCGTAAAAAAGTTTTTGTTTGAAGTCGGTTTTTGTCTTTGTCTTAAAAATGTTATATATATCCTTCAAAGATAAAATAATACATCCACCTTATTTTACTTCATAATGCACCAACAAATTATTTCTCATCTAGAGTTTCGTCAATATTTTTATTCTGTAAAGATTGCTTAACAATCTTTACAGATATATAATATATTTGGCGTTAATCTTGTAGAAATTCATTAATCACAATTAAATGAAACTACGTGATGTAGTATTATTTCTACTTTCTTTAATTTCTTTACCACGACCTAGGTTTCGTTGTATTAAAACATCTTCAGGTGGGATATTAGCAAAAATCTTTAACTGAAATAGTACCATACTACCTGAAAACAAAGAAACAACATTTAAATTTTATTATTTAAATTGTTAATTCCTTTTTTATACAATTCTTTTCATATAACCAAACAGTCTGCATAACAATGCGAGTTCTGTCAACCAATAATAATCTACTTTGCTGACTGAGTTAGCCGCCAATACTCACAGCACCATCTATAGGGTACATAAGTACATGGTCACTGCTTACCGACAGAAGAGCGCTGTAACAATTAAAGAAATATAGTTTCTTTACATACACTTAGAGTAATTGTTGTTTTTGAAATACTTTTGGAATAATGTAAATATTTATGTTCCTGACCAAACATGAATGCAGAAAAATAAAATATATCTACGAAATATTTTAAATTTTATTCACAGACATTATGAAGTTCTCAGAAAAAATTTATTGCACATGTGAATAATGAAACAAAATATGTGGACACTGCGTAAACATTTTTATTACTGCTCTCATGTTTCCTTGTATTTCAATGGGCTTTTTAAATCATGAATTGTTTGAAAATACGATATATTATTTTATGAAAACTTTATTTTTTGTTGCTTGTAGTGCCATGGTTTTTTTACTCATATATACTTAAAAATGCTGTTGTAGTGCCATGGTTTTTTACTCATATATACTTAAAAATGCCAAAGAAATTTTTTGTTTTTGATGTCATTTACCCTTGTCTGGAAAAAAAACTGTATCTCTTCCAAAAATTATCCAATTTTAATAATTTTTTCGGTGTTTTCTTAATAAAAACTTAAAACTTGTTTTCTTAAAAAAATACAAAAAAAATTATGGGAATATATATTGTGTACATCCTCCGTATCAGAAAAAAAATTGTTATCGTCACTATTATCGCTGTCACTCAAAATTTGCATTACGCCAAATTGTGAGTGCACCCACAATGTCACTTCTACTATCACTTTCTTCACAACTTGAAAAACAATCATTTTCACTTGAATTATTTTCGTATTCCGACATTATGGGTTAAAAATTTTCTTTTCCTGGATCCTTTTTATATTGTAATATACTAATAAAATTATAATTTGAACTTTATGTAACACGTAAAAAGATAAAAAATGAGCGATGTGTGTGAGCGACCTCCCCTACCGCACGCTAAACAGCAACTGATTTCGCGAGCGCCATTGCGCTCGTGGCAAATTTAGTTAGTACGTGCACGAGCGCGATGGCGCTCGTCGGCACTCAAACGGTTAAGTTAATTGATTATTTTTTGTAATTTCACTATCTACGTTGTGCCAAGAAAGACAGGAAACATTGTGTCTAATGTATTCGATTTGGAAAAGTTATGGGTAGGGTTATGAAAGAGTAATTGGAGAGGATATTCAAAAGCAGTAGAGCAGCTTGATCTGGAAAGTGCCCTGGAAGTGGTGTCTATTTTGGCCATATTAATGAGTAATTATCGAGTTACATTTAATTAAAAAAAGTTATGAAGGAGATATACAGTACTGATCGATTATATATTTTCAGATTTTAGCTATATTTGTTGCCTTAGTGCAAAAAGCCATTAAATGAAGTTTTCCACATTTTGGGTTTAGACTTTAATGGGTACCATAGATGTACTTCCTGCTTAGTTTGAACAATACAAGTGTGAAATCATCTCGGAGGAAAGACTTGCTTAAAATTAATTTATTGACTTTCTATTTTTAAATAATATACAGACACATATTTTACGATATGGTTAAAACTTTGGTAAATGTGCATTTCAATAAGAGGGGAACAGATGTTTATTGCAGTGACCTCTAAAAGCATAAAATATTATATGTTTTCTTGTAACAATTAAATTGACCAAGTACACTTCAATTCATGAGCCAAAATTGAGTAATATCTGAATAGGCACCATGACCCAGCAGCGAATAGTAAACAAATTCTTTGTTATTACCTTAAAAAGTTTTTGATGGGCATGAGCCACTTTCTGGACAGACTAGGTTTTTGCCTGCAGCTCTTTTAACCTGAGTTTTTTATTCAGGCTGAAGGTACCCAATTGAACTATTGCAACACCTCCTTATAAATAATATTAATAGTTTTACCAATTTAATGTACATGTTTAAAAAAAACACCAGTTTTCATTCTACAGAAATTATGCTATTTCTAGGGTTAAACAGTGGCTTTTATATTATGTTAATATGAATCATCAACAAAGTCTACACTGAATTTCATGAAAAATAGTTCAACTGTTCAGGTATGATTGAGTAAGAAAATCCAAACACATTAAATTACATTAGTATTTGAAATATGCCAAGCCCTGAGAAAAAGCCTACGAGACATAGGTTTCTACCCATGGCAACATGAACCATATAGATACCAAATTTGGTATTGATTCATTATTTGGTTGCAAAGTTATTAGGTAACAAAGCGCACATATTTGAATATTTATAATTTTAGTAGGTATCATTGCAACTGTGACTCAATGTGAATCCATGGTTTTTTGGATTATTTTTCAAGGAGAAAAATTTGAAGGTACTTCCCTAATTAAAAGGCAAATTGAAACTGAAGTCCTACAGGTTGAGGCAATTTATTTGACACATTTGAGTAAGTCAGATAGCAAGAATGAATTTATTCAATATATATGTATTATGAGTCATTTGTAGAAATAAAAAATATGCAAGATCCCTTATAAGTGTTAATATTCTTAAATATGGTTTCTGTGCGTGTAAAATACATACATCATGAGATCATTCATAAAGCAGGTTTATTCATTTATTCAAATGCCCAACATTAGTACCACATTTCATATAATATATGATAATATTTTTTAACATGTCAAGATCACAAAAAGGAGATCGACAGAAGTCTGTAGAGTTTAGGCCCAGGTGTTATTCATATAAAAATGACTTTCTTGTAAAGAAATATGAGAAATATTTGTCCCTTAAGTTTTATTTAAACTGTCAATCAGAAAAGTGAGAAATTTTGTATTTTTTATGAAAATCAGATTATTTTCCATAATATTTTTTAAATGCTATTTTGCCGGAACTGTTTGAACCAGTAAGATGAAACAAAGTGCAAAGTGTGCCATGTTATATACTCTATAAACACATTGTATTCATGAAAGACAAGGTCGTCGTAAACTAGCCACTTTAAAGTGGTAAAGAGTTAAAAGGGCATTTTGACAACACGGAATGAAAGTCAATGTCCATTAACAATTTATTTTTAATCCCTTTGGGCAATGACTACACGTTTGAAAAACGTTCGATATCGTTTATTTTTTGGAATCGTTTTAAAAACTTATTAACGACTCTTAATATATTAAAAATATAATATATATGCGTTTATAAAGATTGTTTTTGGAGAAATAAAATATAATTTGTAATTATAATACAAAAATTATAATTACAAATTATATTTTATTTTTTACTCTTTGCTGATTATTGATCGCATACAATAATTCGTTTTTTTTCTGAAAAATACCAGTTTTTCAAAAATTATTAAAAAATTGTAAAGAAATTATATTCCAATATATAAAAAAAATTATAATAAATATAAAAAAAATATATTCCATTTCGAGTAAATCACATATCAAAATAAAAGTTCGCGAATTTTTTTACTTGCTCGTATTAAAAGTATAAATAAAATTTGTTTAAAAGGTGAGCAAGTCGGCGAGCGTGCACGCATTCAACGCGCGTTTGGTGGCGGAGCTGAAGACGCGACAGCGGCCGCGCGCCGGCAGCGGGAGCGGCAGCGACGGCGAGAGCAGCGGCGGACGTGAGGTGCGCCTCATCACCAGCCGCCGCAAGCACCACCCAAGCAGGTACGTGCCTTCTCATTGATCGGCTTTCCTAGATAGCGCTGTGGAAGTGACGAAGGTTGACACGCATATGCTAATGACGACGTCTAGATTCAATAACTATTTCATTTAGGTCTGGAGATCAGTAGGAACTTATCTGGAGATCAGTAAGTTTTGCAGCGAGGAATATGAGATACTTAAAAAATCGAGACAAAATAAATGTTTTTAAGCCCCGCATTTTGTAAAAATTGTTGCGTGGTCATTTTCGTGCAATGAAAATTTTCAATATTTCATTGATTTAGTCTATAAGTAATAGATAAAACCCTCTCCCCCGACCCTGAGAGTAGCGGTGCGTCAGGGGTGAGACAGTTCGACTATCGCATTATCTCCAACGGGGGCGTGTTTCGTCGCGTACGTGCTGGGGCAGATTCCGGACGCGTGCGTGTGTATGTAGTATATATACGGTCGTTGAGAAATTTATAATAATCGAGACGCACGAGTCGCAAATGATGTCGAAGTTAAATTTGATGACCGTGGTTTATATAATGTACGGATTATTTTGAATGCCGATGTAAGGTAATTTTTTTTTAAAAATATGTTTTCATGGATGCATAGATTTTGGAGTAGAGAAATTTGCAGGAATGTTTTGCAAGTTTTCAGAAAATTTCCCAAGAAGTTCCACATGAAAATGAAATTGAAAATTTATTTGATGGATGGAATTACGAACTAACCCTTAATGGAGAAGCAAAAGCGACTTTGGTGGTGGACAGCGAAAGTGATGTTTTTTATCACTTCATCATACGAAAAATAAATAATTCCAAATACACGTAACTTTTGTTTCAGCTTTTCTCTTACTCACACAGATACAAATAGAATGATCGAGAGAAAAATAGACGATTGTCTTTTCCGCTTCTCGTTAACCTATAAATTATTATCAATGACATTCCCAATAATATCTACAGGAGACCCACTGGTACAAGATCAAGAAAGGACGTGCGGAGTTAAAACCTTGTCCTTCGCGTCGCGCCTAACCTTCGACATTGTTACCTTGTTTGTATATTCACTACCCCCGCGGTTAATAGTTTTAGACAGGCTACCGTAGTTGAGTCGGTCGTCGGATTGCTGTAATTGCTTCGTCGGCCTAATCGTGCGCTGCGGAGGGCGACAGAGCTGACGTTTTGCCGCAAAGTCCGATATACCGCGGTATTCCCACGCAGCGCGGCTGCGCGTGACCGTCCGTCAGCTGGCAATACGACTTTATAAATGTAGGGCCTATCGAACGCTATCTCCTCCGCGATTTAGTAAGCTTTCATTACGCATGATGCGGTATTTAATCGCAATGCTTTAGAAGCTTGACACGTTTTGAGACACCTTCATATTGTGTCGCCTACATTTTGAAGTAGATGTCCACAGAAAAAGACGAGCCTTGAAAATGATTTCTATTACGTATTAAAATAGCTATATATGTCATATACATATCATCAGATAATCAGAAAACGCACAGGATATCTTTGTAAATAAGTTTCTTATTAATATATTTATACAAACTTTGGCCCTAAAATAAATATTATGTAATACTTACTGTCATAACGCAAAATGGATTAATAAATTCCACGTTAATTGATTACAAAGGACGAGGAAATAGCCCCGTATGACTTTGAGTTAGCCCTCTTCGCACATTTACGCCATCAGATGCAAGTTGGTGTTGTATCAGTGTCGACATCTACTACTTTCAGATATTTTTTGGCTCCAAGCATGGGGTTTCGGCCCCGAGATCTTTCTCGTACGCAATTTCCATTTCTGGTCTTCTCGTCTGGTTTTTACTTCTCCTCATTATATCACTAAATCTTATCTGGTGGTTTTCACGAAGTTTATCCTCCATTTTCGCGACTTTGGAAGTTCCTCGAAAATACTCTTTTCTTATGTCCCCCGCGTAGCGTAGCATTCTCGTCTCTATGGTGTGTAGTGTTTGTTCATCTACTTTTCTCATAAGCCAGCATTCAAAGTCATACGAAAGGGTTGGTCTTATTGTCTATTTATACATTTTGTTCTAGTGTTTATTGGCAGTCGGGGGTCATAAATAATGCCTGTCATAGAACGCCACTTGAGCCAAGCCGTAGTGATTCTATTTTGTATATCTTCTGCAATGCTAACTAAAAAAAAATTTTAAAAAATTAAAAAAAATTGCCCGTGCCGTATATCAAGGGGATTTGGCATTCTGATGTAACTGATTTAACCCAGTCTGGAAAAAACCCACCCCTTGTGAATCGTCAGCTAGCCAAGGGACGATAAAAAGCTATAAGCGCCATAATAGAACCGAGGTATTTGATATTGTCCACCCTGTTCAGGAAAACTCCTTTAATGGTCGGTGTATTGTTATATGTAATACCAGAGAAGTTATTAACTATATATACGGTCTTACTTCTTTTAGTTCTAAGTTCCTTTCGAAATCATTTTGCCTGGCAAAATGATTGTTGAGATCCATTTGCAATTTTTGGGGGTATTCCGCAACAAAAATTATGTCATCGGCATAAAGCAATGTCCATGTCGGAGGATGTTACATATCTCTTGTGATATACTTCATTCCAAGCTTGAAAAGTAGTGAACTTATTATTGGTTCCTGATGTACTTCAATTTTTATTTCAAAGTGACTGCTTGTCTCTGTTGGGCTGACTCGTCGTTTTATCATCATTACGATCTTTTATTAGGTCGATGTAGATTGCTGGCATTAACTGCTGTCTTAGTGCTTGTCATATCTGCTTGGATAGGATCGAAAGCCTTTACGAGGTCTGCAAAAATGAAATTGAGGTCTTTTTTGGCGACTTATACTTTTTAAAAGTACTTGCAACAGTTGTATCAATTACGTAAGTAAATCTGCGCTTATTTGATGGTACACTTTCCCATATCGGACATTTTCCCATGAAGGACATTTTCCCATATCGTAAGGGTTTGGGAAGTACAGTTGGTTCTCCTGTAGTTACTGCATTCTGATACAACCCCTTTATTTTTATGGAAAGGGTCAGGTTACTATTTTATCACATGTCTAGAATTTTTTGTTCAATGAGCATATCATTAAATAGACTGGCGAGCCACGTTATTGCACATACAGTCGAGATTGCACAAATAGCGTTATGGTAATAAAGAAACATAACGATTTTCATTCTTCCGCATTTAAATTATTCAAACCGATACGTCTTAGCGAAATCTCTCGCTTACATAAATTAAATTACATATACACTTGCACACACTCGCATATTTAATAAAATGGTAACGATGCAGTGTTTGTGTGCGCATCAGGCAAACACAACTGGACGGATTTTATGCTGATGAGGAAACTGCAATTTTATGTTAGAACTTTGATCAGCGTACGCAGAATAAATCATCAAGCTATTCATAATGAGGTTTGTTTAATAGCTTGCCACTTATTATTTAACACTGACATGTTTTTCCTAACGACTATATTCCAAACAGTGTCCCATGGTTATGATATTATAAATTCAAAATGTACATATTTCATTTCTCGACTTCTATGTTGTCAACCCGCCAAAGCTGGGCGTTGACAGCGACAAATAGCACAGAACGAATTTATAATATGATTGGAGTTTTAACTGTCCTGACGAGATTATTCAAATCCTCTTACATTCAGTTCGTGGTACTCCGATAAGTACAGGTGGCGCGGAGCCAACTGACATATTTCAAATAGTAATAAATACTATGTGGGAGCAAAGGAAAAAAAAGTAATAGTTTCCATAAATACAATCAAGTATGCCATTTATTTTCAATATCATAACAAGATATTTTTTTTAAAATGGATGTCAGTTGATGCAAACGTTGCTTGAAGTTGTCGTAGGTTCGTAGGTTCCTTCGTAGGTTATCGTCAATAACGGCCACAGTTTGCTTTAGTTCTTGAATAGTCACCATCCGCTTCTTGAATACACGGTCTTTTAAATATCCTCACAGAAAAAGTCTGGTAGACTAAGGTCAGGACACACACTTTCAAACATTTGACAAGCTACTGCCATACTTTTTCGCACAGTGTGGTCTGTTGCTCCATCCTGTTGGAAATACAGGTGTTTAGGGTCAATGCCAAGCTGTCGTAACTGGGGACAAAGAAATACGGGCCCATAATTCCGAAAACGCCTACTCCACACAAACCGTCACTTTAGGAGAGTGCAAAGGCATTTCATGAAATTCTTTCGGGTTCACTGATGATCAATATCGCATGTCCTGTTTGTTAACGAAGCCAGTAACTCTTTAAATTTGATATTTCAGCCTCTTTATGACCAAAGCAATTCAAATCAGAATTTTCTGTACATATAGTTATATGTAAGGAGTCATCGCATGACACCTCTTAAAATTTGATATTTCAGCCTCTTCGTGACCAAAGCAATTCAAATCAGAATTTTTTGTACATATAGGGTTATATAAATAGTCATCGCATACCGCCTTTTTAAATTGGTATGTTTTATTTATTTATTTTATTTATCTACTTTAATGTATCTAATTGATACATATGGCGGACTTATTGCTACAAGAGCAATCTCTTACAGCCAACCACAACACCAGTCCAGCCCTGTTCGACGAACGGCCGCGAATCGAATCCGAGTCGCCGCGGTGCGTCGCATCGTCAAAGGCCGTATGCCTTGTGATCAACCCAAAACACCACGGCGACGACTTTTCATTTTCTTTGCAAATCCTTTGCTAGAGGTCTTATTTCTATGTTCCAGAAATACAATTGATTTTGACCAATGAAATATATCACAATTATTTGAAGGATTATATGCAAAAATTTAGGGTATTCAATGTTTTGACTAAAAAAACTCGTGACGGGCTAAACGATAATAAAGTGCCCTCAGTTATCCGATCGCATACTGAAAAACACGTCTTCTTTGGAAAAATCAACATTCAAATTGTCTGCCTTTTCTATTTTTATCATTCATCTCAATGAAATTATTTAATAACAATTTTTTTTCGTTTATTTAAAAAATCGCAGTTTTTTAATGTAGCACTATATAAATAGCAGAAGTAACGATTCTTGCTTTTTAGGAGGTAATTTTAATATTTAACGCAATCCGCCTGATGATGAAATAATTAATTTTTTATATACCATTACAAAAAAAAATCAATTATTCTTAAATGCAGCAGAATAAATGACTGCCAGTTGCAGTTACTTGAACTTGGATTTCAGACGATTTATTAGAAAAAAACAGACAATCGCGGTGTTATTGTTTCGGGTATTTGTTTTTTTTAACAATTTTCAAACGTTCTCATTAATATCGCAACAACAAATGAGAGGCAGAAACGGCTTTTATCGTTTATTTTACTTAGTTCGTTTTTCATTTTATCAATCTTTGCCGAGCGAAGTAATCGTACAAAAATTATTACCAGTTCCCTAACTATTAGCATTATGTAATTTGAAAAGTTGAGAAAAAATTGCTTATTCCATCAATGCTCCAAAACACAAATGAAAGAGCTTTGAAAGACGACTTCGGTAATGTATATACCGTAATTAAAAATGTTTAATAAATGCTAAATTTAATCATCTAACTTATCTGAATCCATTACGAAGGGTGAGATCAGAATTTTCTATACATATAGCTATATATATAAAGTAAGAAGTTTGCGATTACTGTATGTATATACATATATGTATAGAAAATTCTGATTTGAAATGCTTTGGTCATGAAGAGGCTGATACAGAGACAATATATCATGTCTATGACATTGCTTTGAAGGGTAATGTTGCAATACATTGTTCTGACATTGATATTGTTATCGCAACATTAGGAAATATGGAGATATACGATAGTTCACTGAACATTTCGATCCGCTTCGGTTAATGTAAATCACGATTTCTTATTAATATTAACAATATTTATAAAAAAATAGTAGCATTGATGTATAATGGGTTATCTGCGTTTCATGATCTTAACATTATAGGAATATTAAAATCTTAGCATTATTCCAATAGCAATATTGCTCTAATGATCCAGCATTCTTTCGGAGAGAAAAAAAAATCAAAAGTTGACTTCGAGTGAGAAATATCAAAAAGCTTTCGCTGAACTTCAAGCAATAGATTGTCAGAAAACGATGAAATTATTTAATGATTTTTTTTGCAACTTTTTAATTATTATTATAAAAAATGCAGCAACGTAGACGTATTTCTTCCCTATATTTGACATCTGTACAGTGCCTTTTATGTAAGAGATATTAAGGGCGCCTAGAGCATTTTATATGCTGTGGGAGAGTATTTTTTTCTCAAATTACAAAAATTATTTAAAAAAAATTAGATCTCCTTAAGCGCGGTTCTCATTGTTCTGTTGTTTACATCTACGAGTATGTGGATAAACATAGATGTGAATTATGTTACACGTTACTCTCAACGACTATGTAAGCATATACCTTTACTGCTACCAGCTCCATAACTATAACGAAAATTTTAAGATTAATACACATACAAACATGTATAAACTTAACAAACACAACAATCCCCTTTACGTGTCAATCGGGTAACAAATCTATTTGAATTTACTCACTAGTTTTACACGACATTCGTATAGACACATATACATTTCAAAAATGTCTTTAATGTACAGACTATTGTAGCTTTATTATTTTATTTTGTTTGTAGATTTTTGTTGTCCAAATAGTGCTTGCTTCTTGCACTGAGTACATTTGTGTGTCGATAAATGTGTCCCCACAAGCGTATATCACTATTATACCACTAAACTTTGTTACGTGACAAAATTGTTTTAATATACATTTGTATTTGTGACGAATCATTTATTATATGTTTTCGACATGTTTTTTTCATTAAACACTTAAAAAACAAAACAAGAACACAAATTATCAAATATAAAACATAAAAAAGTGAAAAAAACCTAAAAAAGTAACAGTAACAGTTAGTAGTGAAAACAATGCTTAGATCATTTTTTAGTAAATTAATCGCGAGCACAATTTTCACTATTAAATACCTTTTTTTTTTTGTGAATGTACTTTGATTTAATAAAAAAAGCAGTAAAAAATTCACTTTTGCTGAAGCGAGCAAACAGCTTATTGTTGTATGATGATAATACGTTTCCTAAATATGAAGTAAACTGACGTATTTTCTGTGTTAGCATATATTTTTTTTTAAAAATACGCTATTTTGAAAGTTTTTTTTTCATTATTTTCTATTCGCGCGAAATAAAAAATGTATTTTACACACTTGAAATTAAAACTAATCTCTGAAATATTAAAATTATATATATTAATTTAAATTAAGATCTATATTCGACAGCGTTTGAACAGTTTTATACTGACTATGAATGTTGTAAGGTGTGTTTATACTCTTAAACAAAATGTTAGGGGGCGCTGATTTTTCTCTCGTGTCAAACAAAAATCATAATCTACTGAACATTAATAAAATATATAAGTTTAATCTCGAAACAAACCTCCAAAGGTGATACTCCGTAGAACGTTGCACTACGTGAAACATATAACTGGAATGCATATCTGACATATGCGCCTGTCGGCTTTCTGTATATTTTCAATGATATCTGAACAAAATCGACCTGTCATTTAAGAAAAACAAATTACGTTAACTTTTTTAATATTTTTATTCACTACCTTGATGGTACATAAAACTACAATGAACTGCTATTCAATTATAATAAGCTACTGTGATAATAAAGCCCGGATTGGAAAGATTAATTTCTTATGCTATCTGTTAGATGCTGTATTGAACGAGCCGTGAAAGCATGTAATCGCTGTAAATAGAGTTGTTTTCTCAAGAAATGAATAAATCATGCAGTTAATTATACCGTAGTTGCTCTGGGCATTGGAACAGTTTGGAAAAAATTCATTGGTTCCAAGCGATCGCAATTTACAATGAATCGCCTATCACTTTTTTATGGTTATTACGAGGGACGAAATTTTAACTTGATTGAGGTCTTAACAGTGACAGTAGTTTGTGATGACTTGTTAAAGTATATGATAGCGAATTTTTAAATTAACCAGGCTGCTAGTAGTTGACTGTATGTTTTAATTAAATTTTATGTAGGGCCTTGTTTTTGTTTTCCTTGTCGATAGCACTGTATCCGTTTGTATCACTGTTATGTCAACGAGTATGTGTCTTACATAATGCGATTTTTTAATATTCTAAATATACAAATATACGAGGAATGTAGTATCTTGTATGAAGAGATGGGAATAATATAATTGTGGGCCTACAACTATGGGCAATAACATTTAAAGGTTACCTGTTCTAGGAATACTAAACTGGATAGTTTCTATGAATTATCGTAGAAAGGAAAAGTGTATTATATTATAAGGTGCGTTATCCTTTTCGTGCTCACGGCTTCGCAATTCGATACATTGCTAAGAAACTTCGAAAAGAAATGATTTCATCACTGCTATATCACGGCTACTGTTTTTTCCCTTTCACGCTGCTTGTTCTATGATGATGATGGCGATGTTGCCATGAATGTTATGTCTGTGATTGAGTAACTGAAGACAGATTAATTTTTTCAACTGTTTTTAAATTATGAGGTATGAAAAACTTTTAAAAATGCTAACTTCGACTCATGTGCCCTCACTCACGTTTAAAAGAGAAAAATGGCCGGATAAAAAGGCATGTGTTCATCTCCATGACATAAATATATGCAAACTTTCACTGAGATTGTTGAGTAGTTAAGGCGTAAAATCGAGACAAAGAAATAAACTCACATTCGCATATATGTATGTATATATATATATATATATATATATATATATATATATATATATATATATATATATATATATATATATATATATATATATATATATATTACTTACTTAAAGCTGACTTAAAGCTCAAGCTTCAAAACGAAATTTCCTCATTCTACTCAAAACCAGAAAAAAGTTGTAAAATTTTTTCAAGGACAAAATAACGCAGTAAGACAAGTTTATATTTAAATACTAGATATTAAACCTATGATTATATATAGTAATTACTATAATTCTAAATTGAAATTTTCATTATTGTAGGATATCGTAATATTTTGTTATTCTAATTAAATACGTCCTTTTTGCTCAACCTCAATACGACAATTTGTTCAACCGACTGACCGCGGTTGCCACAGTGTGTGACTGTGTGCTTGCGATGAGTGAGAGTAAAGTTGTTGAAATTTTTACCGTTATATGTTGTAATGTTACTGAATTCTTTTATTGTAGTTGTCTTGTTTACGGTAATGAAAAGCAAAGGTGTTAAAACTGTAATGTTTCCGTAACTATACGTAAATAAATAAATGAAATATCTAATGATTAATTAATTATTTCTACATGGCGATATCAATTTTACAGTTGTATGTGCTTTCTTATGTATATAAGCTTTTAAATGCTCGTAAAATTGAAACCAGTTTCCGTTCGGCTTCAGACTTTTTTGTTTCATAGTGCTTATGTGGCTCGTGCATATATTTCCCGATACGGTGATCTATGTCATCCTAGATATATGCTCCATTAAATGTTAAACCTATATCCTGAAAAAAAAACTGGGATTGGATTAGAATCTATCGGATGTGTACTGGATAAATTTCAGCCTCTTTGTTTTGAAGTCTATATACTATCTTTAGCTTTTATTAAAAACACATAAAGCTCTTTCAGAGATTTAAAAAACGGATTTTTTTAAGTATATTTAAATGTTACTGACAGTCTCGACGCTAAAAGCGTATAGAATCCATGCATATAGCAATAGTAGAAAAATGGTTGTCGTGTTATTGTCGTTGCTATGATTACATTATTTGCCAGTTTAGATTTGTGTGTTAAATTTTGTTTGATTATTTTGGTGAGATGTCGATCTTTGTATTTGGTGATCGCTCGGGATTTAGTTAGTTCAATAAATTAATTTTAATTTTCAAAAGTGAATTTGTTATTTAAAGTAATCTGACACGGCGAGATTTTACGTAAAGATATAGTGAACACTTTACTTGAGTTATGTGACCATTTTGTTACTAATTTTGACGTTAAATCTTTTTCATTTTAGTAATTTGACACAAACTGTTATATTACTATCGCAATATTTTTCATTTTGACATGAATGTTGCTTTGCCCTTATGATTCATGTGTCAGAGAATTTAATTTTGATGGAAAATTTCTGTGGTGAGTTTTTATTTAAATAATATTTGTTGATATCCTACCTTAAAAATAAAAATTAACATTATGTAAAGATTTTGCTGTTTTATTTATGTATGGTATCAAAAGTATTTACGAACATTCTGTTTATGCTTTATTTGAATCGTCGCAAAAATGACAATAAATTGTTTTTCTTTGGCTTTTTGTGTTCACTTATTTATTATATTAACAAAACTATGTCATATTTTTATAATATATAAAAATTATTGTCATATTTTACTCTTCTACCCCGCGAATACCTAAATGCACGCATTTATCCATATCCGTGAGAGCGGCGTACAGTCGATGTCGGGCTACGCACAACCGCAAACGCGTCCGTTCCCGCACTTCCGCCTTGCATGCTTAGTCCGTCATTTTTTTGTGGAACATGAAACATTGCCTGCTTTATAGTACGTTTATTTTATAAAATTAAACCACAATAATTTTTTGTAACCATATCGTTCCAAATTGATGTTGACAACCCGAAGTTTTAAGTTAATTGACTGTCAAATTTTACGTTCTCAACTGGAACTGTATACGATTGTGACAGAAGCTTTTCAAAAATGTTTTAGGTGGCTCTGTAATATGCAATTGTATGTTTTCAAAAATGTATTAGCTGATGCTAATATGAAAATATATAATGGATGGAAGCATCTTCAAGCTGATGTATTATAACCGCGTTTACATTTACTGAAACCTAAAATGGATATTTTTTAGGCAAATTGAGAAATTTTTTATTTCCTTTTCGGTTTATGTATAATAGCGTCACAGTTTCTTACATCTCACCCTAATGCTCTTTCGCCTTTGTCTTAATTGCAAAGATGAGAATCGAGAGACAGCTTGGTAACACGACGTCTCGAGCGCGTCTCGCGCGTGACCGCTGACAGAATGCAGTCATCCGAGAAATGGATACGTCACTTTTGTCGGTTGTAACAGTTTCTGTCTCCGGATTTAATATGAAAGATAATGAAAAGGTATTATATTGACTTTCATATAAATGTAATGCCCAATTCATCTGTTATAAATGACTATTAAAGCCGATTGATAAAACCTAGCTGTAAGTACTTCACGGAGATCAGTCTTGATACAATACAGAAATTAATTTGGTTTTAAGTTAATTGCAATTCTCATCGATTAATTTTTTTCGTTCCTGGTCTGTACATCTAAATTAATGCATTCCTTAACAACTATAAATTTCAATCTTTAGTAGGGTTTGATTGACTTTTTTTTCAAATCCATACAGGGTTTAATGTAAAGAGTCATCCTTTCGTCCAACGTATGTCCTTTTATTGAACACTTCTGGAACGAGAGGACGCCTATTATTTTTTTAATCGACTTTATTATTGTTATTACATATTAGTATCAAGTGATCGAGCGTTGATCGGTGTATTTCGAGTTTCCCATAGGAACGTGAAATTGCTTGTTTCATAGTATTAAGTCATCCCGTTCAAATTGCGCGTATATTTTTCTCATTTATATTCTCAAATGTTATTAAAATTTTCTTTTAATATAAATACAATTGTAAGTATTGTCCATGTTTTTCAATTACAGCAGTCCACTTTTCTTGTAATCTTCGAACCCCTTGGAATATGCCTCTTTCGTTTCCCTCGTGAATTCCCACTTCTAGTGCCCCGTACAGGTCTGACCTCGTCAAAGTGACGGCCGCTCAGTGGACGTTTTAAACCGTGGAAGCAATCATAATCCGGCGACATTATATTAGGAGAGTACGGTGGCTGGTCCCAAGTCAGTACCTGGTTTCCAAACAAAAGCTCCGAAGCTGTATGAGCTATATGAGGTTTAGCGTTATCATACAGAAGTACAACTAATTAATTTATTTCGATCCATTTAAAAGATATTTAAAATATGTGTTGACAGATAGACGCACTAAAGTTCACTAAAGAAATGCCAAACATAATCATTATTTTGCGCAACCTGTCAAAACAGGAACCGAACATATACGCGCATGTTTGAATAGAATGACCTAATAATAGATTTAGTATTATGTTTTCTTCCCCTTCCCCTTGTCCTTCCACTTTGCTTTCGCCTTTGGTCTCGGCTTCGCCTTCACGTTCGCATTCGCCTTTGCATTCGCATTGCATTCGCCTTCGCGTTCGCCTTCGCTTCTGCCTTCGCGTCTCCCTTCCCATTCTCCATCCCCTCCCCCTCCTACAATAATTAACCGATATGGATTATCTTCGAAATTATTGTCTATAATCACCCAAGCAATAAATATACCAAATTTATATATATATATATATATATATATATATATATATATGTAATGACCTTTTATTTTATTTTTACTTATTCCTATACTATCAAAAGAACAATTCATGTGTGTGTATGTGTATATATATATATATATATATATATATATATATATATATATATATATATATATATATATATACATACAAACACATGAATTGTTCTTTTGATAGTATAGAAATAAGTAAAAATAAAATAAAAGGTCATTATTGTTGCTTTATAGTGTTAAGAAAAATTAGTATTATCAAAATATATTTTTTCATAAATAAACACAAATTGTCGGCGTGGAGTAGAATTATATATTTATTTTTTGCTTTATTAATTGTTTTTTTGAAAAACCGATTATGGAAATTAAAAAGTTCTGTAATTTTGAAAAAAAACTGGTATGTGCTTAGGACCACACGATAGAAGTGATAACTGAAGTAACAAATACAATAACAAAAGCGTATTATATTAAACTAGTCTCAAGTAAAATATTAAACATTAACTGTATACACTTGAAATATTACACTGATTATATATATACGCATGTTATATTAAATTTTACCCAAATAAAATATTAATCAAAAATAAAACGTATTCCTTGACGTACGTGAACTCGCTTGGCCGATGTCGAAGAGAGCCGAGTTTATCCCATTCAGCGTTACCAACCCAAGCGTGACGGCGAAGTTTCGTTCACTGTCCAGAAAAAGTGCGCCTAAAGAAGTTGAAATGAAAATGAAAAATGAAAAACGTATGTGCACCAAGTTTCATTAAAATAACTCTAGCTGTTCGGAGTAATTATCATTTTTAGTTCTTTTTGTTGGGATGGGGGTAAGGAGGAGAAGCTTGTCACATTTTTACTAATTTTTTAAATTCTGAAATTATCTCAAGTAATTTGAAAGGCATCTTGCCATATTTTAAATTTTTTTTTGAAGTGGAAGTGGGGGTGGGCGAGAGTGGGTTTTCATCGTGACATGAACCTGTCGGGAATCGCGAACCTTTTAAGATTTGTTGCTAGAAAATGGTGAGTAAATGTGAAAAAAATTGGAAGAAATTAATTAAAAATTGTAGGAGCTGATAAAGAATATACGCACATATTATACATATATTAAAGTTTATGTGTAAAAACAGTCTGGCTTTCGCAAGAAAGTAAGTACTATTTGGCTGTACAGTATATTAGTTTGAAATATGACGCCAAATTCTTATTGTCATAGTGGGAATCAGTGATATTTTAATTTTTGAGTGTTGTGAACTATTAAATTTATTGACTACTTTGCATTATTTACAATAAATTTGTGATTAAAATTTTGTGTTTACGAAAATAATTTACCGCTAGTAATTTTTAGATGGAAAATTTAAATAGCTTTTTAGAATTCCTGACGTTAAAGTTCATATGTTTCTGTTTTCGAATTAATATTTTTGCAAACAAGTTGTATTTAGAGTATACTATAAGAGAAATGATAAGAAAATCAATATCAAGCAGACTAAATTACGTACAGAGATACGGTTAATTAACTAAATAAGGAAGATTTGTCTCGACAATGTCCTGTTAGTATTGCGACACTGGTTATATCGTTACAAGATCCCTGTTACATCGGTTTACTTCCAAACTGAGTATTACAACACTTTTAAATGGTATGTATAGCAGTTATTAGATATCATTGTAAGATCGTAATAACGGATGGATGGGTATTGACCTGTCGTGATTTTAGCCATACCTGTCACGGCTACCAACCGCATTCCATTTTTAAACCTGATTGCCGACATCATTATTACGCGGGGCATCTGCGCACGCTTTGACATCCCACTGTCACCGTGACCTACGTATAGCTCGTTAGAGGTAAATCATTCTCATTTGTTTTCATTATGGCAGGGTATCCGAAGATGTATTCCGGGATTTACTTAAACTGATGACAGTTCTTCGAGAGCGGTAGAGTCTTGGTAGGTCTCTGGTTGTTTTATACCTCTGAAGTGACGAGTTCGTAACCTGGTGATGATTCTTGTGATTATAAATAAACAACAAAATATAGTTTCTACGAGAGCGGTAGAGTCTTGTTAGGTCTCTAGTTATTTTATCTCTCTGAAGTAACGAGTAAGTAACCTAGTGATTATTAATAAATCACAAAATATGATTCTACGAGAGTGGTAGAATCTTGTTACGTCTCTAGTTATTTTATTGCTCTGAAGTGGCGAGTTCTTAACCTAGTCATGTTCCTCCTAAATTCCCTGTTTGCTTTAACACTGCAAATATTATAGTAATTCTTCTAAGTTATGTCTTTAAGCTTTATCTGGCTACAGCATTTGCGATACAATAACAAAGTAAAATAAATACAATACTGCTCGGAGTACAGAGTTAATATGTGAACTATCGGAGATCACAAGCAGATGTTAGTACACGTATGTAGTACGCAAATACTCGCTCGTATATATGTGTAATAGTTTGATACAAAGATGGCTATTATTATCAAAGTCTTTGGTCAATATGACCGAAGGTGAAACTCAAAGATTCATGTCATCAAGGTTTGAAAAATAATCACCTATAAAATTAAGCCCACAAGATTCACCATTATGGTTAACAGTATTTGTGAGATTGTGACAGACTGATGTACACAGTGAAGTAACTCTTATTACTTCATCGTGTACTTACACGTGTGAAGTAATTATTCTTACTTCATCGATGTTGATATTAATTTACTAGAAGGCACTAAACATACGTTACGTCATAGTTTTTAAGGTTACGTAACCATAGGGCAAAAAAGAAATTTTATAATTTCATATTGTACGTCTGATTCTACGTCCGCCTCTTCATATAATCATGTTATTTTTAGTTTATGTTCGATTATTATAAATTTTACAGGAATGCGTAGTTAAATTAGGAGTATCCATAGAAATAGAGAAAAACTAACTTGTAATTTCTTTTCGAAGTACTTCTCCGCACATTGAACTTTGGCAGTTAAAATTGTTTTCTAATCGTATCGAAAATGATTGAAAACGTCCTTAGAAATACAATCAACAATACTTAGTGACGTTTTTACATGGCGAGACACGAGTCTAAAAATTATGTTTAACACCTCAACTTTTTAACTCTATAAAGCAAAAATCTGAAAAAAAACACGGCATTTCATAAGTATTACATTGGCGAACTGTTCAAGTCAATATAGATTAATAAGTTAATTAATTATTTTTCTAGAAAAAATTTTACTAAATAATATATTTACGTAGAGAAAATTAACATTAATATTTGGGATACAAAACTGCAATTTTTTTTATCTTGAAAAAATTGTTAACATAATCTAGACACCAATATTGGATAAGAAATTTCAATGAAAACTAGCATCTACTATTTATAGCGACACACCATTCGCCACAAAACCCTAACAATTACTTTGGTGACGATGGCTCATCAATGCATCGCGTTCGGTCAAGCACTTGTACATCGGGCAAATCTCGTTTATGTTTTTCGTAGCGTGGGGTTATATTGAGCGTAACATTTATCCGTAAAAAACGAGTTTATGTACTATACATGTATAATAACTATATTTGTACTTATGTAAAAATCTTTTCTTTATCTATTTTATGCACTACTGAGTATTTGATAAACACACGACGTAATTATAATTGTATACACCGGCATTGGGTACCACGCCATTGCCGCACTGTTATTTCTGTTGCCGCTGATTCGTGTTGAAAGCATTTTTTTTCATCATTTTTTGCGCTCTAGTTTATTCACATCCACGATATCGCAACATTTTCGGCTGCCCGCGCTGGTCTCGCTCCGCTTCAGCCTCGTCATAACGATTCAAGGACGGCCGTCGAAAGGTTGCCGCAATAGTTGAAACGCCAAAGAAAGTTTGTAAATCACCTCGATTCACGTTTGCTTCATCGTCTCAATGCCATTGTTCGCTGATGATGGAGCCTACTTTGTTTTATGTTATCTAATTCGCCGCGAATTGCGTTGAACTCCGTCGCGCGTATATATTTTTTGTCGTTACAGTTTATTGTGCTGTTTGCGCAGTGACGACCCATTATAGCAGCGTCTTTTATATAATACTTATTTAAGATACGGGGACCGGAATAATTTATCTAGAATTGTTAAAAATAGCCGCAAAAGTTTTTTGCAGATCATTTGTGCAATTACGAATGGCGGCTCGCTTTATACAGAATATGGAACGTCATTTCAGTATATGTAAGTTGTTTTTTAGCACTGTCGTTTCTGTTCGTTCCCATTTTGAACATTCCCAAGGAATAGACTCAAGTCCACATAATTTTCAGCTGTATCCACATAATTTTCACCTGTGTCAGAGCTTATTATTTTTTCTAAGGTTACCATAAACAGTGCACCGACGAATTTATTTATTAAGGCTAAGATTTGAAACAGAATTTTGCAGAACTTTTCTCGTATACTATGTCAACTTTTCTTGTAATTAAAATCTAGGATAGAAATCTATTTAAAACAGTTTATCCAAACTAGCCGCAGTCCTTACTCGATTCTGTAGTTTTTATACTCTATCTTTGGTCCTAATTACCTAAAAAAGGTTTTGAATATATTTGGCGTTAATTTTGTAGAAATTCAAACAATTAAATGAAACTACGTGATGTAGTATTATTTCTACTTTCTTTAAGTTATTTACCACAACCTAGGTTTCGTTGTATTAGAACATCTTCAGGTGGGCTGTTAGCAATTCTAAAAAAGGTTTCCTAGAAAGAAAGGCCGACAGCGATCGACATATGTAATTTCAAGATGATGGAGCGCTTTATAAAAAGTATCTCTAAAATAACCTCATTTTCAAATGACAGCATGAATTTTGGTCGAATTAGCTCACAGCTAATTTTTTGTATATAGCACTTCGATGAATGCTAGACAAATTTAGCGAAATCCAAGTCATTGCTCACGACTTCAGTAATTTGCTGGAGACGAGTTTACCTTTAGTGCAGTATAGCTCCGTGTCACCTGTATTCTACCTCGAAGTGGTTTATCCAATGTAGAATATTCAGATCACTTTTATGTATTACTTATTGCAGGAAATATAAGCAGTATACTCGTATTTTGCTGTATTAGGAAATATGAGACTGTGATACAATCTTATCGACTTGAAAATAAGAGATAAGAGAGAAAACATAACCTGTGACTGATTACCCATTCACAAATTCTCAGACTTAGTCTGTATATCTAAAGCAATTCTTTATTCCTCTGTCTTTCTTAATTTGATCGATAAAGAAAGTTCGAATGTTAGCAAGCTATTTTCCTATTACTTAAATTTATTGTAGCGACCTTTCTATAAGGTCGTTATAACAAATACACCGTTTATATTTTTATCAGATGTATGATTAGTAAAGCTTTTTACGCCAGTTTTTTTTTATTATTTCTTAATGTTTCCTCCGTCCAACTCCCTCTGAACATTTTCCTTGGATGAACATTTTGCATTGGTCTAAAACTTTTGCTAGCAATCCGCTCAAGATTCTTCGGGATATCTTTAATCTGTAGAAAACCATTTTTAAACTTAGATATTGAATAGCAAAGGAGAGTATTAACCATTTTTCTAATAACTGTGAAATGATATAAAAACTAATTAGTTAAAATTTATTACATTTTATGAAATGAGTACATAATATTACATGAACGGCAGCAAAACAAAAGCACGTCGTGTGCTCATAAACGACGCTTCATGTAATCACAGTGCACAATGGTGATTTGTTAAATCTGAAATATTTCTCGTAATTTTGTAGATGTTATACTGACCGAGATTACAGCTTGACCTACATTACACGGTTTATTCTGACCACAAATAATACGGTTTGTTTAAAACTTTAGGCGCCTCAATAGAAGAGGGTTGGTATGATCGACAGGAGAATGGTATACCAGGTCCTGTTGAGATGTTGTTTGACAACGAAAATAGAATTTGTTTGTTTGCCTATGTGGTATGCTGTTCGTCAGCCAGTACTTACTAGAGGCCTTTAATAAGGTTTCGATGTAGATATGGAAGAAAAGAGCTGTATAAAAGGAAATATATTTATGTTTCAATGTACAATGTAATCCTCAGAAAAAGTGAAATGTGATGGGAAATAAAATTAATTGCGTTTCAGTTATTACATTGTTCAACCTACTTGAATATCCCTCGACAACAGTATTATTGTTGTTTGTGGATGCCATAATGTCAGCTTATTGCTTCTTATTATAATTAGTCATCTCGTCAAACTATTTTCTGTGACCGTATTTCTTGAAATATGGAAATAGGAAAAGTCGCTCTAGTTAAAGTTCGGAATATATGTACCACGAATGGTGAAACGTTACATTGGCAAAACGATTATTACGAGTAATTTAAGTGTAAAGAATTTTGCTTGTGTTTCGTTCGCAATACAGTATTTTGCTGGAGACGTATTTCTGAAACTATTGTTTAGGTAAAAAAAGTTTCTTATTTCAATTTATAAATAGCAGTATGGATACGAAATTACGCCACGGTTACGTTAAAAACCTATATAGCTCTTAATATAATAGGTCTTTATCTTATATAGCGTTAACTTGGGCTATATGAATACGTCCGTTATCGTTTAGAAAGACATTTTCAATTTTCTAAATCACTTTTCTGGTGTAGGAAAAGAATCATAGTAGGCCTCGGTTCCATTGGCTAACTTTTTTTTATTAATGCCGGTGGTCACACTTACTTGATACTCTTTTGTTGCGACTGTCTCATTCTGATCGTTTTTGAAAGTAAGTAGGAGTTACTGCAACAATACCTTCACGTGTTGTTGCAGAGACTCCTGCCTACTTCCGTAGTTTACTCAGATTTCGACCCTGATTACTATCTTTTTATAATCTCTTCTAAATTTTACCATAGAGCTTTAAAAACTTCTCAGCTATGTGCGCCTATTTCTGACGCGGCGATTTTTTAAATATTTAGAGTGTCTTGGATAATTTTGTGCACGATGCAAACTGCAAAAGTTTATTAATTTGTTTGTTTATACTCGATAATGTTTCAATGTAATTGTCTCGATTTTGGTGAGGTTTTATTCACTAGTGGCTTCGATTAATCTACTTGGTCGTTCGCTCATACGTCGCCTAATTTTTCTGCTTCTAAATATTGTTGACCCCTTCAGGATAGTGTGTAACTAAAAAGAAATCGTACACGGCATCTATTGCTTTGAGTTTAATGATTGCTTTGTTCTCCCATTTTTCGTTCATCAAACAAGTTACCTATGTCAGGTCATTAATAACTGTAAAATTAATGATCCAATAATCTTGGTAATTATATGAATTTTAGTATTTGCCTATATTGTTAATGCTATTATAGGATATAATTAAAAGCGTTTATCTTAATTGTTATTAAATAACAAATACCGAGAATTTGTTGAAAACCCCTTGTATCATCAACTTATTGAGGTTCACATGACATGAGAATGATCAACAGTTATAAGTGTCAGTCGGGGATATTAAGTACGAAGTAGTGATAGAGCGTCACTATTCTTAATAATATAACGTGTTTAAAAAAATTAATTTCACAGTCAAATCTAACTATTCATAGTTTAAATACTATTTAACTATTCTGGAATACTTTTTCACGAAATACTGAAAAATTATAAATGGTTTGAAGTTTGTTACAGTATATTGTTTCTTTAAGTAGAATTTAATTTTTTTTAGTTTTCCTTAAAATTTATACAATTCTGTATTAGATGAAACTATTCAGTAAAGAAGTGGATTCATTCTTTTTTAATCGTCTCCACGGGTGTTTGGAATGTTTGCTCAGCCTCCTTATGT